>OZ026627.1:21308934-21646434 GCA_964020975.1 Hermodice carunculata
TTATAGCAACTCATCAACACATAAATTTAATGTGCTTGTTATAAATTGTTTGCAACCAGTAGCCATTATATCAATTAAAGCTTCTGATACAATATTGCTATAGAACACTTGAAAGTGTGCATTAAACGTGGACAATCTTCACCTGACTTTCATGTCCTGACTTGAGTATGACTCCAAAACAGCATGCATCCGGTTCCAGTATTTTTCCCTTATTCAGATTTCTGTACCCTAGATGGATAACATCTAAACTAACTGACCAAAAGAAGTGATCAGTCAAGCTGACAAGTGTCAGATACCTCTTAAACATAATCGGCTGTGACTGTTAGCGTAATTTTAATCAGACTCTAGTCACAGCAAAAACATTTGTCAAGGACAGGCAGTGTCGCTCTTTGTGGCTCTCTTAACGTTATAAGGGGAGGTAAAGTGCATAAAAAACGATCCATGATTCACGCAGCTCACGCAGCCGCAAAAATCACGCCACCTGGCACAATGGATGATAACTATCGACGACATTCACAATCTTGCAGCGGCAGCGAACTGTAACAGTTGGTACTTTATTTGCAGAAGAATAAAAATCAATCTTGGAGAAAAGACGTGGACATAAATGGAACATTTGAATCCCCCTCAATACCAAGGCTTCCTAAAGTGACATATTTCAGTCCGAATAAATCCACATAAGCAGTTTGGAGATGGCAAGGCACTGAGGGCGTGAAACCTGCACATATGTACACTAACTTTTTCTTTAACTCATTCCATACTATAGTCACAGGTCTTGGGCAGTGCCAGAACCACTGACTTAAGACTATAGGCATGTTGGTACTTGAACGAAAGCTCTTTTCATGAAGATTTTAAATATGCAATTGTCGTCTTAAATCTAGGTGAATATACGGGAAAATCAGGTACTAATACGGAATGAGTTAACCGTGCTCCGTGCAAACTGGCCCAAAATCGCCCGGGTGTTTAATGTAGTCTATAGTTTCGGATGGTCATTAGCAACCCAGCAAAAACGTTTTGAATGAGAATTTTAGGTACTATCCGTCAATATAGCACTCCCCAGATCAATAGATTTTTTTGAATGCCTCCACTTTGGCTTCGGACATCTGTTGACCGAATCTTGTTCTAGTCAGATAAGGGTTTAACTTCATTTCAGAAAGTGACTGGTAGAATTGAAAAATAACTTCGGTCTTGCGACCCATTGTGATGACTCCGTAATATGGGAACAATTTCAGTGTCATTCTTCGTGCCAAACGTCGACGGATAATTACATTTTGAGAGTCGCCGACGATGGCTTTTGCATTATAACTTCCAAAGGTTTTGTTCACCGCTCACTGTGATAATTAACTGTTTGGCTTTCTTCATCAAAAGGGCGTGGTACACTTTTACAGTACTTTACACAGAAAATGCGACTTTGCTCCAAACATGTTCTTATATACACCAGACTTCTTATTTCAGATCATGAAGTGTCTGTAAGTGTAAAGAAATTGAATTCTAATTGCTTACTTCAAAACTTTAACTCCGTCTGTTTCTTGCAGGAAAAAAGTTCCGCAAAAACTAAAAAATGGAAAAAAAATTATTTCTGATGGGAATGAAAAATTACACTCCCAGCAGCCAAACAGCATTGTAATTTTTTGATAAGTGTTTTAGTTCCAAATTTACAGGATGTTTAACTTAAAGTTGAAATGTTAAAAAAAACAACAATGCAATACCTAAGTCCTTTTTAAATATTTAAAATAGCATTTTGGACATCGTTTTGTGTTCTTTCATTTGACACTATGAAATATTGTTTTTTTAAATGCTATTTTAAATTGTGTACAAAATTTAGGAAATTTAAACTTTTATTAAATCAGTAGCGATATTAAAATTTTATATTCAGTGCCACAATCAAACCTCATGCTACGTTTTCTATTAGAAAGTATACACCTTTTAGGGTATTAAATGGAATCTGTACACAGAAATTAAACATTTATCCATGAGAGTAATAACGCCCACGCCCTTAAGTAAACAAAACCGCCGCTGGTCAAATGTCGTTTGCGTCAATATTTTGGACTATTTTCAACCTTTACATAAAAAATGATATCGATGAAAATTGTATATCAAACCTGTTAAAATAACATGTCTCAGGTCAACTGCTTTCCTTAACGTGTAAACCGCGCCAAGGAAAGCTGTTGACTCAATGATACTTCAAAGGAAAGGGTTAATCTCTATAGGGTCTCCTACTATCTTAATCTACTTTGTCTTCTTTCACAACACTTGCCGGTCATCAGCAGTAACTTCATTTGTCCTCAGAGACAACGGCATTGATACCTGATCAGTGCACACAGATTTTCAAACACCAACAGCATATAATCAGTGCACAGTGTAGAATATTTGCGCATCATGAATCAAATCGTCGACCACGCAAACACTAATCCTGATTTAGGGTTCATAACTTTATCATCCCAACACATTTCAGTGACTTCATCTATTTTGTGCCCAGCTATCACCTGTGTCTTCATAAAAACCTGACAGACTCGGCTGGCAAGAAATCCAATCATCCATCTCTAACAATGAGGTATATTTTCTGAAAATGCCAAGAAAAGACGAATAGATTATGCAAAGTGAATTACAACACTAAATTGCTTCTTAAAGTGCATTAGACCAAGAATTTTATCTTCACCAACAGATCTATTTATTGTATTTCAAAAAAAAGGCAATGACTTGTCGATAGCGAAATTTATCTCATTTTGATCATTGAATAATAAGGACAGTACTTTGCACAACAGGAATTTAGTGGTTGCTTTAAATATTGTCGTATATTTTTGCTTAAACGTTTGAATACATGTCATGTAATTTTAAATCTTTACGAACTCTGGTATTCGTAAAATACATGCTTTCAAATCAATAATATATACCCTGAGGAAGCAAGTTCGAATTTATATAAAATGTGGCTGTCAAAACAATTACTTTTTTTTTTTATATCAAGTTTCAAGATGGTGGCATTTCACTGCTTAAAACGTATGCTGGGTAAAATTAACTCGTTTCACAGAGTATGTCGCAGTACGTAATTAGAAGGCATGCAGGTTTAGCAAATTGCAAAGTTGCAAGGGACTGACCGCAACAAACCCAGTAAAGTGTACATTGGAAGACTGGGAATTTGTGTAGGGTCCATATGCACTTAGTAAGTGCATGTTAGTCTACTTGCGTGCACTCTTTACTGACCAGTCCATGGACATGCTGTATGTGAGCCTACTGACAGCATTCATTATAAAGTCTACATGCACTTGATAAATGGGACGAAATACTGAGGGATACTGTGTGTATTGAACAGCCAATTTACATGCGTAGGGGATGAAAATTATATCATACAGTTATAGACTTTTGTTCAGGACCAACGCCAGAATCAAGGGTTGATAGTGCTCTTTGAGGTCCATAGAACTAGCGACAGACTGGAGCAAAAACCGACAACTGCTTTATGAACTGCCAATTGTCAATATAATAGTAAGAACGGTTAATTTTTTTTTTTAGAGTTTTAATGTCTTAACCAATGGCATCCATGCAATGTCGGGTTACCAGACAGCTTCAATGTGAAGCTTGCACAACAAATGGGTAGACAGTATACGGAAGACGTGTGCCACAGTCTTTGCACTCTGGTCCGCAGTACAGATGGCCCTCGTTTATAATTAGTCAAAAATTATTCAAATACCACCAAGTGGTAGAATGTTGAACTGGGTAGATCACTCTTCATTCAAGAGACCTAGCCTGCTCTAGTTATTGAAGCGTTTTCACTATCGTTACGTGATTCATTTCATATGATTGAAAATTCATAAGAGATGACGTGGCATACAGCACTTCAATCATGAAATAAAGCAATTTCGTTATTTCGACGAAAGGTAGTAAAAGTTTCTGGCACATGGCAAATAGGCCTTCAGGTACGTTCATGATGACAGTTTATTAAAATAATCGCCTATTTCATCATGCTGGGTTTGTTTGTGGTTTTATCTTTATGCACTTGATGAATGAAAATATACAGAGGTACATGACAACTTTTTTATATTGCACTGGTATCGTTTTAGAAGAAACAATTGTACATAGTGAACAAAGTGCCAGACTGCGGGGTGGGGGTGGGGGTGGGGGTGGGGGTGGGGGTGGGGGTAACTGGATAACAAACTTAACATTTCAGAACATATTTCTAACATTACAGGATCTGCTACCAGGCAACTCAACTGTTTCAAAGGGATATGTCAGTTTCTAAAACAAAACACCAGACTCCTTTTATATAAATCCTTTGTGTTATCAAATTTTAATTACTGCCCGGCTGTCTGACACTTTTGAGGTGCCTCAAACTCAGTTAACTCATTCCACCCTGATCGATGACCGAGCCAACAGCTTTCCTTGGCATGCTCTAGGCGCAATGGGCCCAGAGCGCCCCAAGGAAAGCGGTTAACATAGACATACAATTTGTAATGATCTTCCATGCAAGTTTCATCCAAAAGTTTGCAAAATAATCCCTAAATTAGTAAAATGCAATTAGCAGACGACATATATATATATATATATATATATATATATATATATATATATATATATATACATATATATATATATGTGTGTGTGTATGTAACATGTTAAATTTTAAGTCTGACTACTAGGGAGGTCCTTCAATGCTCTATTACAACCTTAGGAGAATTTCATCAACGGTTTCCTTGCTTCCTTTTTCATATTTTGGATCAAGTGTGTGGAGTAGTTTGGCCAACTATTTAAAAACTATCACGGATTTGAATATTTTTTTTAAAGGCAAAGGGAATCTGAGACGGTCAGAAATGCAAATGTCACTTAGTAAATTTAATATGTGACGTATTCATGCGTAGGGCCTGAGCGCAGCAGAGCTCTGCTCCACTTTGTTTCTGAGTTCCTTTTGTTACTTTATACATGTCTATTTTGTATTATTTGAACATTTTGTCACGCATCTTCATCTCCCTTGTTACCCTTTAACTGTCTCTCATGTCACCTATTTATGCTTCTATCACAACTCGGCGAACATAGCTGTGCTCAGCTTATGTTTTTATTTTAACCAAACTGAGTATGAATAGACATTTGTATCTTGTACAACTGGATATAGGGCAACCCCCACTTCCTGCCAACATGGTCACTATGTATGGAATTGGAATGTTTGATTATTCAATTGTAGACTAGGCTTCAAATATGTTGATTCGCTGATTGTGCACGACAAGGTTGTGGTGCGGCGTGACCCAGACGGAGAATGCGAACCCACCAAGACGCTTAGCTAGTTCGCTTTCACTGCACCCTAGCCATCCATGATCATAATCTAAACCTCAGCGATGTCCCTCTAAAAGCACACCTCACTTTGCTACCTTTGTTAATATTACTTTTAAGTTTGAACGCACCCTCCCTATCGTGGGCATGCGCAATTGTGCGGGAATATCATCTGGTTCGTATTGCCGTGTCATAGGGCCTGTGACAATGGCCGGGGGGGGGGGAGGCATTCTCTTGATAAGGGTTTGTGGATCCTTGGACAGTTGAATAGATTTTATAATCTTTGAAAGACTTTATTGATCGAGTTTAATAATTGTCTGATTTTCAGACATTGTACATTCATATTCTTCTTGATCGTGCACGCGTACGAGCATGCAGCCTCGGTTTAAGTGCAAGGGGTTGTTCACGGCCAGGTTTGGCTCGGAAATTGGAACAGGTCTTGAAGCACGAAGCGCATATGACACACAAAGAGGACATCTCCGATGAGAAAACTGAACACGTTCCCAAATTGAACTCGATTAATGAATATAATTCCCTACTAATATTGGGCTAAATGTTTCGGTACATTGTTTATCAAACGAGTTACATGTCGATATTTATCCGATAAAGGTACACAGACAATTCTATGGATTTGTACAGCAGTAATTATTCTTCACACCATTTTGTCGACAGTTGGAAAACATTCCTTGCACAGACAAGTTTAACTTTTAGGTAATTCATTTAGCGGACAATAAATCAATGGCAGATACATCACGCCTTTGCATCAAGCCATATGTCACGCAACTACTGTGGATGTAAATGCAAATATGATACGCCGGGTTTTCCATAATCGATCTGTTAGCGCCGAGAGCGCGCTCAACGTATTTAAACTATTTTGAAACATGTAGTACCGATCTTCTGCATGCAGTCTTCCGTTGAAACATTTTCAATTTCCGAACAAGGTTTTCAAATGAAATTGAGGTTGAAGACATTATGTATCTGGCCATTGTCAGGATAACTGCAAATTAACAACGTTGCCGTGATCATGTTACTAAGCAAAGGGAGTAAAATAAGTTCTGCTGTTGATTTCTACATGACATTGCAGAACTTTTAGGTATATTGCTATTATTCCAGTACAGTCTATGTCAACTAAGCAGCCGTGTATAATAGATCACTGCGAGGCGAAACTTTGGTTAAATCAGCCATAAAGCTACTTTCGTCTAAAAACATCAAGTCACATATTGCGATTCACGCACCAGGTTGCCATATTTGTGGCAATGTGCCATTCATATGATATATATTATTCTCAATCAGTTGCTATGATTCAGTCGGTCATATTAGTGATGTTTTCTTATCGCTTCCCATGAAATGTTTATTTAGTCAACAGCTGTCTTCAGCCTGCCGAGGAAAGCATGTTAACGTGGACCATTGTTATGCCTGTGCATCTCCAGGCATGGTGCTATTTGAGTGAAAGGTTGGTTTGTAAAGCATATGAATATGGTATCATCATTTCAATTTATAGCTCATCGACTTTTGTCGAAATTGAGTAGTCAGCTGTATTAGTACTTTATTCTTAATCCACCCAGTTGCATCTCTTGTCTGCCTGGTCCTAAATTCTTGTGCAATCACAGTCCGATTTGTTGATCAGAGTCTGCTAAGCTATGCGCATGCTGTTTTAGCCAATCACATAGCTGTCAGCTGTGGATTTTAGGCCACTGCGCGCGCACACACACACACACACACACACACACACACACACACACACACACACACAGACACACACACAGACACACAGACACACACAGACACACACACACACACACATATATATATATATATATATATATATATATATATGCCTATGAGATTCCACTAATAGAATATTTTGTCCCATCATTTTAATTTAGTGCTAGACAGGATTGGTTTATTGTTTACTTAAGAGTCCAACGTCATTTGATCAAAGATAAAAATATTATGCCCTAGTCAAGGACGCTGTCAGCATTGTTTCCTTAACTGTAGAGTTGGTCGTTATGGCAAAGCATGTTCTAGTCAATAAATTAAATATAGTTAGCATACCCCAGTCTAAAATTATCGAAAACCAACTATGTAAGAGCTTTGTTCTGGACAATCAATAAGTGATAATGTTGTTTGCACTCGATAATTCCATAAAAGGAAACCTGTCATGATAGAATGTTGAAAATCCTGGATGAAACCACAAAACACTTAGTCTGAATGTTAAAAGTCCTTACCAGCCCTTTGATCGATTTCATTTCACCATAGGATTTGTTTGCATTGACGCAGCGGGTAAATACTGGGCAGATAGGCAATCCCTGATGTACAATGTTTTCATATGATGCAACCTGCTATTTTTTGTCCAGGCTTGTTGAGGTTACGAAAATGTCTCATCAAACGTCATTTCTTATATCTCACTGTCAACTTCAGTACGAAACCAGAATACATCTCACTTTTAGTTTAAGCGCCGGCGCCACAGTGGACTCCGTGTATTGATCTCCAGCAAAGGCCATGGCCTTTTCGGATTGCAAACTATAATTGGCAACTGATTCTCTCAGTTTTTTTCCCCGTTTCCCTTGTTTAGAGATTGCTGTAAAGTGATTTATCACCCAGCGGTTAGTCATTTTCAGTACCTCAGTACCTGTCCAGGCGCTGATGGGTCGTTGCTTTGTAAATCCAGGCTTTGAATTTGCATCACGCGGTTTTTGCCACTTCTAATGTCTACAATACAGAATTAGGAAAACTTTCAAGTTTAAGTGGGGTATTGAATCCAGAGCTTAGGAAAACTGGCCTTACATTCACAAGGGTCTATCACCCATACTGTTGGGAAATCGTTTGATACTTCAAACTTATAACAGTCAAATAGAAGGTCATATAATGCACCAACAGATGGTCAAATCACTGCGGATAACTAAATTCTGTTATAACATTGAAGGGGTGAGTTTTCAAAATATCGCACTGCCCAGGTTCATTAGAGCAAGCTGTTTATCATCGAAAGAGACAATGGCATCATTATTTCGGAAATGCAACATGACTTTTTTTTCAATTTTCTAAATGGCAATTAGGAGCGGACGACCACATTAAGTCAGCGCATAAAAATTGATTCACTACTGCCGCAGTAGGCACAAAGTAGTTTGTAAGTGCGTTGCAGTAATATCTTGATTGAGGCTTGTAACGTAGCAGTTGAGCATGCCCAGTATGTATAGCCATTACACGGTGATTAACTCAGACATGAAGGCACACGCGCTGATGGCTGTCTGTATCGTGCCATAACAAAACAGGTCTATAACACCAGGATGAAAAATGCAGTTTGTGGTGCCTGCCAGCCTCCTGATGGAGTGGCCAGATATGTCAACAATCTTCCACCGGGAAGTAAATGAAAATATTTTAGATGCTTAACGTATAAAGTGCTGATAAATGCTATAGTTGTTTTCCCATTATCGTCCATATAATGGTTTAAAGATGAAAATTCTTCATGAAGATACCTTTTATTTAAATAGCAGCAAGCCTAGTCTGAAGCAAAAAGTAGTCAAAAGCATTTTCGGTGGAAAGCTGTTGAATCAATCTCAAATCAGTGATTTAAGGGTTAAAACCAATTCCATGTGTTTTCTACCAAAGAAACTAAATCTTGGATTATGTCTGAAATCAGCGCTTTAAGGGTTAGTGACTTTGGATTTGTATGGACAACGTTTTGAATTAACATATGATCTTTATGAGACCAAAGTTAAGTGGCCCAGTTTTTTTAAAATTGTAGCTCACTTCAGCCTTGTAAGACAGAGATCTCTCATGATAAGGTGAAAAATCCTCTTCATTGGTTTGATTTGCGCAGGCCTTTTTCTGTGTGAAGGTGAAGGTTACCCATGAGGCTGAAAGGACGGTGGGTATAAGATGCAGAGATCACTAAACACTGTGCAATCACATAAGTCCAGTTACTTTACTTTGCCATATCTGCATAGAACGTATACATGGGGATACATTATACAGATACATGTATATTAGTGCAATGGGGTGCAATTAGGCCAATAGTGCACGAATCGCTAGTGATTTTGTCATAACTTGAGGTTGGAAGCTGGAGACTGTGGTCAAGTTTTATTAAAGTTAGGTGTGATTGTTATGGACAAAATGAACAGTGGAAACCCCCTGCAAGAGGACTGCCAGAGGTTTGAATATAGCACCTACAAGTAGCTTGATCTGTGGAACTATAGACAGCAGGCAGTCGTGCGAATCAGTTACATGTATTATATCAACAGCGCGCGTCACATATGATAGCGCTACAATTTGGCAAGTTTATCAAGAATTTACTGCTAGTAATAAATTGTGCCTAAAATCTGTTCGATCTGACTATTTATCGCTGATTTGTAAGTGACATCACCTTATGGGATACATGTGGCTGGTCGTGGTGTGCTGTCCATCCCTCGTCCGCCCACATTTACATTTCAAGCCTTTTCTGCAAAACTAACAGCCGCTGTGTCCTCTTCAGTTTGGTGGGCATCCACCTTATGCGGGCTGTCCTATTTTGATCTAATGGATACACTCCAGTGACCTTTGGATATTTAAAAAAAATATGAGTCACTTTTTCGGCCAAATCTTGAAAAAAAAATTCTCTAAAGCCGCTTGGCAGTTTGCTTCAAAGTTGCATAGGAACACTTCTAGGTAAACCTATATATTATTTTTAGACAGCCGTAATTTTCTCCTTTTTCAACGCTTAATTTTAAAAAAAGTGGTCCAACGCCCCAGCCAAATGCTTCGAAATTGCACAAGCATATTCATGGAGAGCCCTAAACTGTGAGTCTGTTCCATCGGTAGTGCTGTGGTTTTGCTTTTGTATTACTCATGACTTGGGTGTATTTTCGCTATTTTTGACTTTCATCAAATCGATCGCTGAGTAATGTTGAAACGTGGCGAAACTGTAACTTGCGCAAGGGTCAAATAAAGTTGTTTGCTTAGTGCTGCCATTGTGGACCCCTGTTTTTGTTACGAAATTGTAAATTCGGGATCATAATGGTTAATACACACATTCGTCGCGATTTCAAATAAATTCAATTATGATTCCAACTCCAATTCAGATTTTAAACCTTTTCTCCAAACGTGTCATTCAGATTTACTTCCAACAAGAAGAGAATGTACCTAGAGTGGCCTCCTACACATTTATAGTGGTCAAGAGGCACTATTGGTTTATTGTGTATGAATTTGAAAGTGAACCAGTTTCATGTGATTCCCAGAGAGCTGCAGCCCAGACATGCAGTGGCCGTCAAACTTCCTGCAGTCTTCACTTGTTGTTTGGGACCCTGTTGTTGCATCATAATATATCTTTTATTTGACATGCATTCAAAAGATGGAACAGTCAAATTTGGCTGTTTTGCATATTTAATTGTGTTTTGCGTATTTAATAGGATACGTCACCTGAATCTGAAAATGAGGCTATTGGGATCGCCAGAACTTGGACATGTAACAGATATTGCTAGCTGCCTTCTGTTATATTATTATAGCGATTTGTTTATCGTATGGATGTAATATTATATGGGTATCCCAATTTGGTAGGAAAAGGCAACGCCCTAAATAATGCTGATTAAATCACTCCTAGAAACTCAGGCATGAGCCTGGTTTCCACAAAACCTAAGCCTGCAGATTTTTTTTTATTTATTTATTTTAAAGAAAACCATGTACATATCTTTTGTGGATCTGTACTACTTGCGTACAAATCATAATGATCTGGCCAATTTTGCTCTTTTTGGGGCTTTTTGTAAATTTTTGTCAAACTCTGAAAAGATCTTTTCTGAGGCAGCAAGGTCAATTGGCTTGAAATTGCATGGGGACATTTCACTTCTTGATGTTATTTTCTACAACAAATGATACTACATTTTACTCCCTTTTTTATGTGTATGTGAGTGGTTGCTGTTTAATTTCTTCAGGTTAACCCAATGCATTTAATCTGTTCTAACTTTGCAGAGATACATCTGGACTTAATCGCCATTAATATTCGCTAAACATGCTGCTGGCATTTTCTGTTTTTTAACAGATTTTCAAAATTACATATTTTTGATATTGGCACATGTGAAGTTTAGTGTTGTTACGATAGGAAAGGCACCACACCTGACATATTGAATAATAGTTAGGTAATGGTGAATCCTATGTCCATGGGTGCCACCAAACATTTATTAAAATGTACCTATGGAGCTAATTCCAGGGTTGCTAATTTTGACATTCACTGATCTTTAAAGGTCAAACTGGCCAATTGCCTTATGTACTTGTAATGGTGAATGTAGTTACTTTTCATTTTGAAGTGAGGACTCTAGAGGTCAGTAATTAATATTGCAAATTGCGTTTATTCTCCATAAGGGGCGGTGCTTGCCAGCACATATGACTGACATTCATGTCATATATATATATATATATATATATATATATATATATATATATATATATATATATATATCAAGGTCAGAGGCCATTGCAGTTACTTGCACTGTTCTTTTGGTAAAGGAAGAATTATTTCAGGTACAAATTAATGCTGCGCACTGTTAATGGTCATGTATACGGACTGGAAAAACTTGTTCATGGTTTTGACATTGGCCCAATTTCCAAGGTCACACGTGTAGTAAATTAGTTGCTTTGACTTGTAAATTACGAACTACTGAACCATCGGTTTGAGTGGTCACTCGAGAACAACATATACATTTGCACATTATGATGGTTAAGATAGTTGAATTTCATTTAATCATGGAAGTCACAGGCCCATCAATGTCCACGCATACAAAACCAGCTGTAAACAGGACTGTCACAGTCTTCTTGTTGCTTAATGACATTATTTAGGAGACTTAAGATGAGTCAGTGCTCTGTTCTTGTTACTTGAGTGTATTAAGTGATAAACAATGGCATCTTGCTGTTCTCTTCTGAAGGCATGATTCTAAATGACATTATCCATTAGTTTTCATGTAACATCGTTCTTATCCTTGAAAATGCCAGCACACTATTTTTACTAGAAGTACTTATTTAAGCATTATGTCACGTTTTGACAGAAATGCCATTGTGTGTTGGCGAGGGGATTTCTTGGCACGTTAATCAGACACGTCTTTCCACAGATGTGGAAATAAAGCAGGCATAGCATCTACGCTAAACCTCAATTTAGATTTACATATGGGGGTGGTCATTTACAAGCCGCTTGTCACAGTTACAATTCATGTATGTAGAATTTACAGGTTATCCCAGTCCCTCTGGATCTTTTTTTTGTTTGGCGCATCGTGATTTTCGTTTATGATTTAAGCACACCTTAAAGAAAAATCGTTTATAGAAAATACACACACAAAGGAAACCACTATGATGGAAATGCAATTTTTAAGCATATATAAACAGTTGAAGTAAAGTTAAGGCTGACAAAGGTACCGCTTGTCCTTTGCACCAGCAGGAGTCATATAACCTTTGTGTAAAGCCTATGATGCATTATTGATTATATCATGTGTTCTCAGGTAATGTTATGACTGATTTTTTGTTTAAACTGTGATGAAGGGAATTCTTTCATACGTTTTATGTGGCGAATAACACAAACAGACATTATTTGTGCCTGTGATTTCTCCATCTCTGTTCATGCGACAATCATAATTTAATTTCAAACGGTGAAAATTTCATTTCATTGGTTGCTATTACATCTACGCTGCTTCTTGTACTCAAGGGTTCACATGTTCAACCCACAAGACAGATAATTCTATTCCCTGTAGCAACGAAAGGACAAAGTTGAAATATACGTATGAGATTGCGATAGATGCAGTCATCAGTCACATGGGACGATGTAAGGGAACACTTTGATGAGGTCCGTGTGACTGCGTATGCAATCTTAACAACCTGATATCTTCTATATTCAAAAGCCAAAAAAGTTTTGCTCAATAAAGTGTCCCAATATACTTTGCTCTTTGAAATTTGTTTTGTTTCGAATGTCATGCATTTATATTTACATTTGTTATTTTTGTTAGCATTGAAAGAATAGGAACGGTAGTGTAGTTCATGAGGCAATGGTTACACTAGAGCATCTCGTGCAACCAACGTGCTGCGCAATAATATCCTCATGCTTGGCCTGTGACTATTTTCACTTCCCAATTGTTAGCGCCTCCGAAGCGTTTGATTCATAGGCCTAAGCATAATGGGAAGACGGTATCAGATGATCAAGAATTGCATATCTACTCGTCAAAACGTGCCTAAATGTTTTCTTTTACCGGTTTTGCAAGCTTTATTGAAATAAAGTTGTTGTGTTATTCGGAACTATTTTTTTCCTAGTTTTGTGTTCCAGGAGTTTGCTTGACAACTGATGGCTGATGTAGTAGCCCCGCCTACTTGGCTCCTCCCACTAGTAAACAAAAAGGCGATTTTTTGTAAATTAAGAAGCTAAAAACGATTTTAAATCAACTATCAATGATAATACTTACTCTTATGTCAATAGAAATTGATGTTAAATGTAAATATAAGAATTAAACTTCCTCTCTAGTGTAATTACGGATAGTATATATAATATATATATATATTATATATATATATATATAGTATATATAATATATATATATATATATATATATATATATATATATATATATATATATTATATATTATATATATTATATATATATATATATAATACATATATATATATATATATATATATATATATATATATATATATATATATATATATATATATATATATATATATATATATATATATATATATATATGTATGTGTGTGTGTGTGTGTGTGTGTGTGTGAGTGTGTGTACACGTGAGTCTCATTTTTGGCATCTGCATTTCTGTCACTTCTTACTTGCACTGTCAAAGATGATAGCTGAAGAAGATGATATTACATTTAAGACAAATGATCAAGAGGTGTTTCAGCTTCAAACTCTAGTGTACAAAGGAGGGTCAGGTCGTCTTGTCAGCTTGAGCTAATTTGATCAGTGTAGCGATCCTGACTGTGTGATAAAACTGGTAATGCTGATCTGACTGGATTGATACATACAAATCTGTATTCCCAATGTGTTTTCAAAGATTTTTTTTTAGAATCGAGATTTACCAAACGAATTGAGGTGTTATAAAATGTTCGAGATACGACATTCTGCTTATGCTCGAGCAAGTGCCGATAAGACATATTATGTATAACAGTCGGCAATATCTGTGAAGATTCCTTTACGTGGGACCGCCTTATCCTCAGAGAGTGAAGAAAGGTGTTACCTGTGCTCTGGACTGTACTGGTAAGGAAGTCATCATCCACAAAGGAAGACACTCACATTATACTGAAACTTGGAATATTTGTTCCTTGTGGGAAGGTCAAACAAAGCTGTTGAAAAGGTGGCAACGCTGTGGATTCCTGATTTTAACGATTTTTTTTTTAATTGGGTACTTATCAGAAAATGCACCTTTCCTATTAATCAATACGTAAGTCAATAATTCAAATTTTTGACATGTTCTGCGAAACGGTAAGTTAGATTGACTTCAAACTTGGTGCACCTCGGGCGGGTCTCTTGTTGATTTCTTCAAATGGTTGTGCTCCATTGATTTTTAGTTTTTTATGACTTTTTTTTTTCTTTTTTTGGACAAATCTTAAACAAAAAACCTTTCTCTAAAACCGCTCACCCGGTTGCTTTGATATCACACAGGAACACTCCTAGGGATTCCTAGTTTTTAATTTGTTCACCAGGTGGCGCTGAATTCTATTTCTATTAAAAAGAAATGTGTGTTATTGGTATTTTCATCTTCTCCAGAACATCATTCAGACTTAGCTGAATATTGGTGCACATGTTCTTTGTGAAAGGCTCAAGCAAAATTGTCCCCTGGGGGCCAATGCTCTGAATTCCTGATTTTTCACGATTTTTTTTCCATCCTGGTAGTTTCCGTTCCCTTCCCTATTGATTACTGTGTAAGTCAACGAGCAGTCTAATGCTAATTCACAGTTTTGACTTCTCCAATCGCTCAGTTACATTGCCTTTAAACTTGGTGGCAATGTGCTGGGTCTCCAGCAGATTTGTTCCAATGGACATTCTCCATTGTTTTTTTGTTGTTGTAGTTTTTTTAATGATTTTTTTTGGGGGGGGGGATTCTTATAAAATCGCAAAGGTATATGTTCGTGTCAGCTGAGCACAAGACTGTCATTGTGTTCTGTGTTTTTGTTTTTTTAAACCCAAAAGTGGGACGCATTTGCTGAACGAAAGCGCGGGGATTTTCTCCGACCATAGCCCGATGTGGGAAAGTTTAAGCTATGTCACAAAGATTACCCGCTGGCTAGGGTGAATGTGTTATAAGCCAGAGTGCCTTCAGTTTGCCAAGAGTCATGGCAGATACAGCAGAACGTAGTGATTCCGGAGAGTCTGAATTGAGTGTTTTATGCACATGGTCTGATGAGGATGAAGACGAATTAAATAGAAAAGCTGTTGCAGCCAAGAAAAAGATAATTCAGCCTTACAGACCTGAGCGGGATGCCCAGAACCCTGCCATCCCTAGCACTGCAGGGATTGCCAGGCGATCCCAACTTGCCGTCTGGGCAATGATAATTCGTTGCAAAAGAAATATTTCCTATCAAAAATTACGAGACATCATTGAACGAAAACAAGCATGCATGCAATAGATTGGAATTTTCGTCATGATGGGCCAGGTCGTGTAGTGTTTCAAATTCTTGCATTTACGGAAACAGCTACGGCCTGCTCCTACGGGATTTAAAGAGGCACAGGAACAGCAGTAATAGTTTTCACATTATTTTATCATTAATGGTCATTTTAGGTGTCCGTTTGACAAATTTTCAACATTGTTTCTCAAAGGGGTATATAGTTAGAGCTATTTTATATTTCCAGTAGGTGTCCTGGTGTATGATGCCACCTGGGCTACCCTCCATATATAATACACAAAACTTGGAGGGGCACAAAGCTGAGATACACAACATAAGCAGGCACATCATAATCAGTTGTCTACTCTGTTAATCAGCTTCTTTGATCTTATCAGTGTGGTATATTAGTTGAGGCCTGCTTCAGTAATTGAATACACAACCACAGGAACTCTTAGCTTGTGTGTATTGATATGCGCATTTATCTTTCCTTATTAATCCTCAGTAAATGAGTAAACATCTCAGTTAGTAAATTTGATTAATCTATACACACCGCTTCATCCATAGTAAAAGTGGAATATGTGTACTTGGTCAGGTTTCTATGTTTTTGTCAGACTTTCCCTCGGCTGTCATTGCATTAGCTGAAGCAGTTAGTCCAGGTGACATCACAGCCCCTCATTTACCTATCTATGGAGACTTGATGTCTGCTTTTCCAGTTGGGGAAACAGTTTGTATTTTCTGATATGGGTCCACATTTGTCGTATAAAACAACTCAAAAATTGTAAATTATCCTCGCACTACCCCTTTAACCCTTTCCCCCTCAAACCGGCCAAAACCGGCTGGTGGTCAAATGTCGTCTGCTTCAGTGTTTTTAACTAATTTGAACCGTTATGAAAAACAGTTTGACTGAGAATTGTACATGCGACTTATCAAGATCACATGCCAAGGAAAGCTGTTGACTCAGTCTTAATTCAAGGGGGAAAGGGTTAAAAGTCTGAACCAACAATAAACTCTATCTACCCATCTGTGTGGAGTATGGATGATGAATAGCCTTGAATATCAGAACTCCTACCCTATATTCAACCTATTTTCTACTTCACATGCTGTCTCACTGTCTCCATAGTGAAAATTGCTTCAGAATATTTGTCTCATTGGCTGCTATGGAATATTTCATATATCATAGACTAATGTTCATTGCGAAATATATACCGTTGCATTTAACGTGTTCTGAGTTGGCGCAGGCACTCCCAATAAATACAGTATCGTGAGTCATTGCTAATGCATCCAAGTCATTGTGCGGTGATTTACATCATACAATAAATGCTGAATCCTTATCATCGCTGTATATTACTGTAACTTCTAATGTTGAATTGATGGTGATAACGCGAGTTGTTCCGCTTGTGTATCTTATCATCCATTTTTATTTACCTTTCTATCGCCATATACTTCGTAAATCTGAACTTTTCAGCCAAAAAGAAGTCCGTTCGTTTGGTTTATATTTTGCTCGTGGTTCTACTGCGGGTGATATTTATGTGAACCCAGGCCCTATGCAGTACTGGGATGGCATTTGTTTTTGCCATCTGAAGGTACGCAGTATTTCACCAGATAAATTGAAATGTATTTGTATATACCTTACGCCAGAATTTGACAGAATTTCTCTGTCAGAATAATTCCTTACCCCAATTCTGTTATTAACATTGAATAACCTGGTTATTATGATATTATTAGAAAATACCGTCTCAACGCGACAGGTTGCGATGTCGCGCTATTTGTTTCAAAATCTTTGCTCGTCATGCGTAGCCTACATTCAGGGTTTCCTGAACTTGAAATTTTATGGTGTGACATGCAACTTTGTAATACTAAATGTCTTTTTGGTGTCGTATATAAGATACCAAACTCCCCTGTTTCCTTTTCCCTTTGTAATAAACTTTGAGAATGTTTCGATCCTGCAAAAAGCACAGGTATTCAGAATGTATATCTAACGGGCGACGTAAGCTTCGATCTTTTGACACAATCAGGCCTAAAGCTAGACCACTTTGCCCGAACTAATGTTCTTTACTACACAAACGCATGAGCCTACTCGTATTACACACCGATC
The DNA here is from genome assembly GCA_964020975.1 of Hermodice carunculata. Taxonomy (NCBI): domain Eukaryota; kingdom Metazoa; phylum Annelida; class Polychaeta; order Eunicida; family Amphinomidae; genus Hermodice; species Hermodice carunculata. Next base: position 21,326,853 of record OZ026627.1, read on the forward strand.
AGCAACATGTCTAGATCAAATACTGTCTAATATGTACATTTAGTCCACAGTTTAACATTAGGGGGGTATCAATTTTCCTGCGCGTCATTTCCTCATGAATGCAAGGTCATGAACTGGAAGAGGGAATCACAGTTCGCACTGATATATCCATTGATGCGACACTACTTTTGTCAACATTGCATAACCCAACAACCACTTGGCAGCAATATGCACCCCGAAACCTTTAACTTTTAACTTGTCCCCCCCCCCCCCCGCCCCGATATCCCGGTTGCTTTCATTTTCCACTGAAGTCATCACACATGCTGCTTTGAAATCAATAAATCTGTTGTCTGTATCAAATCAAACGATGTCAGCCGGCACAATTTGTAATTCCGCGTTCCATAATGTCACAGTCAGCATTGTCACCGGTAACCGCTGACTGTTTAAACGCTTGAGCCTGGAACCTCTAGCCGCATCACCGCTATCATTAGTTCTTGGCACATCGGCCAGTTCAGTGACATAAATTTCACTTCTTTGCGTGTAGCGAAGATTTTTTCATCCTTAAACGCTAATTGTTAACAATTAAATTTTCATAATATGTACATTCAAATCGAAAAAACAAAGAATCCATTGAATAAAAAAAATCTGTAGAACTATATTCTATGTGTTTGTGTCTTTGATTACCGTTAGACGTCATCATTTGTGACTGTTGTTCTGTCTAACATATTTACTCTCACTTCAACAAAGTTGTTGTGAGTGACTTTCGTAAGATTTTAACAATTTGCAGGCAGATTTTAAACCGATATATATTGAGATAAATGTAAATATAAGCATCGAGAACATCCACATTTAGATTCACATGCACGGAATGACTGACGGGACCGTTGAGGCCATTCTGTGAGAGTCACTGACACTTACGTCGCTCACGCAGTAAATGGCCTCAACAGCCCTACAGTCATTACGTCCTTGTGCCTCGAAATGGGGGAGTTCAATTCTTAAATTTTGTAAACTATGTGCGTGACTGTCGTGTGCTTCCTCCAATTTCGAATTGTGACCCCCAGTGTAGTGAATGCTAATCTACTTTTTCGTAAAAAGAATGATCATATATCTAAAGGTACTATCTGGGATGATGGTAAAGTGGAATTCAATGAGTTTTGAAGTACTCTTTGAAGTGTGGGCTGGAATTCGTGTTTTGTGGCCGAGGAAGTCGATTTATTTTGAAATTCTTTGTCCACACTCTTCATGGAAACCGCTGCACGTTCAGTCCCAAATAGAAGCATTGAAATGAGACCATAATTTATGACCTAGCTTCGTACAATTTACAGCCTCGGTCAATGAAATGTATGGTAAAAAAAAAATATTAAAATGCAAGAAGTCTCACTTTTAATACATGTGTCTGGAACTCATTTTGTGAAGCCCAAAGTGATGATCAGCAACAGCTCAAACTCGCTGAGGAAGAGAACAATAGTAAATTATGCAACGACTTAAAACACCCTGCGAAGAAAGATAAATCCTGGTGTCGCACAGTAAATTACTCTTTTGAATCGCAATTTATTTGCGAATGTTCCCTCTTTCATACATGATTACATACACATTTCCGAGAGTATGTCCGTCGCTGAAATTTTTAGCTCATATTTTACACAACAAGGTAATGTAGACTATAGTTTTCCGTCATGTATTTAATTTTTTTTAATTCCATTGTAATTTGATACTCGGGATTCGACGATTAGTTACGTCTTTTGTATTATGAATTATGCTTGGCTGGAGACCAACAAAAGGAAGTACGCGTCATTTTTTTTTTCATATTAGTGAAGCATTCGATAAGGTTTGCATTCTGAACTTCAATACAAATTAAACAGAACATCTATTGACAGATAACTTCATGAATGGTTCTCTGATTATCTAAAATCGCTACCGATGAGTTGTTATTCAAGGTCTGATCTCCAGCTGGGAGAAATTGCTGCAGTACCATAAGGTTGCGTCCTTGGACCTATTATGTTTCTCATTTATATTAATGTCATTGTGAAACTTGTTTGATCCAATGTTAAGTCGATTGCTTATAATACGACTTCGTATTTGAATATTGATAATGCTATCAGCTCAGCTGAAACTGTAAATAGCGATTTTTGAGATATAGATCAATGGTCGAAAGATTGGGTTGTGACCTTCAATGCTTCAAAAACTGATTCTATGCTTGCACCTCGAAAGTAAACCAATTAAACTATCCTCCTATAGTATTCAATGTTATACATTACAAAATTTTACCCAACACAAACACTTTGAGCACGACACGATCGGATTTAAGGGGGTCTGATAACGTCTCAATACTGCAACAAATCTAGTAAACCAATTAAAACTCGAAATTTACACTGGATAGACAGACTCTGGATACTACACTATATATATATATATATATATATGTGTGTGTGTGTGTGTGTGTGTGTGTGTGTCTTTGTCTGTGTCTGTGTGTCTGTGTCTGTGTGTGTCTGTGTGTATACACACATGTGGATCCTACTCTAGGTATGCCACATACGCAAATATAACGCCAGATTTTTTTTCACGAGTGAACTACAAGCTTGGTCGGTAGTGCTGCACGAAATCTTCGGGTGAGCGTGAAATCAATGGTCGAGAAACCTTTATGGAGTCAAAAATCATAAACAAGCATCTTTAAGGATCCAAACATTTTTAAGTTTGCTGATTTTCTCCTGGTCTTTGATAAACGCGTACGTCCACAAGATCCCGCGAAAAGTACCTCTAATGCCTCGTATGATGCCCAGAAGAGGGCAGTTTAAGAATAAAATTATCATTCTGAAGGGGCCAAAGGGAGTTTAAGAGAGTTAAAGGGAGAATCACTAGCCTGATCAAGCGTTATTAAAATTCAAAACTCATTTGTTTCGTGTGTAAAAAATGTACAAAGTACTTACCGCATAAAGCACACATCATGAGCAAGCTGGGCTATACCGCCGTTCGATATACACCCGTAGTCACAGCTGCTATATTAAAACAAATGAGATGGATATTCCTGCGAGATCCATCCAAAACATTGCTGCCTCCGTTAAAACGCTGACGCCCCAGAGGAAGAAAATCGCGTCTGGTTTAAAGACATATTGCACCCAGAGCCTCAAATGTACGTCGGGGCGTTGAAGCGTGAGGTTCTTGAAGAATAATGCTGAAAGGTGGGATCTTTATAAAGGAACTGTCTTTAAGGAGGGTAGTTTTGGACGCCTTTTTCAATCTGAGGGTAGTCGGTACCTTTTGGTCTTATCGGGCTCCATTTAGCGACCAGCTGCCAATCACAATTCTGTTGACCGTTCACGCATGCAAATACATGTGTGACAGACCGCAAAAACAGGTTCAAAGTACGCCATTTGTGGCCCTCAAAACCTTTGAAGCACCAAAAATCTTTGAATGAAAGATCAGTCAGAATACTCAGCCGGTAAAGGACAGTTTGGATTAGATCGGTGTCACATGAGACGATGGCCACGCCAACCGTGCAGACCCCACTGAAGGCGACATTTTCTCTCAAGTCAGTTTTCTGTAAAAGATATATGGATACCCCTTTGGAAAGCTATGTTTATAGGCACTAACAGACAATACTTTGTAATGTGAGATCAGAACGCTTTGCCTGTTGGTCTATGGTAACAAAGTGCTGCCCCCAAACAAAAGCCCCTCGCGTATCGTTTAAATCATGTCCCAAATTACAAAACCAAAACCTTAACAATAAATTATTGTTTTACGTGATTGAATTTGACATACTGTTGCTTTCATGCAACTTGAAAAATCATTGAAAAACGGATCATATACTTTGCCAGTCCATTTTCTGTGATGTATGACTTTATGCCGCCAATCAGTGGCATACCTGCTACAGTGTGTCCCAGCGCACGCAGCCTCTCTTTCGATACAAGGAAATAAAGCATTACCAAATGGTGCCCTCTTCTAGAAGTTTTGTCTGTGATGCTCTGAGATCTTTTACACCATCATGCTTCCGCTTCCCTATTTTGAAGTCTGTGATCATTCATAGACTCTGCGTTCAGTTGTTCTGCTCACTAAGATTCATTTTACTCAAACAATAATTAACGATGGTTGCCTTCTCAGGAAGGGACAGCCAGAATTGTCAACACGAGCGCCGCTTCCTCAACCTCCCGAGGGGTGACAATTCTGGCTATTCCACTCCTGAGAAAGCAATTCTCGCTTTATCATACTAATATATAACACAGAAACATAGCTTCATAGTATTCGACAACTTTTTAATCACAACTGGTGAGTAACTAGTCTATCACAGAAATTCACCGATGGAATCAACAGAAACCTCTGTTAGTGGGGAAGCACTTGGCACAACGGCGGCATCACGATTCGTTTCCACAATATGCTGCATTAATGTCTGCACTGCTACTTTCATGGCCCTTTTTGTGTCTCTAGAGTCCTTTTTCTTGCAACAGCTGTAGTATGGTTTCTTCGTCATCACGACCAAACTGTTCTCCTTGTGGCCAGTCTTGCTGTCCCGCTTCTGCTGCACTGCATTGTTCCTTGTTTGCCTGGTTCACGTGTTTCCTTGCGCATTACCAGGTATGACAACATTGAAGCGGCCCTGTCGAAAAGGACACGGTGATAATAGTATGGTAACCCCGCAACAAAAGTGAGACAATACTGTAGTCATCTGCTCCCGAAGATCTGATGCGGGTGTCAGGTGACAGTCATAGTTGCCTGAGGCTGAACAACCAATCAGAATCCTGCATTTCTATTTGACATATGATGATCAATGTAACAGTGTTTACTAGCTCTGACATTGTAATAGGATCTTAAAGGTCGTCACAACTTTCGATAAACTGCTTTACAAGAAAAAGATATCACAAGAACGTTGTACCTGTAGATGTACCTTCATGTTTTATGACCAGATGAAATCAGCAATGGCCATCCGAAATATGCTTGTTAGGTGACGTCAGCCGAGTGAGCAATTAATAACACTGACACTTTACATACCTCATTGAAAGAGTAATCTTTTTAAGTCTTGAAAACATCAACATGATTCAGAACCATACGCACATCCCTAAAATTACTCAAATCTTTCGTATCCACAATGATCGATATTTTCAAGTCTTCTCCCCTTTTTGGTTTCTACGAGTGTATTTCTTTTTTCAAATACAGTCGATGTGATGATAGTTGCTATGCTTGTGATACTACTACTACTACTACTACTACTACTGCTACTACTACTATCGGTAGTAGTAGTAGTAGTAGTAGTAGTAGTAGTAGTAGTAGTAGTAGTAGTAGTAGTAGTAGTAGTAGTAGTAGTAGTAGCTTGCGCCCCCCATATGATAGAGTTATTGAAATAAGAATAAGGAAAAGGCAGATTGTATGTATCAGAATAAACCGACCAATTGCCGAACCGAAGCAGACACATTTTAAGATAATGTCCAACCTCAGATAGTGACTTCGCGTCTCGGCCAAATGTCACAGAAGTATGCATTCCTACATAATAAACCTGTGTACTTGATAGACAACGAGGATTTGCAGAATCGAAAGATGGAACACTACATTCGAAGTTGGTGTGGAATTGTAGATATTTCGTGAAAACTATGCAAGATAAAATGGTAAAATTTGTGCTATTGTGACACAGATAAATGAAGCTACATACGATGACGGGGATTTTTCATAACTATATTTTTTTCTACAACAGTAACACGAAAATTGGAAAATGGCTCATTTTGGCAAAACTTATAAAGGCTGGTGGAATCTTTGGTTTTGAAACATTTAAAACCAAACTGTACATTTCTAAATAATCCTTCATATGTTTTTCTTTTGAAGAATTTTTCAGAAATCAGTTTTTTATTTGATCAAAATCAGGTAATTGGGATGAGATAAATGCCCATATGAACTGGGCATTTTGGTGCAAATACCTATTGCCTGTTATCAAGAGTAAAAGGCTAACATGGTTCTTGTTATCATTAAAAGTATTTTCTTTCTTCAAGTTGTGTTGGGATTGAAACTGCCAAATTTGGACAACCAAGAAACGGTACATATATGTATGTCCCCAAATCACAAAACTAAAAAAAAAAAAAAAAAGACAAAAAAACAAAAACAAAAGCAAAATCAAACAAACAAACAAAGTTGAGCATCACTTTCAACGCCGAGCACTGGCTTATGGAGTACTCACTGCCCTTTAAATCAACCCCTACCTGCAGTAATGGGCATAATAGAGGTGAACATACTGAAAGAACAAAATATGAGGGCAAACTAAGTTAGTAAGGGCTATGTTTGCCGAAATCAGGTTTAGTCATTTCAACAGGTAACACAGAGTGTTGCCAACAACGGGAATCCGTAAGTGAATGTTGTCATTACTACTTTAAAGATTGTACCGCAATCTGCGTTAAAGTGTGTGGAAGATAATTATGGTCTCAACTTTTACATGTACAGTATAACAGAGCAGCTGGCAAATCTTTTATTGCATTTTAACTAGAAAATGGCTGATCTCATTTTCTTTCTCCAGACCACTCCGTTGTGTATGTTTGTATGTATGATTTGGTAGGACCACCTCATTATTCATGCAAAATGTGCAAAGTGGAAGTTTATAAACAAGAAAGTGAGTGTAAAATGACCAGGGTACACTCAACAAGAACGTTAATTAACAGAACGATGTATGGTGGACGAGATAAATAGAGGTGCACTGGACACCTTGTCCAGACCTTGGGCCGGGCGGGCTTGGGTGGGGTTGGGAGGGGAAGGGAATTCTACTGGAGCAGTGCGCACATGCATAACAACAGAACGCAGGGCTACTTCGTTTTGTCATAGCTAGAAAAACTCTCAGCTTCAAAAAAAAAATACAAAACAAAAAAAAACAAAAAACAAAACATAACAAAAAAAAAAAAAAAAGAAAAAGAACCGCAAAAAAAACCAACAACATTCACCCCCCCCAAAAAAAATCAAAAAAAAAAAAAACACACAAAAAAAACTTTTGATTAAATGGAAAAGCACAATGGTCCAGTAGTGCCTATGTTCCCAAACAACCATATATATATATATATATATATATATATATATATATATATATATATATATATATATATATATATATATATATATATATATATATATATATACATACATACATATATTGTGTATTTTACATTTCATCGGATAAAACTGTTGCTGCAGGCTGGTAAGCAATGTAGACTACCCTGCAACAATGCAAACGTGCTGTATTCTACAATGAAATTGCTCACATTATTGAAGGTAATGATAAAGATCGTTTTTTTATACGTCATCAACATATGCAATCTTACGTGGCTCGCTCCAAGATAAGCATGCAGGTTATGCACCTATTGCCTTCCATCGTGTCAGAAAATAAATGTTTTACTTCAAACATATCTTTATCGCACTTAGCTCCAACATTCTTCTGACCGCTGCAGATAGCAAATGGAATCGTGTGAGAAAACACGCAAAGACAATTGCGAGCTCTTAAACTGGAAAGCCTCGGTTATATGTGGAGAGGAAGTAGGAGCACCAAATGATATAAATGTCAGGTTGACTATAGCATTATGTTATGTATCCCTGATGTGGGAACCGACTGTCAGCTGACATCCGCTCTTAAAGGTTGCTGTGCAGGAAATGTAATCTTTATTTAGTCTCGTGCTGTTGTGTTGTAGCTCATAGGTGGAGATGGAACAGTTGTAAATCCATATTTTGTGATCGCAGCCGCAAAAAAGCTCACCCAAGCATTGATGCAAAACCCCATACTTGTCACATTCTCTACCCAAAGTGAAACGTTAACTCTCATGATGACAGCTGACACCCCGTCCATTAATGAACAGCACAGTTAAGGTGGTGCACAGAAAAGTAGGGAATCTGTTAAATGGGTAACTTTTATGATGATTGTCAATTAGTTTTGGTGATTTGGATTCAGTCATTAATTTAATCATGATGATTAAAACACAGTGACATTTTATTTTTTATGATGTCTCGTAATGAGAAAGACGGCACAGAAATAAATACCCGCTACCAGACAAAATAACAGCACATTCTTGAATGTAAAAAGCTAATTTTGTGTGTACTGTAAGCATATTTATTTCACTTGGATAGCCAAACTGTAACATTTAGTTAATCGATAAATTATCCAACCATACAATGGGCACACATAAACGTTTATGAAACTTACAGTGCAAAAACTGTACACAAAACATAAATAAGTGCTTAAAACAAGATTACATGACAATAGCAGCTAGAGAGCAAAAGGCCTTGATTCTTTAACATAGGTATGCACTGCTTCACAAAAGTTGTCCCTTAATTTGTAATCAAGGTCTCGACTTTTTTCTGCCAAAATTTCAATAAACTATTGCATATATAGTTTTGTACCTGGTGATAGACTAGCCCCTGGTGTCCCAATTAAAGAAATCTCTGATAAAAAAAAAAGTTGATCCAATATTGTTCCCAAAGTCACACAATGCATCAGGTAAAAATGTCCACTTTAAGTTGATAAAACTGAGGCATGAGTGCCCAAGGCGCAGTTGTGTACGGCAAATATTCAGAAAACTTGAGGCAAAGGAATAATGTGGTTTAAATTTACCCTCAAACAATAATAGTTTCAAACTCAGTTTAAAGTAAGACAAAGGAGGTGACTGTCTATTGTCAGCCGGCAGGTCGTCCCAAAGTTTTATTGTTGAAAGAATAAGTGAGGTTTCAAATCTAACGGATTATAAGCTTAAGTTCACAAATACTTTGCCAATCTCTTACGTATCTGTCAGCTGCAGTCCGCCCAACTAGTGGTATCAATCCAGAAAGCTATTCTGATATTGTACCATGAGCCATTGTAGAATACGACAAATTTAAAATATTCTCGCCGAAGCGCTAAGGTTACCCAATCGAGCTCGGCAACATACATTATGCTCCAGTGCAAATCCGAACAGCTTCATACTCCACTGATAACAATGATTTTGATAATTCTTAAATGGTAATGCTCAACCAGATCATAACTATACTCCAAAAAGGGGGTCAATCATTTCGCGAGAGTCTGTATTTAAATATTTGTAACAATGTAACTCTTTGTCTGCTATATAAATAATTTAATGCAATATCATCTTTCTTTCACAACAAATTTTAACTTTAAGTGTATGAATGGTACCCTCGGGGACCTCGACATCACCAAGAAATAGAGGACCATGGGCATGCTTGAAGCGTTTTTTGGAAAAGATAATTGGAAGAGATTTTAAATGATTAAATGTGACTTTCCATAAATTTCCTCACATACGTGGTTGAGATAAATTTGAATTTAATCTGATGCTTGAAGCAGACGAATTTCGAACAATTTCTAAGAAGCTAGTGTCATTCGCAAAGAGGGAAATATCGACAGTAATTTAATCTACAATGTCATTTACATAGACTGAAAACAAGAATGGACCTAAAATGGATCATCGAAGTACCGCAGCCTCAATAGGTAACCATGAAGAATACTGACCATGGATCCTAGCCTTGATGTATCGCTTAGAAATGTAATCTCCCACCCATGCCAGTAGCTGGTCACAACAGAGAAGTTGGCGGAGTTTAAATAACACACCACTGTGTCACACTTTATTGCAAGCCTTAGACACGTCCAGAAATACACGTTTAACGTAATGTTATCAAAGCATTGCAACTGTTTAATGCTGTACAGGGGATAATCCCAGCTTATATTCGTGATCTTTGTAACTTGACGTCCATGGACAATTATTCAAAGGACAAAATGCGCTGAATTGTTCTGTCTCTAGAGGAACTAAACGAGGTCTGTTTACGTTTTAAAAAGCAGAATTAAAATTTGGAAAAACCTGCCAACGATATAAGACCCCAGGATTTCCCCACATTTGAAAGGTAATGCATCATTGGGAACGATCTTTTTTGCAGAATATAATTGTGATTTTGCGGTGATTCCCTGATCATCTTCACCTCTGACAATAATGGTAGGGTGTACAACCATTACCCTGTCTCCGTTTGTTCCCTCCCTCGTTTGTATGCAGTGCATGTGTGTTGTTTTCATGACAACTTGTTAACCTTACTTTTATATCTATATATATTATACATAATTGCTGTTGGAAGCTAACGTCATCTGTTTTTACCTCTAAAATGTTTATCTTGTATATGTGTATTTACATTTTAAAGCGTAATATATTTGATGTACAATACTAATATGCTAGTTAATAGAGTCATTACCTTTGTACCCGTATTTTGTGAGGTTAGAAAATTACTTGCAACCAAATGCTCATCAAATCTTTTCACAACCAGACGGTCCAGACGTTTGACATGTTACACAGCAAAGAGACGGGTCTACGATTAGATCTAGTTTGGCGGCCGCCTTCTTTACATATAAGGGACAAATATTGCACTTTTTTCTAATTGCTGCTACACTGCCCACTGAACAAAGATAGGTCAAACAATTACACAAGCAATTAGATATTCTTTTAGCTTCATTCTTTAACGAAGTATTACCAACCACATCAGGAGCAGTCACGCATGCTTATTTGAGAGCTGTCTGTATTTTTAAAAGTCTACTACGCTGAATGAAAATAAATCAAGTCTTGCTTCTATGACATGCTGGATATCTGGCAAAGGCGGAGGAATGCCTCCACAGTCTACTTATTTTGAGACTCAAAATATTTGATCAAACTTTCTGCTTTTTCTATTAGTTTGAAACAATACTATAATTTTCAATCAAAGAAGGAATAGCTTACAACCCAAAATATACTTTGTCAGAGACACTACTACTACTTCCGATTAGTGTCTTGACCATCAATTTCCTCTCGTAATTTCCTCTCTTATTTCTGTTCTGTTAGCACTGACACCGTCATTGCGCAATCATTTGAAAATCTGAAAAATGATACATATTACCCGACCTTGTGTACCCTTTGGATGCACTGTTGCCACTTTCTCCTGAAAATCTTAATTTTCTTCTTCATCCATGGTTTGCCTTTGGACAAATCCAAACATGGGTATAGATGATTTAAGAATATCCGCAAATGAACCAAAGCAGAAAGAAGTAATGTCGTCAATATCATCAGGAGTATTGAATCCAGTATGGCGCTTCACACAGACCCTCATGTAAGTCATTGAGGTTTGCATCTTCAAAGTCCTAGATTCTGTGGTAATATTGTTCCCGCGTAGAAAGGAGAGGACACATTTAGTATAATGTATTTTTGTCTTTCTGCCCAGAACCACTTCCTAGTAGTCATTACCCTATTCGGCAGTCCGAACTCTTTACACTCCATAAGTTTACCTATCCCTGTCTAATCTATATACATGTGGAAGTACCATTGTCCATATTGCACACGTTCCTCTATAAAATTTTGACTTAGGTTGTATTAGCCGAAATAAATTAAAGCGTCTTTAGCGGGAAACTACTCAGAATATGTTTCGGAGCCTTTACCCGTACATGTCTCTCTGAGTAGCGGATCCTTCTCTGAGCTAAATATTCAGCAAAGACAACCTAAATAATAATGAATACATATAAACGTGGCAACTGATGAATTAGCTGAATACGTGAAGTTTTGCTTATAAATGCAGAGCTTTATTATGGAAAAAAAATACCGGTCAAAAAAACTATAAATACTAAATATGAATAGTACAAGCTCAGATTAGAACAATTTGACATACCCCTGAACCAGCATGTACCCTTTCTAGCTGGATAGCTTATCCTAGTTAAACTTCCTGCCAGTGTATAGCTGAAGTAGAAGCAAACTGGGGCATCATATTCAGTCCCAGTGATTGTAAAATAAACAGTTGCACCTAGACCACCTGTACAAACCAAGGGAAATCCTAACAAGGACTGCAACAAATGACATCCTGCACCAGAAATGTAAAACAAACTCCATGATGACACCTACTCCTCACTTTGAAAATCTCCAAACAATTAGGCTCTATTCCACTGCCAACCGTTGGTCAATGTTTCAACGTAATGTGTCAGATTTGTGACATGTGAGAAAATACTGTCAATTTGGAGATACAACATGATCCGAATTCGAAATAGGTAGCAATGTTCCACTGTCGAAGACCAATCCAGGAGAATCAGTGATTATCAGATCTAACATGGAATTACTATACTCAGTAGTATGAATAGGCACATTTATGAGCTGAAACAGATTATTTTGACTCGGTATGTTCAAAAAACGTGATCACAATTCACATTCACTGTGCTCCCATTCAAGACATCTGTCATTAAAATAACCGGTGATTGCCAAATTGGTCAGTTACACTCAATAGTCTGTGATATAGAAGTCACCAATTGTTCCAATAAGAGGTCCCTCATATCAGCTGACTGATCCGTGGGATAGTAATAGGCAGCGATTAATACAATGCCCTACTCTCTTTTGATTTCTCCCCAAAATCATTTAGACGAGGAGAATTCAAGATCTGGCTCCTCGACAAAAGGTAGACAATTTCGAATAAAGATAGCTACACCCCTATCTGTACCGTGTCTGTCTTTGCGCATCGCTAGTTTCAATTGATATGTTCTCATTGCGACTACAATTATCATGTTTCAGTCAACATAATTACATTTAGTTCGCCTGACTGTTACCAAGTCATAAGGTCTATCATCTTCACGTTGATTACGTAAGCTGCGGACATTAGCCTGTACTAAGAGCTGATATTTCGCAGAGTTCACACGAGGTCGAGGTCCTAGATTTTGATGTATATCACGGAAAATCATTAGAATACGACAAACGGCAATGGATAACCCCTTCTGTTCCTAAATAGATATGCAAAGATACTAAGTAACAGTCCAAAAGCAAAGGAAGATTTGAAACTGTCAATGAAAACCCTATCAAACACAATGTTAACTACTAATGCTCTTAAGTTACCAATAGCCGCTCGATATTGATCTGCAGTATTACCCATATGGAAATGTTAAATAACATAGTTTCACACCTGTATCCGAAATGTCATAACATAGCATTCCATGCAAATAGATATTATTTGAACACACAAGTTGACTTACGCACCCATGGAATAATAAAGAGCATAAATATTGGCACAGAATCGAATGTCGTTTGCGAAAATGAATAACAAATGGTACGAATATAGAAATAAAATCCTCGACAATTCAAGTGCATGCTAATTATAAGGACATGTTAATAGCCGAGTAGTATAATGCGCTGTATTTATACTGTCGTACAGAAACCAAATATATAGTTCACATCACACAGTAACAAATATCAGCGAATATCTATCGTATACACGTTTAGCGTAGTGCTATTTTATATGTCGTTGACTTAAGGATTTAGTTTATTACAAATATAGAGGTTTTTATGTAGAATAAGCTAAATAATATGGAACGAGCGAAAAAAAAAGAATGCAGGTTTGGGACAAAACATAATCAAGGAAAAGGGGTAGCATAGCATACCGTCACGTATTGAAACGTAACTGGAGCAACACGAGACATAAATCATGATAATGCAAAGATACATCCTACTCATATTCATACCTCGCTCTAGTTCTATTCTGAATAAAAAAGCTGGAGCAGGATATATAAAACAAGGATTCCAGATACCCGGTATTGTATGTATAACGTTAAATGCAAAACTCGTCCGAGATAATATACAGAATGCTAAATGCAACGGGAACACAAAGCAATACATACCGATGCACCTCATACCTACGTTGATTTAGCAAAATGCAATTAAATGATATAGTACCATCAATTAAAACATGACACAATATGACCATGCAACGATAAAATTATCGCAAAATAACCGTACTTGATGTATACTTCCAATGATGTATACTTCCAAACAAAGACGAAAACGGGAAAAACAAGACCACAAAAGTCACGCGTAGTGTATGCTACAAAACACAGTGAATAAGACAAACAAGAGCCCGTAGGAATTGCCACAGGGTCTGGTTCATTAAGCTTTGAAGTAAAGGTATTTCATAAACATTACATAGAAGTGTAACCATAGTAATATTAACATACCATTAAACCTAATACCACACACACACACACACACACACACACACACACACACACACACACACACACACACACACAAAATACATTGCTGGAAGTTTCCAAAATTATAATTATACTGTATTGATGAAAAGAGAACGATTTTATACGGCACTCTGGGCAACGTCTAACGGTGGGCAGCCGCTGAGATTCAACTTTGGTCGTGGAATACAATGAGGGCTCGCACTATGATTAGATACACACAAACAACTCTGTAAACACTATCCTGGACGCAAATATGAAGTACCCAGTATACAATGATTTAAATGTATGTATCGTACACAATACACAATGTTTGGTAATCCTCATCAGTATAGTTGGTGATCACATCATGTGTGTCTCTTTTGACCTCAAGGTCGCCCTTGGAACGCGTTTAGACTACTGCACAACCTGCATGGCGGGCGTGACCCAAGGCATAGAGGTCATGAATGTAAAATTTAGGGATGAAACCACCATTATATTTACTGTATATTATCATATTAGCATAAATGCGTATAACTTTTGTTGCGTCACTTTTTAAAATAAAGTATGCAGTTGGTGTTGTGCAGACACCTTCCATTGAAAACATTCAAGATAAAAAAGGCGAGTCTATAGATAGAATCAGAAGTTATGCCAGTGTTTACCTGTCATAGCCAGGAAACACGTGCTCCGAGCACAGCTTGCCAGCATTACGTCACTGTGTATGAATATGTGATTTGCCCTCTGTTTATAAACCTCATCATGGATAAAATATCTGTCAAACCATACAACACAAACAGGCCGATAAGTTCATGTAATAGTCCAGCTGAAACAGTGGGTTTATTACAGGTAAATGGCCCCCAAAGGTGTCAGCACAAGACAACCAAGAACTATTTAGTGCGGTAACCTGCCCCTGATTGGCCGCAATGGTGTATTCATACCTAAAGCCCTCCATCCTTGGACCAGCAGGAATCAATCTGCTCGTCACGTTCAAGACCACGGGCAACGAGCTTTATATTGGCCTTTTTTCAGGTAAAATCTTGTGAAATATAGATATTACTGTTCCTTATGAAGATGTTACTGTTCTTCCTCCTTGCCCGATATACTCTTTCCCTGTCCCTGTACGATACAGATTTGGCGATAATTGCAAGGGTTTGTCCTCGCGCGGTTTTCCTACTCTACAAGAAAGACGTATTCATGTCTATTTTCCCCGCAAGACTATGTAATTGAGTACACTCTCATCAATATCTCCATCTGGAGCTTCAGAATCCCTAGGCCAGAGTCTAACGGCATTCCTGCGCCCATAGTGCTGAAACTCATCGAAAGTCCTTTCTAGTTCCGTTGTGTTAGTTTTCAGACGAAGAAAACTTTTCCTGTACATTCTTGGAGTGTCCAACCTATCGCTCATATCATGCAGTTTTGTTCCCAACAAAGTTACTCTCTTCTCGAAAGAAACAACTTCTGGGTTTGATTGCCCTCTCAGCCTTGATTGTTTCCTCAACGATTTTTTATGACCATGGCTGAATTAGCGTGCTTGTGAGTTTGGCGGCGTAATTCCATCTGCGTCAATCGTGTCGCTATCATCAAATCTGGGTGAGTCTATGTCAGTTTGGTTTCGGTGTAACTTAGTACCAGGAGGTGACTATCCTGTAGGAGAATCGTGGATCCCTGCACGCGTAAAACCAGGGCCGGTTGAGGTTTGGAGCGGGACAAGGTCGACGATTCTCCCATAGGATAATCACCTCCTAGTACCAAGTGCCCGGTTCACCTTTTCCGTCTGTTGTAAGCCAAGACATATTGCAGTTTGACATAGAGGGTTGTTCAAGTTCCAAACTGGCACAAATAGAAGCTCAAAATCTCAACTCCTACGGGCACGGTTACTACAGAAAACACACATGTATAATCTTTAATGCATCACAAACTACATGGAATAAATTCTTCATAAATATCATCCAAAAAAGGAGTTACAGGGTAAAATTGCCAAAACTTATGGACCAGGTTGCTTTAACCCCCGCTGCTACCGTAGGGGTTATAATCAGAACTCCACCCCACCCCCTTCCGCATGACAAGTGTACAAAACACACATTTATAATCTTCAATGCATCACAAACGACATGAAATGAATTTTTAAAAAAATCTTTGAAGAAGGAACTATGTCATAAATTTCCAAAACTTATGAACCCGGTTGTTTTGACATCTTCCGGTCACGTAGGGTCATATAACGTAGATTATTTTAACCCTGTAATAACAAAACAAAAAAAAAAAAAAAAAAAAAAAAAACCAACAACAACGACAAGAAAATGCAAATGGTCTTTTTCAGAAAAAAAAAATTCAAATGGGATTAATGTGGGGAGCTATGACTCGTTGGTTCTTTGTGTCATGTTGAAAAAAACAAACAATACTGACATTGTTCCCTGGCTTTTGAGTAAAAACGTTTATCAAGTGTTTCATTGTGAATTATAGCAAAGATCTATTCGCTGTGAATTGCTATATTTTATGTTCGGAACAAGCGGGACTCGAACCTGCAATCTTTGGCATCAGTTGCCTAGCTGAAATGGGAAACGCACATATCCACTATAACGATTAAATATTTACGTTCTTAGTGAATAGACTTTTCAGTCAAATGCCAGCATATCTTCAGCTGGTGGGACCATGGAAATGGTGATCTTTAAAAGGAACCCTTGTAAGAGAGCCACTGCTTCAACAAAAGGTTCTTTTACAAGGAATGTTAATCTTGCACCCTTATTTTAATTCAGATAAGTTCATGTTAAGTGCTTCGACTTAAGTCACGTTTGGCACTGAAAGAGTTATGTGTCTGAAAAGAAAGAGGTTTTATATGAGGAAATTCTGCGATGGAATATGATTATGTATTATCATATTTAAAGAAAGAGTACAATTGCAAGTTAGGGACATTCGGAGCATTTATTGCACCCGTGGAAAGGTTAATTTTACTTACCCGTGGACTGAATATAGTATTGTGATGGGAACAGAAAGCTGGAGGCGCAAGAGCTGCAAACCATGGAGACAAACGGTGCAAATTCAACAAATTTCAAGTGAACATGCTGCTATTGGGAACACATTCACACCGGGCAGCTGTAATTCGGTTTGTGGCAACACTTGCCAGACGTAGAAGGAGTATTCCCCTGATACAAGAGGTGGCTTTGCTCTGCTCTCTGTATGTGGCATGAAAACTATGGATACTTTCAAGAAGTGTGGGTCCTTCAGGGTCTCAATGTTCAGGCTTCATTCATTCACGTCATTGTTTAAGTTTATTCAAAAACTTGCCTTTAGAACTCCAGGGATGCTTTTGCTGGCGGCAGTGTCCCTCGTTCCAGTCTAAACAATCGAAGCCTTTCCGTTTCACACATATGTCAACCAAGTAAATTGAGGAAGGCTGCATTCAGACAAAATCCCAGGTTCTGCTCAAGAATACCTTGTTAGCAGTCTTAATTGGTCACTCAAGCGACTAAGCCTACAGCGTGAGTATCGCTTGCAGCTGATTTGAAATTTACAGCAGGCCTAACAGGTCAGTGCGTCATACTCGGTGATGTTTTGTACCTGGTGGCACCGGATCTACTATTTTTGTCGATACAAAAAACTGGACCCCAGATTTGCAACCTGGATTCCTTGTCATATTCTCACGGTGCCAGATTGAAGTGGCACTGATTTGTTTTTGCCTTCGTGACTTGTTGTGAGACAATAACATTTTCTTTTTTCTTTATAATTTCGAAGCCGATTCTTTTGTAACTGTCAAAGCTGACACGAAGCCCGTTTCTCGCAATTGTTCGCACTCCCGGGAGCAATGTTTTCAAAAAGGGCAGGACACTCTATTTACCCTATTTGTGCCATGAGGTACAATTGGAGGGTTAATTTTGTTGTCATACATATAAATATATAAATATATATATATAAATATATGTATATGTATAAATAAATTTATATATATATATATATATATATATATATATATATATATATATATATATATATATATATATATATATATATATATATATATGTATTCAGCTTCAACACGTAAAACATTTCACGTGCCTTCTGCGCCAACAAACATACGTACATTGGCACCTTTTGACATACTCAAACACAGATAACCTTGTTTTCAGCTCTGTATTCCGTTCGGCTTGACCTGTGCAAAATTGAATTGGTTTATTTTGTGGATTTAAAACTATTAATATATTCATCTCTTGCACACACGTAAATCCAGGGCACATGATTTCGGAAAATTGTCATTTCATTCTTATGAATTCTCGTTGGCCATAAATAATTTTTAATTCGGCATATTCTATGCCATCTGTTTCCCATACAGCTGGTTATGTTTTTCTTTTGGCCCCTTTAAACAAAAGTGACGAATGATATTCAAAATGTGCTGTTTGTCCAACGTAGGAATTTCTCTGAAGTATGGTTTTATATTAAAATACAATCATATTCCATCTGTTCAGTTAATCTAGAAGTAAAGGGTTGTATGAAACGTTAACATTTAATGGAGAAAAAAAGTCTACATATATAATGGAGGAGTTTGATTGATTTTCAAAGATGAAGGCTAAAACGCAACTTAATTACGAGAATCAGTGATAGTGCATGTTCATTCGGGTACATAATTCAACATTTGGAAAGTGCTTTGTAATTATTTCGCATTTTCCACAGCATTCAATATGTCCATTGATGTGTTACTAGCAGAATGGAAGTCCGCATTTGCCGCCCATTTATATCAGAATAGCAAGCAAGTATCACAATTGTCGACATGGGAAGCGATGTAAGGTACCTCTGGATAGAGAATTCCGCTAATGAGTATGTAAAAGTCAATAAATTACATAATAAGCTAGCTGCTTTGGAAAGAAGGAATAGTCTGACTTTCAGGAGAGGTGCATTGCAAGTCAGTAAGCCATGGTTCACCTCCTTAGTCAGCAAAATCCCTCCTGATGCTACCGGGACTATTACAACAACAACAACAACAACAACAACAACAACAACAACTACTACTACTACTACTACTGATCTGTCGGACCTTACCTGATTCACAGAGCCATACTGGTTTGTGTCGAGTGGCAAAATACATGAGGACCTTCTGCAGATATATGAGGTGACTGTAAGTAGAGTACATAGGGTATTTACAATAAACTGAATTTTTGTGGTACTTTTGGACTGTTCGTCATGTGTGGATATTTGCATATTGCTTTTTAAGCTTTCCTCGGCGCAGGTTCTGGTCTCCCCCCCCCCCCCCCGCCCAACCTGAGCCGAGGAAATCTGTAGACTTGGGGCATGACTTCATCGCACGGCATGCAAGATGGTTACAATTAACATTGAATTTATGTACACGTGACATCAGACGACTCTTTCAACCAAAAGTACAAACAGTTTGAAAAATTATTTCCAACTGTGAAAAGGCCATTGAGGTCATACGCACACGAACTCTATTTGATGTTTGTATACTTCTGATGCTAAAAAAACGAATTATATATAAACATATCAGCGGGTCCCAAACTGACCACTGTAAAACATTCAAAAAATCTCCTTTTATTAAAATTATAATGCTTTCACCAGAGGATGGCTTGCTTCAGTAACACGTGTAAGGTGTAAGTTCTGCATGGCTTCCATGAGTGTGCACCGCCAATGTGTTTCGTACTGTTACATGGGGCACAAGTCATTTAATGACATGGACATCGCACTCAATAATAAGAAACGTCAACATAGGAGATTGCGCATCAACCACACGATAGTACACGTCACTGTTTTGACGTCAGCATGAACGATGACAATGGTATACGGCACTACCATGACTTCACTCGGAAAAAACAACAATTGTAGAGGTTTGCTGGAAGTTCCAACTGCTCTGTGTTAATCGGCTGTATATAAATTTGTTTGCAACTTGTCTATTTTCCTGCTGTGCTTTCCTGTCAGTTGCTATACGAGGCAAAGCGCTCTTTTTGCTACTTAAGCACCTGTCTGAAGTAAAGCTTCTTTTTTGCTACCTAAGCATATGTCTGAAGCAAAGCTTTTTAGCTACCGAATCATTTGTCTAAAGCAAAGAGTTTTTTGCCACCTCAGCATTTGTCTGGAGCAAAGCGTTTTTTGCTACCTAAGTATTTGTCTGAAGCAAAGCGTTTTCCTGCTACCTGATCATTTGTCTGCAGCAAAGCGTTTTTTGCTACCTAAGCATCTGTCTAAAGCAAAGCGTTTTGTTACTACCTTAGGATTTGTCCATATGTACGTATACGCGTCCAGCAGGCGAGAGACATGGGGGATTTTGTGAACAATGGTATTGGTCATTAATGGGCATGGTATGTTGTTGATTATGAAATGATCGTTTATTAATCCTCACCATATGGTAACAGAAGTTCTTATATCAACGTCATATAAGATAAATGGGGGACGTACACTTGTTCAAGACTTTAATACAAGACGTCTGGCATAGAATGTAATTAGCTTCGTCCGCCAAGCGTTCGTCTAGCAGGAACATGTAAGTGATCACTTCATTATTAAGAAAAAAGTGTCATAATGGTGGATTCCAATGGATCAATGTGTCCAAATACGTGATCCAGGGGGGATTGGGTGATTGTCTAGGCAGTATAAATTTACCTTAAAATATATTTTTGAACAGCTTTGGGGGTGCTTAACATTACTTTGTAATTCTGCCAAACAAATTAAAATTCGCGATTTTCATCACCCATTCCAGAAATACAGGTCGAAAGCATCTTTCAGCTAATGTAAATTCATATTGCGTATTGGACGCAACGGTTCAGATTATTGGGGGGGGGGGGGGGGGGAGTCTTAATAGCCAGGACTACTGGGAGTTTGCCAGACGGATGACCATTTTGATAACGCTTATGCTTGTGATTTTACGGCTTTTGCTGTCGTCAATCCTTGTAACTAAACAAACACAGGAGCAGGATGAACATGACTTGCAAGTCTTTCAGTTCTGTTTGTTTGAAGTATACCTGATTGATTGCCAGCGGCAAGTTATCTATCTAAGGTCGGAGATGACAGGTATCTGCGTGGCTGGCATTACGTGATTTATGGTCATCTCCAAGATGTAGCATGTACAGTAATAATATAATGGAAACTTTTTAAATGATCTGTTTGGGTGGCTCTATCAGACATTTGTATGCTGACGCAAATTACAATGTTTGCGAGGGACACCCAAGTTAAAACAACAGAGTTCTGCACACTGTCATGAAAGAGAAGTACATTCATAACCCCTTTAATCCCCTTTTCCTTTGTAGTGTAGGAACAGCATGTACCATAAAAACACCTGATGCAAAAGCTCAATGCCATTTTTGCGTTGAGGCTACAACTCACTGGCAATATATGTGAACCAGCCAATTTTGTTGGCTGTAAAGCAGCTTTGTTACACACTGAGCCAAAAAGGAAGTCAGGAAAAACATGGCATTGGCTGTTTGAGTATTGATATCAGTATTGCATCGGTCAATGCTTTTGCTTTAGTTGGCAAAAGGAGCGTGCTGGCATGCCACGTTTTACACCAAAGGAAAGCGAACAACAAATCATACCTGAAAGACATCCATTATATAAATACGGGTTTTGCATTTTTTTCGTTATAGTGATTTACTTGTCCAATACATCTATGTACCTGGCGAATCATTGACGTATACAGTCAAAACGCACTGTGTAATATCAATGGTAATGAATTGTATTCACTTATTCAACAGAGGAGTCATTGCAACGTCAAGAGGAGTCTTAATGTGCAGTTTCATTTAATATACTTAATTTGACGCACTGACCCATCGCAACTGCATAAACCTCCCATTCATTCCCTGCTGATACATATGCGCAAAGAGTGCCCCTCTTTGGACCAAGGTTGTGCGCACAAGTGACGCCTCGCTTTGACACCAACACCGTTGTTCCGTGCAAACCGCAAATAAGGCATGCGAAAAAATATCCTGAGAGAGACAGCTGGCTTTTTAAAAAAAAAAATCTAAAATCCAATAAATTCACCACTTGATGTGTTGCATTCGGAACAACTGACGCCTCTTAATGAGAATATTTAACTTGTTTTATCCCCGAGGAAAGAAAAAGGAAGCCACATCTTTTACATGCCTCAGGGAGCACAACCATTAACGCCGCTCACTTTAAGCCTCTTCGTTCCATAGTTATGAAGACAAAAACACTCAGTACACAATATAGGAGCAAAACCATCTCGTTATCACTCATGGTTATTATTATCATTATTATTATCATAATCGTTATTATTGTAACTACTATTGTTATCATTATTATGAGGTAAGCATAATCATACTCAGACGAACGGGAACTGAACCTCTCATTGGAATGCCCATTGTAGCATATGAGCTTCCACCCTTATATAGCTGATAGTTAACTATTAATATTCATTGGTTAGGGTTTGCATGAGATTCAACATTAACTTTTGAATAAGAATACACAGAAATAAAATCTTTGTGGACTAAAATTCTTAGTACTGACGGCCAAAATCAATTGCTACCGAGACTCTCAAATAACAAATGTAAACCAACTTTATACCTTCCCATTTATACTTGCACTTAACACTCTCCAAAGAAAGCATATCAACTCCAGACCGTTGCCAATTTTGCGGCTCCTGTTTAATCTTATGCTTTGGCTTAATACTTTAACTGGGGCTTAGAGCCAGACAAAAATGATGTATATCTCAGTGCTGATGATTGAATTTCATAAAATTGTTACAGCTCGCAAGGATACAAGTTTCTACAATTTAAACCACTTTGGGGGTATTTTATTGACAGGGCTGTTTTAGCTTACTACAAATAAAGTGTGAATTTTAAATAAACACTGGGTTAGCTTCAATAGTGTAAGATGTACCTGGGACCAACGCGCCAATGGTGGTTCAACGTTAATCCCGCATCACTTGTGTGGGTGGAAAACGTAACTGTCTTACTGTTTGCTGTAAAGCGTTGCAGATAATCTATAATGTATATCTCCTTGTACACAATCTGTGTAACCTCTATTTGCCTGAATATATTATGTGTATGGTATGTCAACTGACCTTATTTCCTATCGTTAGGGGCGTTTTGGTAGCTCACATTGAACTGTTTTTTTTTCTTTTTTTTTTTTCTTTTGTTTTTTTGTAATGCACAGCGCATTAGTCATGAACTTGGCCCCGGCAGATACCAGAGCAAGTTGCAAAAGGAAACGAATTACCGTTGAGTTACGTATTTATGCCAAATAGGGTGTGGTGATATGGCTGGAAGTCATATGAAGTAGTAATTTGGTAACATTACTTCAAATAAAATCAGATTTACTTCTTGCATCATAACGGTGGATGACATTTTGTCCATAAATCGATGTGGGCATACACGAACAAAGTTCTACTTTGCAAGACCTAGGGCTACCTCTCAACTTATCTTTTCATTGAATTTTGAGTTTAGTTTGCACCGACCATGTTTACAGTTTTACAGACAACAATATATTTGATTTATTCCACAAACACATTTTCTATACAGTGTATATCGCGTTCACGTTTTAATGTTTGCATTGTGTCTTTGGCAGCTGCAAATATGTGCGAAGCCACATTGTATGTAAAAAAAGAAAATGGGTTTGCGTACATAATGGTAAATTTAATTGGAGACTCTTTTGTACAATGAATAAGTTTTATGAAATACATGGGCGATGTGTGGGATTTTCTTTGCTGTAAAGGTGCAGCATTATAGCGACGTCGCTTTCAAGACATGGCATTGTCTTTGAAGATTCCTCGCCGTCGATGTCTTCTTTAAGCGTGACACTTGCCTCGCGCTCAAGCATTCAGCTCCCTTCGAGATATAACTCGAAGTGAACCTTACCTCGCGGAACCAGAGCGTGACAAGTATTTCGGGCTCAAGACAAGAGAGCGAGGTCCAGATTATGGCTTGGGTGCTGATGCGAAAACCTAGCTACCTTTCATGGGGCATCAAGTTTGGTGTCAAGATGTCTTGAAGCGGAAGACTCGTGAAAGCTAGCTCGCTTTCACGGGCGAGGTCTCGATCACGCAGCAAATGCTATTGAAAAAGGAAAACAAAAAACCTGAACATGATGATGATGATGATGATGATGATGATGATGATGATGATGATGATGATGATGATGTTGTTGTTGTTGTTGTTGTTGAGGAGGGGGAGGAGGAGGAGGAGGAGGAGGAGGAGGAGGAGGAGGAGGAGGAGGAATCTGGAACCATCTTAAACTGTGGCCTGCGTTCACACCATCATTAAAGAATCATTAAATCTCTCCAAATGGCCCATCAAAAGGCGCCCATTGAACGCATTTATGGAACGCAATCTACATTTTATATTTGAACTTATATGAGTCAGATCGATTATCATTTAAGCTCTTCTTAGATGATAAAAATATGGTGGTCTCCCTTTAAGAAGATTTTAATGTCAACGTATTTTGTTCTACGAAAAAAAAAAAAAAAAAGAATCTGCTACCATTCAGTAGTCGTCCAGACTACTGGTTTTCGATTCTCCATATTGATGGAAGCAATGAACTATCTTGCATTAATAGTTAATGCCAATCCGGGCCTTTCTGATTGGGGAGATTACAAATAACAGTTAAGGTTGTTTTGTCGTGTCACATACCTGCGAAACACAAACACCAAGGTGTAAAGAACTGGGTATGAACATTCTAGTTTCCCCTCGGTGTGTGTCTTTTTCTGTCTCAATATCTCTTTCCTTAAAAAAAAAACAAAAAAAACAAAAAAAACCCAAACACACACAAAATAAAAAAACAAAAAAAAAAAAAAAACAAAAAAAAAAAAAAAAAAAAAAAACAACTAAATAAGAAGCACGGACGGGTGGGTGGATGGGTGTATGGAAGGAAAGTATTTAGCTTTAGAGACAGAAATCCTTGTACACCGATACAGTCTAGCATTATCATAGAAATGAAATATTTGCCAACAGTATCGACACTTAGTTGTAACTTACCAAATTAATATCGCTATGTTTCAAGAATACATTTACTACTTTTCAAATATAATTCAGCTTCAAACTTTTCCGTAAAGGAACGATATAAAGCGAGTTTGTTATAACTGTTTGGAACAACATCACCTTGTACAACTACATTGTATTTGTGTCTTTTTTCCCAGAACCACTTCCTAGTAGTCATTACCCTATTCCGCAGTCCGAACTCTTTACTCTCCATAAGCTAACCTGTCCCTGTCTAACCTATACACATATGGAACTACTATTGTCCATATTGCACACGTTCCTCTATAAAATTTTGACATAGGCTGTATCAGCCCAAATGAATTAAAGGGTCTTCAGTGGGTAACTACTCAGAACATGTTTCGGGGCCTACATACAAGTAGTTTACGCATAGTGTGTGCTAAGGAATTATGATTGCAATAGCGTACACTTGACCAGTATTCACTAGATTTACATATGAGTTCAATAAGAATTGTAAGCACCCCGCAGTTTCCCTCTCACAGCTGTATGTTGTTTTTTTATTGTGTGTGTGTGAACCGCCAAAGTATACTTACAAAATTATGCAGGTACGCATGCTAAAGTATACTTACAAAATTGTACAGGTACGCTTGCTAAAGTATACTTACAAAATTTTACAGGTACCCATGGTGAAGTATGCTTATAAAATTGTACAGGTTCGCTTCCTAAAACTTGTCTGCCAAAGACAGCAATCAAAGCATGTAAGTATAGGTACTGGGGCTACTTTTATATTGACTTTTTAGATGCAAACAAAAGGCCCTGAAAGTAAACTGAGTCAGTACCTATTACTTGAATGGATCAAATGGAACAGACGAAGAGACAAAAAGGGGTATTTTCAAATAAATGTACTTCTACATTCCAATAAAGACTTACCTGTTTTTCCTGTAGATGCAAAATTTAGTTTTAGACCATGGATTTTATCATGTAAAAATTGTCCGACTTCCGAGCGAATATCATCTTATGACAGAATAATTTTCCCTATAACTTGAACTTGGAGCGAAGAGAGACAACGCACAACATTCATTCACATAGGCTAAATCTCTGAATATGCTTCACATCTACATTTCAATATACCTTTGCTAAAGAGCTTTTAAGAAGATGTGTTTGCATGCTTTCAAATGTGCGCTAAGGGCTAAATTTGGAATATTAATACACACAAAGGAAACTGTTTGCGTTGTTTCAGCAATGTTGCATGACAGAGCATAAACATGATAAAGAAAACAACAACAGCAAGAATGGTTATTGCACGTGCATTGGTATCATTTGATCCCAGTAGAGCATATATAAAATAAAACTATGCAGCATGACAAGCTTTGGAGATGCTGACCTCTTTTATTTTTCCGTAATGTCTTACAAGGTACTATGTAATTTATAACAGTAGTTCTGCGATATATATATATATATATATATATATATATATATATATATATATATATATATATATATATATATATATATGTGTGTGTGTGTGTGTGTGTGTGTGTGTGTGTGTGTGTTGAAAAATGAAGTCCTGCTACTTAGTGCGTGCTTACGGTACTGGTAATTAGCTTACCTTCTATGTATATCATTATGTATTCAATAATGTAACACACACTGCTTTTATGGACTCATTGTATAGCCGTATTACTAAAATAAAAGAAGTAGGCATCTCAAGATGGACCTATAAAGGATAATGAATGGGATACAAACATAGATCAGTGCACCAAGATGACTCTGTATAGAATACAGAAAAAAAAAGAAATGGGGAATGAAAGTTGCCTGTGATCACAAAGGTAGCCTGCTATTATAATCACTTTATGGTTTTGATTCACTCCGAAACAATCAAAGGCATCAACATAGCATTAACATTGGTCCAACAGAACACCTGGATGGTGTGTTTTGCAGGACAAAGCCAGTGATGTACCTCAGCAGGGGTGTTTTTGAACGGAATATATAGACGCCATGCTAGTATCATTGTATGGCAGGCACATCACAACATAAGACGACAGTCTGCTTTATATGTTAAGAGAGGCTTGGGTTGTCTTTCAGTAGTTTTAGCTCCAATATGTGTGCGTGTAGACATATTTTAGCAGAGATTCTCTGATCAGATATCTCATATTGGGGTCTCAAACCGGAGACGTTGGTCAATATTTCTTTATTTGTATTAGCCTGAGACAGGCATTGAATACTCTTCTTAAAAGATTTTTGACTTGTATATTGGAAGACCTGGTCTTGTGCCTTTTAAGTTGTACACATTAGTAGGCCTATTATTCCTCTGGTCGCGCAGCAAAAGTAAAGTGATTTTATATCTTTTGCAGGCCGGTACTGTTTTTCTATTCCACTGGGGGCGTCGCATACTGTAATTTTCCGCACAGGTACGTGATGTTTTTTTGTGCAGGTTAGTATTGTTTTTTTACAGAGGACATTGAAGAAAAAATCGATATGTGAGCTACAAATATTGCTTTTCTGTAGGAAAGATTTACATGTGCTACATTTTAAGACATCAATGAAAAAAACATGGTTATAATGAAATCAACAGCTTGTCTGTTGGCCTGTGTAGATTGGAAGAACACAGAGTTGGGCTTTGTTTCCTGGGAACATAAAATTGTTCCATGTTTTTTTTTTTTTACTCATATAACACTGCTTAAAGACTTCACGTATGACTTCAACTCGGGTGATCAAAGCGTAGTTATCATTCCATATATCTGCATTCTTTTATGAATTCCATGAGCAGGGTATTATTGGATTTAATCCAGACAGTTCGATTTCCACCACGGATTGGACTGAGTTTCAAACGGCCAAAAGAAGCCTTGGCGCAGTTCACGGTGTATGCCTGATTTCCCACAGTTGCACGCACAAAACACAACTTAGACATTTATTTAGAGGATAACATACTTGGATATGTAAATTTGGTGCGCTACATCGTGGGGAAATGGGCGTGTTGGAGTAAATGTCGTCCTCGTTGTGGTACAAAATTGTGTTCTGCACAGAAAAGCTTGCGCATCACTTTGATTGCCTTCAGCCCAGCAATACACCTTGTGTAATGCAATTTTCAGGCCAATCAGTTGCCCTGAGGCCAGCCCAGACTCATTACTCTTGATTCTGCCTTTGCTTCCTCCTTTATATCTCGCATTGTTAGAAACAGACCCAGCCAAGATTTGGTGAACAGATCGAAAAAACATATCCTCTCATGTCTGCTGGAAGTGTTACCCTTCATTTCAGGTCCTCATAACTCATAATTACCAGAATTCAGAAGACATGACTTGTCAGTTACACTACCGTGTTATGTACATGAACGCGTATTGTGTCTTGTGGATAGATTGTTATGCCTCGCAAAAGTGCAGTTAGAGGTGAGCTTTTTCGTGTATGGAAACCAGTGATTGGGGGGGGGGGGCGATGGATCATTTATGTCTAAGACGTTCATGTGACGATTTGGTAACATTCGACTTGTTCACTTGCCATTTGTGGAGTGCAATCGAGCGCCTCCTAACTGGTCTGCTTATACCAGATTGGGAAGTTTGAATGTAATGGTAATAGAGTTATCAAGGTCCTCTGGGTTGTTAGGTAAGCCTTTAAGACAGTTGACAGATTCGCGAGCAAAGTTTCTTCAGATGTCCTCTTGTAATGTTCTAGAATTCATTTAACCTTGGTATTGTAAGCATTGTTTTGACTGCGCCAAGCACTGGCTTTACTTGTCTGAAAGTGTAAACATACTATCTGACCTTAACTGAAAAAGTGCGTTCAGTACCATGAGAATGTGAGCATAACGAGAAAATCACAACAAACAGACAAAAAATGTTATCAATATTGAAAACGTAGTGGCTCAATGAAAAATATAGGTGAGTTTATGAGCGGACAAATACCCACTACAGTGAGGCGAGAATGAAAATAAGTTTGACGAGCATCTGTCTTTCCCGTCAAGTTACAGAAAGAGCAAATTTTGTGGGAGAATAACAAACATAAGATATATAATATCCAGCTGACTGGGGTAAAAATTCAGTTATTTACCAATCGCTGGTTACAGCAAGTGGCCAAAAGTGCCAGAATATTAAGTGTCGCCTAAATACGTTGAGTATGCTTTTACAAAATCGTTTTGGAGCCATGGTGATACACCGTGCAAACATTTTTCTATTGTTTCCGCAATACTTAAATGTTCAATACATTTGAGGCTAAAGAGATTACAGTATTATATTTAAATCGGTCTGTTAAATTTGGACGAGCAATGACACATTGTTACTTTGTATGCCAATACTGTTCTGTATCTTACTATATTGCCCAATTGTTACCAAGCATCGTTCAAGAACAGTCTTGAGTGACTAAACCACCCTTAACACAACTGATTTCCCGCGTGATGTGGCGTATGTGGAGGCAAAGAACGCATCTCGAGCAGTAGTCGTAAGTTATTTTAATAAATCGCTAACAATAAATGTGATCTTGGTTGGCTTAATTTCTTGACAGACAGCCTTTTGTTCCCATGATTCAGGTTTGTGACATCTGCAACCCATGCCATTTGAGGTCAAATGGGTCAGCAAAGACTAGTTCATTACAGTGAACCTGATAGTTTCACCGAGCATATAGAACGATTTTTGGAATTATCATCTTCTAATCTACCCGAAGTACATATTATTATTTTTCTTAAATACACAGATGTGATAAAATGAAATTTTATTGCTTATTTGACAACATTTAGATAAGTTAGGTTTAGATGTGCAAATTCCACATGTTAATCTATGGAGAAAGAGTGATGGTCATGAAAAGTGACTGCAAGATGTGGGCGATCAACCATGAACAGGATGGGCAGCACCACCTTTTGGCGAATTATGGACTTACCCATATCTCCCATATTAGGTTGTATAAACGTCGTGTGACATATTTTTCATAACACTTGACTTTAATCCCATCAAATACCAAAACTAAGGAGGCTCACCGATGAAACTTTTACGATACATGGATAAGAACGCATACTTGGGTATAAAGGACACACGCATTTTTCCTTGGTCGGGAAAAAATTCTGACCTACCATGAAATGACAATTTTCTTCGTCATTTTTTCTTCAGTTTTAGTCACCATACGTGGTATCATGGCTGACAACTTTTCAAACTGATTGGTGGAGACTGTTAGCGCATTGCACACTTATTGTGATAACACGACTAGATTGATTTGTGCAACTAATCTGTTCACACAGCGTAAGATGAATACAGGGCGACAAAAGTGTATAGAAGCCACAGATAATGCCCTGCGAAATTTGATGCTGTAATGGTTCACATTGTAAGCTGGCAGACATGATTGTCTTTTTCTGGCGCTAAGCCGGTGCCAATATTGTAATTTAAGCTCTGTCGCGAAGAAGACTAAGAACGAAGGTGTCTTGTATTCCATAAACGTGAGCCTAAATGAACACTCAATGATCTAGCCTTGTTTACTCAACCAATATGTATGTGCATGTGCAGACAATAGTGATTGGTCAAATGTTCCGCAGGTATCACGTGACGGACCGGTTTTATCTGCGCCAGTTATAACTTACCTGTCAGCGTTGTGTCTGTAAACATACATGTGATGATACAACGAAGTGATACCTGTCAGCGTCCATCCGCGGATAATCCTAGCATTCTGATGCCCTGTTTTTCTGTTCTGAATATATTGTAGATAATTGCAATCAGCGTCCAACTCATTTTTGCTTTTTACTCAGTAGTAAGGTAGGTGGGAGCTCAGCTAATAGAGAGGATTTACATGTACAAGGCGCGCTGAACCAGGTGCCACTGATGATAATAAAGAAAGTAGTTTAGTACGATGAACCGGGTAATTCTATTTATACAGATAAATATTGTCTTCAGGGAATACGCACAAAGCGGATTATTAATTAAGGACAATTATGAGCAGGTCCATTATGCCTCATCCTGGCACACTGTTTCTTTTATTTGCGACTTAGCACAGTAGGCGTTAAAATGAAAGATAGTAACTACACTTGCTCTGATGGAAATGCAATGAACGACAAAATATAAACGATAGCCAACTACCGATCTTCCATCTTTTTTCCTACAACTGAAGAAGATAAAACACCACCATAACTTTTTTTCAACTAGGGACTTCTTGGAACAGGGACTAGATTAACAATCAATATGTTTGGTCTTCTTATAATCCAAGCTTCTGGCATGATATGTGGTAGGGCATTAGTTGACTGAATTATAGTAAAAATATCAAAATACGCGTTTTTGTAGTCACCCCCCCCCCATTTGGTCATGGAGGAATCTGTGAACAAGAATCATTTTGTGGATCATGTGACAGAATAAATATCAAGCAGGGCTGTTTTTAATAATTGAACAAAATATGTACAAGTGTTTCCTTTGATTTTTCTTTGCTTTAGGGAGGCCCTGTGCTGTTTTGGGACATATAAAGGTATGAGCAGAATCGATTTTTGAAACTTGCTTATTTTTATTTGCCATATATTTTTGTATGACAATGTGCTCAAACCCGACCAGAGAATGGCATAATTGCATTACAGCAATACTAGGACACAGGCGGTATTACAGATCCCACTGATTCACCTTTCTATGGAGCATGGATTGAACATATCTAAATTTTGGACTCGACGTCCAGTGCAAAACTGTCATAGGGATAAATTTTGGACGATTTAAGAGTCCTGCACATGATTAAACTCATTATTTGACTTGCTTAATTGGTATTTCTTTGCATATATTTAATCACAACTGTTGCAAGAATTGAACACAATAGTGCCAGCCATCAGTGTAATATATATAATATATGGAGCCAGTGTCATATACAATCAGCAACTTTACGCCGATTTCGCTTTGTGAACCAATTCAAAATCAAACTATGGCACAGCAGTAAAATAAAGCAATAAAAGTTGTACTACTGTATTCCGCTTCATGCTCCTTTTAATTCTCAGATGAAAGTACATGGTCATGTATATGATTAGCGCTATGTTAGCTCCGGTCTACCTTCACAGAAACTATTTCATATGCAATTTTCGTCACCTATTGGGCATGTCCACGCACACACACGCACACACGCACACACACACACACACACACACACACACACACACACACACACACACACAGAATACTACTACTACCACCACTACCACTGCTACTACTACTACAACTCCTACTAACTAACTAACTAAATAAATGAATGAATGAATGAATGAATGAATGAATGAATGAATACATAAATAAATAAATAAATAAGTAAATAAATAAAAAAAAAAATAAATAATAAAAAAATAATAAATAGATAAATAAATAAATAAATAAATAAATAAATAAGTAAATAAATAAATAAATAAATAAATAAATAAATAAATAAATAAATAAATAAATAAATAAATAAATGTGAAGACCTTATGTTTGGGTCAATTAGTAACAGTTAAAAAGGAGTCAACCGTCTATGCAGATCTCCGGGTGATATTCATATCAGATTTGTAATTTCATATTAATCTGACAGATAACTTTGACTTCTTTGTGGAGATGCAGGGAGGGTTGTCATCACTTCTGCAAAATTTACATCTTACTGTATGTTTTATAAAACGTAAAGTCGTTGTCACTCTTATTGCGGAATCGAAATGTAAATTAGATCAATGTAATAGGATATTTTGTCCAAAACTTAGGTTCTCGTGTTGGTAATACTGGGATTGAATAAAGGCAAAAGATTAGGAAGATGGGAATTATGTGAAAAATTCAAACCAATTAGGATGGCGAAGGCGACCAGGAATCGCAAGGGATCATGATAATGAACCTTGCCTGCTTGCAACACCATAGAGCACATGGTTCATCCTGTACGCTCCCACTCCCCAAAGATTAATTGCGCTAATGATTCGCTAAATAAAAGGTTCATTTAGTAGCCACATCTGGAATTACGAGGAAACATATATTTTACGAAAACAAGTCATCACCATTGATTAGTAGATTGAAGGCGTTAATGTTCATATCAGATGTTCCACTTTGCTGTGGGTACATTTTCATCATTAGAATGGAAGAGCATCTTTAATGGTTATCTGCTTTGAAATTCAATCTTCAGTTGTTGACCAGTAATTTGAGGGCGGAAATGTTGTTTATGTTGTAGTCCCTGTTCGTTCAGCACACATTGGGAAGCAGTCCATACTCATGTGTTTCACATAAATCAGTTTCTCTAAGCTTGGATTGACTGTTTCGGAGCTGAGCGTTTTGTTCCCTGGTAAATCAGCCATGGCACACAAAGTAAGTAAAGGACGATAAAAATCTTAGTTGATCAATTTTGCTATTGTATCGTTATATCTAAATGAACAGCCATTTTGGATGGGAAATGTTCTTTGAAATTCACTGGCCTGAAAAAATGTTCTCAAATGAATCAGCCATACGCAAAAACGTAGGTCAAGGACAACGTCTAGTTAAGGACAGATGCTTTGGAAGGTAAACAGGGTTATGCATTCCGTTAAAACCAAATTAAGCTGTTCGAGTTATCAGGAAGAATGTGTTTCCGTGGAAGGCCATAAAACAGAAATGGTAAAAAAAAATGTACAAAAATCCCTAGTACGCAACAATATTTGTACAATTGACAAACGATGGCGGATAACAGGGACAATCGAATTTTGGGTTCAATGCCTCCAAAAAGGTGTACACTGCCTATTGCCTGTAGTTGCGAAGAAAGCAGTAAGAGAACTGTTTTCTTAGAGGTTAATTTGTAGTCCTACGATCCAGCCAAAACGTGTGTGTGTGTGTGTGTGTGTGTGTGTGTGTCCTACATTTCCGATCCACAAAGCATCCTCTTGTTTTGCGGCGGGGAGGTATTACAATTTTGCGCCCAAAGTAAAATTATTTGCCTACTCATTGGTTAGGAGAGCCGCTTACGTGCCAATTACCGACAAGTATGTGTTAGCATTCGGAAGTTAATGGCGACAAAATGCCCACATGTTAGAAAATAAAATTTGGTATGTTTGAGACTGTTTCAAATGTGTCCATCTAGTTATATTAGAAAGCCTATCGCGAACGTTTTAAAGGAGCCAGAGCGGATGTAATCCTGACTCTAAAGCCTATGTGCGTAGTTTTTTATGTGATTTGATAGTGTTTAATTAGACATGATGTCAAAAAAACCTGAAATCAGTTTGCAGTTGGTGTCTCAGGTAAAACCAATGGGATATTTTACTTCCGTAAAACGTCCGTAAAAAAACAAAAAGAACAGGTTCTGAAAACGCTCCGCAGGACAAGCTTCCAGGACGGTGAGCAAAGTAGCGTCCAATCTTGATTTTTACGGAGCAGTTCAATTCCAATATGCCAGTTTGCATGTCTTTCCTTGCTGCACTTCCAATGGTTGGTACAAAGTCCATAGATTAATAGGTGCTGTTTTCTGTTTGTTTATTTGTTTCCAATTTTGCGTTGTGAAGATGAATGTTGAACTGGCAGAGCGGAACTTGACACTTTGTTTATTTGGATGCCCTATAGCAATGAATAATTCAGGGTGTATCGTGTTAACGAAACCTGGACAAGAAGTTATTGGCATATTGGCGTCAAAAGCAAAACACGTTATCGAGAGATTTAGCTCATATGGACGATACGGTATCGACAGATTGACGTCACATTTTACACCTTAAAGCTTCGAATTCATTCCCGGTAGCTTGGTCGACAAAAATTAACTGCTTGAACTGTGTCATTGTT
Organism: Hermodice carunculata; assembly: GCA_964020975.1. NCBI lineage: Eukaryota > Metazoa > Annelida > Polychaeta > Eunicida > Amphinomidae > Hermodice > Hermodice carunculata. Next base: position 21,361,322 of record OZ026627.1, read on the forward strand.
TTCAGTCATGCCAATTTAAGTGGTGTATACTTTTGGGTGGAAACTAAATTTCACATCATTGCATAACGGACATGATATGTTAATGTTGTTGATGAGTTCCGTCCGCAGGCAACATAGTTATGAAAGTATACTATATCATCTGTAATGAAATCCTGGGAACCAAGCGGACATCACAGGGGAATTCAAATGAAAGTGGCCTGTGCCTTAACACACTCTTTATACGTACTTACTTGTAAATGTCGTCCTTATGTGAGACATCATTTCATGGAAATCCGCGTTTAATTTATTGTGTTTTTAATTTCTTATTTGTGCCTCAATGTTCAACATCCCAGTTGGACGGGCCACAAGTTGCTGTATGATTCTGTTTCCGCTTGAGTGCTGCGTATTGTGGTGTCAAAATGCCATTGATACAAAGTCAATGGATTAATGGGTACAAAATACAAACAAAAAATATTGATTTGGATAGGAACGTGGCCTGCGCTGACCCTTGTTCACACGACGATTATACTTGTGTGTACTCCAGTACCGGACAATTGCGTCAACCTCTTGCTATCATAGAGATACATATCCAAATATCAGGCGCGACTTGACATTTTGGCCATTTTGTCGCAATGTGCAGATTTTGCAGCGAAGAGTGATCTAGTTCAAATGGCATGACCAGATGTGATATCCATTGCCCCGATAAGGAGGCCTCATATGGCATTAAAAAGGAAAAAAAGTGAATGCTAAATCCGTGAAACATACGTGGTAGCACTTGCAGAGTTGAACGAGCTCTCGTGATTCCAAAACGCTTTCATGGTGAAAAAATCTGAGGTTATTTAGGGTGTCTAAGCAAGCTGAATTCTATGGGATCATGCCGTGTGAGTCCGATGTCGCTGCCAGCATCAAACACTCAAACATGAGGCAGAGAGACAGCCATCCTACACTGACTGTCTTGCCACTACTTTTAGCAGAGGAACCCTTGAAGGTCTTTGCTATTGGTGGGTAGCTATAGAAGAGTAATCGGCTTTTTTTGTATCTTCTGTGGCATTTTCCCATATGCATATGCCTTTAAGAAAAAGACGCCAACGCATGTAAAATAGTACGCCTGGCTTCTATCCTCCGGACCATTTGAAATATGCTCATAGTTATAGTTTTTTTATTCATATCCCTTTATATTCTACTGCGTATGAAAATTGTAGTAACTGAAACCTTGATTTGAAACCCATGTGTATACTTTTCTTGTCGGTAATGTACAACCTTTTACCATGCAGTTCCACAGAAATAAAATGACAAGCTCCAAGAGTCAATGCCATATATATTTGAAGTTGTAAGTCACCTAAGCTCAATTTTTTCCTGTTTGTCATAGTTAAGGACAAGGTAAAGTTGAAATTCCTATTGGATTGGGACCTATGTTTGGTGAAAACATGTAGGTTAATTGACCATACGCTCAAGCTGCCCTCTTTCTTTTTTGTTTTATGTTATGGGCACGTTTAGGAGACAAACTCCCTTGAAATAAGTGTTTTTCGATCGCAATCGCTTTCTTTTTAAAGGTAGGATGTCACGTGATAGCCTTTTCCACACACTCGTGCGCCTAAGGCAAATTTTCTGTTATTGCAAGATGGTGAAATGCTGCGATTTTACAATTTTATGCTAAAGTTGTAAGGAATAGTTGTAAGACTAAGGATGAACGTATTTGTACAGTTGTGTTGCTGAGTGAACCAGGCTTTTTTTCACAGCTTTATCATAGCAATTGTCCTGCAACATGACTGAAAGATATGTGCTAGCTCTATAGCCTGCACCATCAAAGATCAAACCTAGTATTATTGTAATGCTAAAATTTTGTATAAAATCTAAAATAGCATTTCAAACCAAAAACAAAACAAAAAACAAAACAAAAACAAAAAAACCAAAAAAAAAAAAAAAAAAAACAAACAAACAAAAAAAAAAAAAACAAAACAAAACAAAAACAAAAACAAACAAACAAAAAAATAAAATGGAAAAAGAATGCTGTTCACAATCATATGTTAATTTTTTTGAAAAAAGGTCTAGGTTAAATTTTATGACTTTTTAATTCGAAAAATTTATATGCATTAAATAGCCTGTAAATTTTGAACTGAAGTCATTTTGCAAAATTTAAAATACACTTTTGTTGCTAGAAGTGTACTTTTAAATTCACATAAGATAATAGCGATTCCAGTTTTGCATGAAAAGTACCAGGCATCCTTGGCATGCATATTTGAGAGTTTAAATTATCTGGTCTCCAGTACCGATTTTGCCAGACTAATACGCTGTTGCCCTTAGTACCTGTGCAACATTATACAGTTTTTTTCTATTCATGGGAGAAATATTTACAGAAAATGTACTTAAAAGTAGTGCTGTGGAGATTATATAATTTTTGAACCCTGCCATGGGTACTATGATCGTCCTGCCTTCAGGAGTACTTACTCATTTTTGTTGGGACACCAGTATTAAATACTAACGTGCAGCTCTGGTTCAGTGAGGTATGTGTCAATGGGAGCTAGGTGCCTGAGCACCACATGATTTTCACGCGTGAGGAAGGCCTCGTCGACGAGTAAGCTGTAGAGCCGCTTGCGAGATCTTAAGAGTGACGCCGCTATAACGCTGCATTGTCTTGTCACTACCAAACACCCAAATTCAGTCAAAAAGAAATGACATCGTTTTCTGTGTGGAAAGATGATTAAAAATCAACGATCATACCATTTATGCACATAAATTAGCCTAGCCATAAACAAAATGTTTGAGAATACATGTCATCTTTTAGAGCTTGGCTCCGCAGGCTGCAATAAGACCACCTAGCCATGAAAGTAGGAAACGTCGTTTTTTTTTTTTTTTTTTTTTTTTTTAAATTTTCAAACCATATGGTAGTAAGGGTAAGCAATATATATGACAGTATACCAATGCCATCAAAGTATGCCAATGATTTCAATAAGTTTTTCTAGAATACCAATGGGTTCAGTAAACTCTCTTTTCTGTATCAGTGGCTTCTATAGCTTGCTTTTGCAAGTAGCTCAATTTATTCTTTTTATTCCTTTTTTTTTGTATCGTGGCAGTTAATCTTAACGTAAAGTTAAGAAGAAAAGTACAATGGACCATTTTTGCAGTCCTGTTGTTCAAGCCGCAGCTGTATCGACTTGCAAGTGGCCTTTCTCGTTTCATGGGCCTCAGAAGACGGCACATTCTTTTTGTGTGCACACCAGCTGGCAAATATGGCCCATTGAAGACTTTTCAATAGCAGAGCACAAGCAACACCTACGATTCTTTCCAAAGAATACTACACCAATGTTAACAGCTTGAAAATCAGAAATCCCCATGAGTGCTTACAATATATCACCAGATACTGACAATGAATCATTTTTTTTTATGTTGTTGTTGATTTCAGCTTAAATGAAACCTTGAGTATGCTGAGGCATATCAGTTATCTTTGAGATTAACATCAGCATATATTACCAAAACTATATAAACACAGCTTTCGATGTAGCTTTCGGCTGATTTGTGAATTTTGATATAAAACAGTTGTTGCTGGCAGAATCAGGTCTTAATTAACTTTCACATGAAACATTAAGTGCACTCAAAGAGGTTTGAGTTGTTCTGTTTCGGAGGCCACTCCACAAACATCAAAGTGCCAAAGTTCATGTATCAGATCCTTGAAAATGAGATGTCCTGCATGTACGTAATTTATTGTTGTCAATTTGTATCCGCAGGCATTTACTTTTGATTACTTATTTTTTGCAGGTATTTTAGCGTATTTTGTAGAGTAAAAATACCGAAGAGATCAAATTATAATGAAAATATATTTGAACACTGGTTTAATTGTATGAACACCAAAACTGAGAATTCTAAGCTCAAGTGAAATTCTCAAAATTAAATCAACGCGAAACGATAAATACGAAAATAACCCATTGTACAGGTTTATTCACCAAAAGGCAGTGCCCCTAAGATAGCCAATCCATTAAAATTTAATTGAGTCGATTCAGCATGTGTCTTTGAAGTAGTCAATCCAGAATGTAGTCAATCCGCTCTAGGTCTTTCAAATAGTCAATACGTGATAATTACAATGATGTCGGATACACTGTCTCGTGTCACATGTTGCTGTCCGGTGTAATACGATTTCTGTTATTATAACGAACGAGTCACCTAATCAAGAATTTTATCTGTTCTTTCCAGTGTAAATATTTTCTCGTCTTCTACAGTGGCCTACATTCCCTACGTGGTCACACATTTGATTTTAATAATTTGGTAAAGGGAAACAAAATTACGAATGTATATTTATTAACACATAATTCTCTCTCTCTCTTTCTCTCTCTCTCTCTCTCTCTTTCTCTCTCTCTCTCTCTCTCTCTCTCTCTCTCTCTCCCTCTCTCTGTAAATGATAATGAACCCTGACTATCACAAATCCGACGGTCGAAGTATAGCTGAGGGAAAGGGCTGAATCAAATTTGTCCAAAAAGTTTTCTCGTGGAGGTCCCTATATTTCTGGCAAACAGAACTGAACTACTTTGTTTGGTACACGAATTCATATGATCCTTAAAATAACCGTCTGATCTTTTAAAATTTGTTTTTACCAGTTATTTTTAAATTACATTTCAGTTATTGAAATGGTTGCATAGCGAATGTCAAGAGTCAATGTCTATGTGTGCTTTTTTCTTTGTTTGAAATTCCCTGAAATTTGTGATATATATATATATATATATATATATATATATATATATATTGTAATCTGTGTCTATCCTTTTTTAGTATTTTCAGTTTATATTGTTGTTATTTTAATGCAGTGCATTGTATTGTTGTATTTATGGAGAGGAGTTAGGCCATAGGCTTGTGATCCCATCCTATGTCTCATGATGCTGATAAAGAGGAGAACATGTTAAAACTGTTCTCGGTGCACAGACCATTTCGTCAGACATAATGGCACCTATATGACCCTTTTCTTACCTCTCAGCCTCTCCGCGGGCCCTACACACCCAATATCAACACATCCTGGCAACCTGCAGTAACTAGGGAAATTATGTTTTACGTTAGGGACTGGGCAGCGGGACATGTGGTATTCAGGGTTTAGGATTTTTTTTTTTTCTTTAGAAATTACCTGCTGCAGGCGCAAACTACAAGCAGTTGCATGCACACACGTGCAACAAAGGGAAGGTACATGGCTGCTTTTGAAAAATAAATAGACATGGTGGCTGTTGATATTTTTTTGTGCTACTAATTTTGAATTCATTGATACTGACTTTGACTTTCTCTGCCCTTCAATCTTTTATTGTGTATAACTGTATTGAGTCGTATGGTGTTTTTTCAACATGTTATGACCTAGGAATCTATGGGGATGACACGGTTCTAGTATTTAGCAGGTGGGGGGGGGGTCGCATACAAGCGTGCATGCGGTATTGCCAATAAAGACATTTATAGATATGCTGCGCAATGAAACCTCCCTTCAAACTCACGGCAAGTCAGATCCCATAGCAATATTATATTACGTCATTCGTACGTGCTCTGAGTGAGGTACGAACTCTCTTCTATGGAAAAGTGTAAAAGGTTAAATACATAGTAGTAACGAGTGGGATGACGCAGGTGTGAAATATAAATATATAGGTACATAGGCAGAATTATCATGGGGGTCCGCTTTTCCAGTCTGCCATACATTTAAAAACACACAGCGGCTATAATATATAGCAACAGCGTCTGTGGTAGCCTACCACCTTGATAGAATGCTATCAAAGCTGGATTAGTAGCATGTATCAGAATTTTGGTTTTGTTATTCAGTACAGGGATGGTTGCTTTTAGTATTACATTTCATGCACTGTACATAGCCTGCTGGAATCCCAAAACCAGAGAAGAGCTCATCCTGGTATGCAACGGTTAATCTCATAAGATTTCCTAATCTCGTTTCATAGTAATAATATTTATGAACATGAATTGATCGATACACAAAAAAATCTTCTCAACTGTACTCTCTTTGAGACACGCCCCCCCCCCCACCAGCAAGCGTTTAAAGTAGGTATCCAAACAAAATCAGAGCATCCCTTTCGTGAATTTACTTTATAACCCTTGGTGAATAGTCAGATATTTGCTAGACGCTGAAACCATGATATCTTTATACAACAAGCATTTGATGAATATCGTACATACTTACTACCAGGTATGCCCATGAAGTGCGTGCACTTAATTCATAATATATGTTCTTGTTTCACACCTTTGCACACATGGAAATGAGATATATCGTACTGTTTAATAATAGACCTTTTTCTGAGGGATATACAAATAGTTCACATTATTTGCCCTTGTTTTGTATCAGGGAATATTATCTTATGTATTCGTATTATTTAACAAGAAGTAGACGGGCATCCTCCTGGCTGAAACCAGATCTTCACATAGGCAGGTAAAATGGTTCACAACACAGAGAGAGAGAGAGAGAGAGAGAGAGAGAGAGAGAGAGACATATATATATGTGTGTGTATATATATGTATATATATGTATATATATATATATATATATATATATATATATATATATATATATATATATATCCCATTACTCATCATTAAAAAGAAACAAACAGATTTAGATACCCCTTCACCTCAAGCATTTATTGTCGTCTCCATCTCCCACAGATCACAACGTCTCCTCGTTTGCTGTACATGGTTATAGTTAGCTGCACGGGAAGCTAGGCAGGCAATTCCGTTGTTCACGCTCACATCCTTTAGTGTCAGAGCACCAGAGAAATTAAAGGCATTGTAAAATATCCGAAGATAGCACAATCATGACCCGCAATATTAGGATCACATTCTATACTTTCATCCAAGATTGGATGCATAAGTACTGCCATAGTGGTTACTCATGTAACCTAGAAACAAAAGGGATCTGTGAACAGCTCATGCTCAGCTGACGTACAGATCGTCATTCTTGTGACTCTGCGAACTTGGGAAGGGATCAAGGCCACCCATGTACTGAGTAAGTCTGACCTTTATGGAAGAACACTAACATATGCAACATCAAGGTTCCAGTTCAAGAAGTTGTCAAGTGAAGGTGTAGAGTGAAATATATGTTTGTTGCACTGTGACCACAGGAGTGAGGTCAAGGTCAATTATGTTCTGTCTAAGCGTGGCCTTCTTGGAGAAAAATTAACATATGAAACCACAAGGTCCAAAGCTATATATAGATATCAGGTTATCAAGTGAACAGTAACTGTCATGTCAGTTGTCCTGTGACCTTGGGAACGCGGTCAAGGTAAAAAAAAACCCTGACGCATAGCCAGTTGCAAAAAGTAGGGAGAGATATATTAAAGGTACATCCCTACCAAGTTTGACAAAAATCTGTCCAATATTATCCTAATTATAAACATTACAAGAAATTCCCACACTTTCCCCATAAAAACTTTTTTCACAGATTATCAAAATAAAAAAGAAAAAAAAAGAAAAAAAAAACAAACCAAAAAAAAAAAAAAAAACCAAACAAAGAAACAAAACAAAACAAAACAAAACAAAAAAAAAAAAAAAAACCAAAAAAAACCACACACACACACACAAAAAATAAAAAATCACTGGAGTGTCACCATTTGAACAAACCTGATAGAGACCTACCCTAGGTACATTGCCATCAAGTTTGAAGTCAATCTGGCTGACGCTTTCGGAGAATTACAAAATGTGAAAAAGTGAGCATTAGAATGCCCATTGACCTACATCAATAGAAAAGGTGCATTTATCGTTAAGTTCCAAACTGAATAATGTTAAAAATCATGAATCAATAACAGTGCCACTTGATGAACAACTTTGTTTGATTTTTCAACAAGGAACAGATCCGCCAAGTTTCATCTTAATTTGAGAGATGGTTGTGGACAATAAATTAAAAGCAAAAGCACAAAACATCATAAAAAATGAAGAATTGTAGCGCCATCTGCTGAAGGAATTAAAAACTAGGAGTCCCTAAGAGTGTTCCTATGTGATATCAAAGCAATTGGGCAAGCAGTTTTGAACAAGAAAATGAATATGAGAAATCAAAATTTCACTGGACCATAACAATAAAACAAACCTTGTGGACACGTATGTGAGATACATTGCATCAAGTTTGAAGTCAATCTGGTTGACAGATTCGGAGAAGAAGTCCAAAATGTGAATTAGCATTAAAATAGCCATTGACTCACAGGTACACGAAGGTGCATTTATCGATAAGTTTCCAAATTGAAAAATTCGTTAAAAATCAAAGTCTACTGCAGCGCCACTCAGTGAACAATTTTGTTGGATCCTTGAACAAAGAATATATACACCAAGTTTCAACTAAATCTGAGTGATGGTTCTGGGAAAAAGTCGAAACTACCAAAAAGACACACAAAATCATAAAAAAAGGAGAAAAATTGCAACGCCAGTGAGGAAATACATTAGGAACTATTAGTCCCTAAGAATGTTCCTGTGTGATATCAAAGCAATTGGATGTTTTTATTTCGGTTCTGGAGAAGATTGCTTTTCGATTTGCCCTCAAAAGCGCAAAAAAAAAAAAAAAGAGAAAAAAAATCATAAAAGAAAGCTGAAACCGCTGTAGCGTGACCATTCGTACAAACTTGGAAGATTCTACCCAAGGAACAGCCCCTCCAAGTTCACAGTGAATCTGATGGACGGTTTTCGAGGAAAAGTCAAAAATATGAATTGTTGACGACGGACGGATGGACGGACGGAGGACCATAAGATTAGCTCAGCTGGCTGACAACGAAGAGGGAGTGGCCCCTGAAATCTAAAATGCTACATAGTATAGATGCTTCATGCACTGAACAATATATGGTCCAGGTTCGACCAGCCACAAAGTAATGTTTTGAAACGTACGAGATACAGTGTATGAAAGAGTGAAAGTGTTAATACTTCTATTCCTCTGTGTGTGTGTGTGTGTGTGTGTGTGTGTGTGTGTGTGTGTGTGTGTGTGTGTGTGTGTGTGTGTGTGTGTGTGTGTGTGTGTGTGTGTGTGTGTGTGTGTATGTTTTATTGGATATTCAACTACGCATTTATACCTTTAGAACCATTATGACAAAAAGTTTGATTTATTTGTTAACGAGATATAGTGTATGAAAGAGTGAAAGTGTTAATACTTCTATTCCTGTGTGTGTGTGTGTGTGTGTGTGTATGTGTGTGTGTGTGTGTGTGTGTGTGTGTGTGTGTGTGTGTATGTTTTATTGGATATTCAACTACGCATTTATACCTTTAGAACCATTATGATAAAAAGTTTGATTTATTTGTTACCGAGAAAAGTGGATTCACCATAAGCCGTAAGATCATGCCTCATTCTGCACTGGAACAAGTAATAGTGAGTAAGCATAAAATGAAGTTAGAACTCTTTAGAACCTTAACAGATTTGACAATTTAATTTCGCTATATATGCTTGTAGCCTCATAATGTATTGACAGTTTACCCGTAAAACGCATGTTCATTTGTAATTTCACATAGCATATTTTATTACAGTGAATGCACAATGAGCCCTTGTGGCTCTTATGTGTGAACCTTATACTTGACAAATAGAGAGTGACGTACATTTAAACTTTAGGGGTGTCAAGTACCGTGTACAGCACCATGTGAAAAGTCCAGGTTCTTTATGATTAACTTCCATTTTATGGTTGCACCAAAATGTAAAGTGAAGAACAGAATTATGGGGGAACATTTTTAAACGTAATAAATGGTGATAGCGATTCTAAATTCCAATGTTTGTGGCAGCCAGCTTGACATTTTTTGTCGGCAATCTGGTTCAAATTGTTTGTTATTACACATCAAACTATTCACAATCATGAAACAGACGACATTTTATCCCCAGGCAGTTATGGCCCAATTGCACTGGAAAGGGTACATGGAATTCTGCAGATTACGCTTTGTTTATGGTTAACTCTGAAAATTAGTTTAACAGTCTCAGTGAACCACTCATCAATCGAAATATTATAATCGTCGAAAAAAAGATAAATAGGTACAATACAAAGTTGATAAAATACATCTTATGCATTATTTGAATTCGGTGCATTCTATTCTTTCTCATTACCACTTATATAAAAACCCGCCTGTACTTTCGGATCTATATCCACTATCGGGACAATCTTCCCGTCCAAGCTCCATCTTTCTCATAACAGGGGGTCGCGGCAGGTCCTACTGATGCTTCTGCTTAAATGGTTGCCTCAGGGCGACTTCAGTGTCTGATACAAAATCCCTACTCTGGGGCCCACTGCTGGCTACAACTGATGTCTGTATTACAGTGTATTTACGTTTCCAGGTAATGCTCACCCTCGAAAATTCCCATTATAAATTGTATATTACATTCATTCGACAAATTAACCTTTCCTTAACCCCAATCCCACACATATCCTGGATTCTTTCTCTTCAAAATATCAAATTGGCTCACAGGCACATGACTGCCATTTTAAGAATAGCAGATTCCGCACCCAATGGTTTATAAGTGTGTATAGTAATGGGACGATCTGGGGGAGGGGTTTATGATATATGCAACCAAAAATCACATTTTTTTGCAAATGTTTCAGAGCATGAATAATGATATGATATAGGCTGTGGCCACGATTCACTTTGACATCCAAATTAACTGTATTTTTATGCGGAATTGGGCAATGCTCAAAATTGCGTTTGCCGCATGCCTGTCGTGTCGCATATTTGAATTTTTAACTAACGATGATAACTGGTACTGACACAACCAAGCCAGCATATTAAAGTTGAGATAGTCATGTTGTAAAAGCACTTTAACCACCATTTGCCCTGCTAACTTAGAGACCGAACAACTGTGGCTTTGCTGTTTCCCCGGTCCAAGTTACCCCCCCCCCCCGACAACTTGAAATAAAATGTTGTGTTTGAGTTGACTTTACTGGGAACTAACGGCACATGACGTCAGCTTTCTCAAAGAAATCTTTCAACCAGTGCTTTTATTTTATGGCTATACTGTTGAACTTTCACTGAACACCGTGGCTATGCAGCTATGGCTATGCTTTACCCCAGCCAAAGTTAACCCGTCATTGCAGACAAGTTGAAATAAACTATCGTGTTTGAGTTGACTTTGCTGCAAAATGGCGGCGCCCGACGGCCACTTTCTCGATAAAATCTTTCAGCTTGGGTGGATCAATTTTGATAAGACTTTCTTGATAGAATCTTTCAGCCAGGGTCGATCAATTTTGATAAGGGAAGGGCGGCTTGAAACCATTTTTTCATTTTATGTTTTATAAACGTTGATTAGGGTCGGGACTCGAGCCTTTTCAGTGGGGTCGGTCGGGTTATCAGAACCAAACATATGCATATTTGTGATAGACCTTATGTGACTTGCACATTTATCGAAACATGACAGTTATGTTTAAATGGATGTTCTTTCCCCTTTTACACATTACCATCTTCAACATGAGTTGAATTGGTTACCTGAGCACAGCAAAAGGCACTTTTAAATGAATAAAATGTCACTGTCAGTGATAACAACAAATGTATTTGGAACACGCTGAAATTTTCAATCAGAGTATTACTGTATTGCAAACAAAACAGCGAAACTGATTTATCAGCTTTATTGTTAATGGAGAAGTAGGTACACTTTTATGTGGTTCGGGATGTGTTTTCCTGGTTTGCGCTAAGAAGAAATAGTACTGAGCAGTTCCGTTACATTTATGATTTGGGTAAGATATCTGTATTGCAAACAAAACAGCGAAACTGATTAAACAGCTTTGAGAAGTGAGTACCCTTTTATCTGGTTTGGGATGTGTTTTCCTGATTTGCGCTAAGAAATAGTACTAGGCGGTTCCGTGACATTTGTGATTTGAGTAATATATCGCAATTTATGCTAACCCTGTAAGTGCTGATTGAAGACTTAGTCGACCGCTTTTCTCTGAGCACTTTTCGCTCATTGCGCGCAATGTGTCACGAGGAAAGTTGTTGACTAAGGTGTTGACAATGTAGTGGGAAAAAGCTCGATAAAATAGTAGAAAATGCTTTGTAACTGCCTTTCACATTATGTATGGTTAGGCTTAAGGATGTTTCCAAGGATATGTTTTATCACATTTGTACCTGTGGGATCATCGGGCTTAGGTTACCAATGCAGTGAGATAATAGATTACTTTGTCGTTTGGAAGACATCTTTTCCGTGTCACTTTGGGGATGTACATCATTTTTCTTGTTTAGTAATAGGATCAGTTTATTAGGGTGCATGGTTTGCTGAGCGGTAAAGCGCTCACGGTTCCTCTCTGCTTGACAGGTTCTTTTTTTTTTAGTGTGAACGGGTGATTTCAATACCTTCTACCTTAAAATTTGGCAGGAATGTTTACGTCGAGATCTGTACGTACAATGTACGTACAGATGAGCGTTATAGGTGTGTCCTGCCTTGTGATCAGGGTAAAGCATTTGAGTCTTTACTATAGTTTGTAGGCGACCGACAGTGTATGCCATGGATGCATGTGCCCATATAAATCCGCATCCAAACAATCAACACCAACTGCAGCCATGTGCTTCTAATACTACTATCTGTGTGCATCATTAATGGATATCTAGTTGGTTTATTTTTTCACAAAAATAATACCAATGACAACGCGCTGGGTTCTGTGATAGTTCATGAACGGGTGAATAAGAATACAACGGAACCTACAAATGTCATCTGACACTTCTTTTTATCTGTATTTGAGTGTTATGTCACTTGGCATGCGTTGAACTTTAAATGTGTAAACGACGGGAATCTGGTGGCCATTAACAGGAGATCTCTTTTCCAACATAATACAGATGAAAGTCTCTTGGCTATTTGTGCATGGTTATCCACACTGTTATTGATAGAATGAAAGATCACAAATTTTCCGAACACCTGGTCCCCTCTGACAACTAAATTCCATAAGGAATGCTGAATCTCCCCCGCAGGGTGCTGCCCCAGTGGATTAGTTAATTGGCCTCCGGGAAACATTTATCATCCTTAACAAGACTCTTGCCCAGTCTCTTACAGTACCTGTAATATTCTCCTGCTTTCAAGACAATGCTACAGTTGATACTGTATTTGGGCATAATATAGAGAGTAAGTGTGAGGATTGTGTTTTAGCGTTGCTACCGTTTGATTTAACCACTCGTTTGGGATCGTGTGGTGGTCCATGGCCGGAAAAGGACCATTTCCTTTTTTTTCTCGAAGTCGTTTTTTGGTGGATTATTAGCGATTGTGCCTTATGCGTTTTTTTACTCTCACGGACATACTGTGAATTTCAATACCAGCTATATTGAGCACCAAAATCTGAAATCTATCCCGTTTTCAGAACAAGCGTATCTACCTCACTCTATCAAGCATGAACCAGTGTTTCTTGACCACATTGCCTAATATAACAGTGGTGCATCCAATCCCATATAAAATGTACTATACCACGCTCCATGTTCAACGAACAGCAAGGTCTTTTTTTCTGCCAGCGATATATCTCAACCCACCACGATTGGTTCTTTTCTCAGTTTGCTCCAGAGGGTGTCACCAATCATCATTCACCACATGGTGCTGTATCAATAAAACAGCTTTTTGAGTATCCTTCATGGTGCTGCGACTTTATTCTTATCAATGTTTCATTGAACCATACTCAGTGCAAATATGTCCTTTTAACTTCGTAATTTTATTTTTGACTTGTGTTTGTATTTTTTGTCCTGTTTATTATTTAACATTACTACAGCTATATACATTTTAATTTGGGTGTGTATGTGTATCATTCTATTCAGGATTTCCCATACATTATACTGCGCAGTACCTGGTGGATGACCAGTGCTGCATCACTGACCAAAGGACTTTCTAAGACCAATGTTTCATTCAGTGTAATTGATCCCAGCCCCAAATTGGCTTTGGTCATAGGATGTTTAGGCGTCCGTTGAGTTTCTGCAATTAACTGGCCAATTTTGAGGGTGTTTCTCAGGTTTAATAAGAAACCACATTGCAAGATATTTTTCTTTTTTTTTTAAGTTTCCTCTTGCCTTCCGCCTTTAGCCACCGTGCTCACATTTACAGGCCACTAACTTTCCAGCATTACTTGCCCCTCCCAAATTTCCTGCACCCTATAAACTGTTTCAGTGCCAATCAAGACTAAAGTTGATATACTTAAGACAAGCTAATCTTAATTATCATCAGGATCGCAGAGATTCGTAACCCTCGTAGAAAGAATTTTCATTCAAGTACCAGCATGATTGATGTTTCGGAAAGAATAGCCGAGGTCAACAGGTTTTCCTGGCGCACATTGGGCACAAAAGCTGATGACTGAGTCGTTCAAAATTTGGCACTAAAAGAGTTAATGCACCTATGCTGAGGTTGTCTACCCAGAATTTCATAAGCTTCCTTCACCTACTTATTATCCATGATAATTCTGCTTATTGAAAACACATGGCCAATCTTAGTGACACTCTTAATCCAGTTTTAATGAGCCTTTTTTTATATGGATAGGGACTTTTCCTTACAAATATCACTTCGTTTTTTATTTACGTTCTTTATTTCTTGCCTAAATACCCCAAAAGACATTTTATTATCATGTGTTTGGCCCCCTGAAATATCAGTGCATCCAAAAAGATTAACACATTGAACTTGCACCCTTAGTACATGATTCATATCCTTCGCATAAACGCTTGAGGTCATAACGTACTGAGAATATGATTCTCTATCATAACTTTAACAATTTTAATTAGATGTTACTAAAACCTTCTTTTGTGCACAGCTTACTGCGGGCATACGTTATGATTGCATTGGGTGAAATTCAGCCAGGCTTATATTAACACTAGAATTTATTTTGTGATTGAATGTCAGTTTAGTTAATGTGCATCTTAGATTTTAATTCCGGAAGCACTGTGACATTCGGTTTCGTGATACGAAGAATAAGATCTCGATTTTACACATGTGAAGGTATTATTTACAACCAATGTCCCGTTTCCCCTTCCATCTTGCTTTTTATTTCAAAGTATGATATTTTTGCACAATTAAGACTAATCAACAGGTTCGTATTGACAAAATTTAAATTATCTTGAGCTTGGCACTAATGAGCCTCCATAGATTAAGGATTTATAGAACAGAATAATACTCAACACGGTCATTTCTTTTTATCTTACAAACAGATGAAAGGGCACGTAGTCTGCCACACAAGGAGTAGTTTACATTGCTTTATTTGTTAACTTTTTACACTTTGATTTTGGACAGCCTTCTGGAGCCATAAACGATGTAGAGTGAACTTTTTCTGCAGCAGTTTTTTCCACCTCCTGGGCGTCGCTCCTCCCATACAGCGCCAAGGAAAACTATTAACTCTTTCAATGCGGAATACGGGTAAGGTCACACTACCTAAGAAGAACCGCTCATTATTTTACTAAGGGTGGTTGATTCATATTCCTGCTGAAAATACCTTTCATTCTTGTGGCAGCATGTCTATTGTTCCATTGTATATAATGTTCTTTGTCAACAACTCTCCTCGGTGCTTGTTCCACCCAGCGCGCGCCGAGGGAAAACTGTGGACTGAGCCTAAACCTTGGCCCTGAAACAGTTAAACCGAACAGTTTTTCCTTTTGATCTACAGGCGTGATGGGGTTGAGCAAAACATCCTATTTCTACAAACTACACTCTGGAATCATTGTGGCACTGCAGTGACGCTTCTTTCGATTAGCATTGGCAGAGCCTATGTTTGCGCATAGTGCTATCTCTATGTAATGCAGATTATTGGTCGAATCTGTCGTGTTTTTACTGTATGTAACTCAACGGACTAAATTAAAACATGCACAAGGTACCAAGCAAACAAGTATAATAATGATTATTGGATGCTTCAACAGCATGGAACGGAAGAGGCGGTAAAATTACTATCACACTCTTTGAAAAGGTGTCTTTGTTAACAACATTTATGAGACTACATAAATAGATCTATTAAAGGGGAAGTTATATCCTCTTCTTTCTTGGAATGTATAGTTTACCATGGTGCTACGTGTATGGTTTTCCGGGTATCAGTTTCAGTAGGTATCAACAATACAAGTAACTGACTCCTGTGGATTTACGGTCAATGATATTCCTATGTCATGAATCCGACGCATGAAAATGACAGCAGTATGGAACACCAGTAAGTGACAGTTGATATGAAGATGACATATCATATTATGATAAGTTCATTCGAACGGATGACAATAAGACCCAAAATGGGTAAATAAAAGCTTGCTTACACTGCGTTTAATTTATTTTCTACCTTGACACAAAATACCAATAGATATCAAAGGAAACCCATATATATATATATATATATATATATATATATATATATATATATATATATATATATATATATATATATATATGCAAGTAATAGGAAAAACTATACTACAGGTATTCAGGGCAGGTAAGCTTCATCAGTGATGTTTAATCCTGCCTGAGAAATCGTGCTTATATCTATCAGGACTACAATCAAACCTAAAGGCTAAGACCGAAGAAGGGAGTAAATTAATTGAGGTCTTAATAAAAAATGATCAAAATGGGTGATGAATTTTAAAAACAAAATAGACATAGTTCTATAATCCTTTGGTGTAAATGTAGAACTAGTATTTTTGCAAAGGTCGTGTTATGCGTAGATTATGCTTCAATTTATTTGTGGAACCTAACACGTACACAGCTTATGTGATTTTATTTAAAACATAGTCGCGCGGAAGGAACACAACATACCATTTACAGATGACGGTATGAAGCTTTGACACACACTAAAACTTGATTTTTCTTTTCGTAGACACGGATGTTTAAGATATCCATTCTTCTGCTAATTCATTTAGGGTCGACAAAAAAGTAGTAATGTTTTTGTGCTTACGAATACTGCCATAACTTTCATTGTGGGGAAAATCCCGTCTATCCGTGTCACCTTGCACAGCAGGCGTTCAGTGAGTTTAAAAAAAAATACTGGCCATGAAAGCATTTTAACACAAATGCTGTGATGTTTATTAGAATGTCGTCCACATAAACGAGGTTACAGCTCTCGGAGGCAGCTGTACCTTGAAAAAGCCGCTATTTTATCGTGTCATATTGAGTCACATAAGTATCTTTTTGAGTACTGGTCGTGACAATTATCACACTTTGAATGACTGTAACTATCTCAATTTTAAATTTCTTATCCAAATGTGGCGGTTCAAACTCAAATGAACCATTTGGTCAACAGCTTTACGTATAAAAACACCGACAAACGCTGTCGCATCAGTTTAAAAATGAGCACTTTAATGATTAATAATAATTACCCCCAAATACATACTTTATGTTTTCACATTTACACAGTAGAAGAAGCAAAACGACGATAACTTGTCTCAGCTACATGTTATGGTGCCAGACATTGCACAACATTAGTTTGGAATGCGTAAAATAGTGTATCATAACGGTAAAGGTGCGGCCAGTGTCGATAGATGTAATTTCAGACCAACTCCAAAGAGAACTCACTGGAATTATGCCAACAGCTTTCATCTTGAAATGTTGCTGGTTTGTATTACGCCCACAAATAAGAGCGAATCTAATTTTGTTTTAGACTTGCAAAGCTAGAAAAGCTTCTCACCAATGTTTATCATGCTGCGGACACACAATTTGGCTTTGGCAAATAGGGGTGTTAATATATATATATATATATATATATATATTCCTTCATCCCAAGGCGTAGATATGTTTTGCATTTTTTCACATGATGTCATTATATTTATCCATGAGGAGTCCCATGTATTTACATGTTCATTGTGTGTGGGGACGTAGGCTGATCACCGGCTTGTCCTTGGCTGCGATACGGATTTTACGATAATGGCATTGCAAGGGAGCGCACAACGTCCAACAAGGAGGGGGTTTGGGAGGGGAAGGATATATTACTCTTTGGCAAATGTTGGGTCATACTTTTTTAATTTAATCACAACCACATCAGTCACAAATGTGAATCTTACTAAGCAAATAAACCATTCATTTTAAGATACTGGTGCAACGGACACAAGTGGCCCACAGGAAGCTCCCTTAACATGTCTTCGAATTGTTCACAAGTATACATTTTTACAATCAAGTGTCTGGATATAAAGAGTAAAAATATGAAAGGAAAAATATTTCATGTTTATATACAGGACGCCTATGAAAAACATGAAATCTTGTCGGATTCGCTAGTTTCACTTGAAAAAACGTACTTTTTTGTCAGATAAAATTCAGATACACAATATTTTGTAATGAATCCCCATTGCAAAAGAAAAAGATTTTATTAATCTTTACGTTATTACCGAATAAAACTGCCATTATACTGGCGTGAGGATTAAAAGAGGGGTACCTGAAAGATATATGTAACTTCATATTACATAGAGCTTGAATATGACAGGACAAAATAAGGCTTGGGCAGGTTTATCGGAGGTCCGCAGGGTTCACGTAGATCGACAAATTTACACCGAATATACCCTTACGAATGCATTTATAAAGGTTAAAACCACATCAATTTTATAAAAGAATATTTTCAGGGGTGTATCTTTTCAAATAAACATTTTCTGCACCATACGAGTCAGAATGCTTGTTTTCTGAAACCTAGTGGGACAGCCTCTTTGAGCAATCGTAAGTGACGTTCGTCGCGCAACTACGCAATTACAGTCACAAAGTGCACTCTAACAAAGCAAAAAGACGGTTTCTTTTCAACAAGAATTAAAGCTTCAGCACTCTGATATTTGTCAATTATATATCAGACACAGTACTTTTCAATTACGTAATCAGCTATATGCGGATCACAGTAAACACGTCAAATAAGACTCATCAGTCCAGAAATTACTTCGATATACCAATCATGATCATTTTGTTGGAGAGGATGAGGTGCAGCTAATCTTGTGAATAGTCACTGGCGTATGTATATTCAAAATAACATTGTACAGGCAAAAGGATCCAAGGCATTAAATTCGCAGCCCAAAACTACGAAGAAACCTGAGCTTTTTGGACCTGATATAGAGTGTGAAAGTGCTGCATCTTTCTTCAGTGCAATATCAACAGATTTGTTTTAAAAATGTTGCACTTCTGCAAATTATGAAGACCTGTGGCTGACAGTGAATCACTGTTTCGAAAAGAATAATGACCCGGCAATTTGACATATAATTGCAGAAAATAACTGATTTGTTGCAGCAAGAGTGAATCAGGTATTTGTTTGTAGAAGGTAAACCATCTGATATTTATCTTCCACAACAAATATAACGTCTGCATTGTCAAACACGATATGAACCATTTGGCATAAAAGGCTGCTGGAGATGTTCAAAATGAGATAAACGAGCAGCACTTTATAAATCTAGAATGTTTTTTTGCTCCCAATGCAAACTAAATGTTATTATAGGGTCAAATGACTTGCATTTAGGAAAAAATTTGCTGTCCATTCCCTTACATATTTTTTGTTTCATTTCACATTTATGCTGGTGCACCTTGTCAAAGTGATTTAGTACAGGGTCAAAAATATTATACAAACTGAAAAAAAAGGAACAAAACCCATTCTCTCTACGCTTCACACCAAATCTATTTATTGTGTATGTCCAGACCTATAGATCCAGGAATCAGTTTAACACGTGCGACTAAATTTTGTTGAAAGTCAAGGCTTGACCAGCCAAATGAATAAATAAAAGGGTCATCAGGGAAAATCCATCAAGTATGTTTTGCAGCGTTTATGGCTGCGAAGCATACTTGATGGTTATTATTACATGGCGTGTTTTGAAGCTGTATATTTAGATCTGAAGTCATCCACAGACTTTGTACTGACATATATATTCAAACTGAATGTATATGAAAGTGATACTCTTCATCTCGCTTCAGGTTAAACAAAATGTACATAACCCAACCATGTCGGTGTTGTTTGGCCATTTTGCAGCTCAATTTCCATCATGTAATTTATCAAATATTCAACAACGCCACGGGCCCGAACAACGCACCCATGCAAGAGTACAATTAAAAGGGGTTTATCGGCATATTTGCAGCTGTGGCTAATTGGCCTCCCAGGCCAGATATCCGTGTACCTTAATGATGTTTTTTTTTTTTTTTTTGGTTTATTTTTATTTGGTAACAAAACACTTTGTTAAAAAGCGAACATGGATATTGATTTGGCACCAGTATTTAATCCAAGCTGCAGAGATATAAAAGTAGCCGTAGACAAAGTTTGTATGGGACTTCAGATCTTAATGAATGTATGCAGCGCATCAGTCTATTATGTTCAGGAGAACAATACAGCTTGGAGGCTGATATATCGTTGACTACTGTGTCCCCCCCCCCCTTCTCTTTCCCAGCATATTACTGATTTTCAAGTACTTGACTTAATATTAATTTACCTGATGTACATAAACCTATTTCCTTATCCTTAAGGCGCCGGCACTTACCAGAGACCTTTAAATCAGTAAAATTGACTTTTTGATACTTTTCAGATGATGAAGTACTAATTTTTGTCAATGCCAAAAGGTTTCACTGTAACATTTTTTTCTGTGCAAAACTTTAAGATGAAAACGTGTCCCTGCTTTAAAAAGTCAATCAGTTAATTGGCTGTTAGATGTGGTCACCAATGGTGGTGTTAAGGTGACCATTCACAGTCAAATCTTCGCTCGATGTGTTTTGACAGGTGAGCGGATTATTTTACAGGTGACTGATTAGAACCACCATATTGTTTTTAAGTGTATAGGTCTTAGCCATGGCAGAGGTTAAGGAATTAGTATAAATAGTCATCCTTCTTAATGGCTCGAGCACAGGTCATTTGTGAGTTATTAAACTCAGCAAATCTCACTGGTTATCGTTGTTAGTGAATATCTCAGAAACAATTTTTACAAGACTTGGTAATTTTGAGGCACTCTCACTCAAAACTGGATGGACGAATCTTTGTAATGTTAATGGCTATGTAAAAACAAGAGTATAACTTTAATAACTATTTTTGTTTGACAATATGACAATTGTAAAGGCTACTTTTTGAGCTCCAAATTAAAAAAGAAATCCTGAATGTTTATTGCAGATGCGTCAAAATTTAATAACATAAAAACCATTCCTTTCAACAGGAAGCCCCCCCCCCCAAAAAAAAGTGGTTACCTAAGTTATACTATTATCCTTACATGACCATTGATTTCAATCTTTTTACGCTAAAAGTTTTGTTATGATCATTTCTCAAAGTGTTAAACAGCTCCAGTCAATTAAATGTCTCTCAAATTTAAAAACTAATCTTATAATATTTATTGTCACACGAAAAGAAACTACATAAATTGACAAAACTAAAAATGTATACATTGATGGGCTTGTATCCAATAACAGAGACACAGTGGCAGTCTTACACTACTCTGTTATATGTACCCTAAGTACGAGCAGGCACCTTAAGAGCACCGTGTGTTGCACAAGTAATGGAAAACGATAGCAAACAATTTACGACTGACAATTTCCAAAGACCTTGATGGAAAGACAGTTTTTATGGTAAGTTCATTGACAATTTCAGTACTGAAAAGATTACATTGTGTAATGAGAAACTGACCCAACTGCTCAATAATAGAAGCAATGTTGTGCAACATGATATCGATTTAATATCTTAACTCTGCCTGTGATCTCAAAGAAAGCGCTAAAGTTTGTGGTTTTTCCCCAAGATAGCAGTAAAAAAGGAACATCAGCGTATGGGCAAATCGGTTAAATCAAAGATATGAACAGAGTAGACGTGAATTCATGACTTGTTTAAATGCAGAAGAACAAAATAGAAATGATGTTACTAAAGAAGCATGTAAAGCTGCCAGGAATGCTTCCAAGAGAACTATTAACAAGCAGTTTATGAGCATAAAAGCAGTCATTCGTAAAATAAGAAATTTCAAAACTAGAGATCCCAAAGGCTTTTGGAATATTTAAAGGTAAATAATGACCAAAAAAAGTAACAAATGGTTAAGAGTCATGTGGGAGATATCGTTGATCACTTTAAAACTTTAAGCGGAGATGGCATTGAAGAAAATTTCAATCTTGAAAAGATCAATATTGGAAATAACTTGACATCTAATAAACTGTATAACTAATAATGATACCAAAGCCGGTTGTGTTGACCAAATCCTAAATGAATTTATCAAATAATCATTTCCAAAACTATCTGTTAGTTCTTAAACATGGTATTGGTAACAGGCATTGTTCCCGCAAGATGGACAATTGGGTTTAGTATACCTATATATAAAATGAAGGGAATATACAAGATGCTGATAATTACAAAGGCATTACCTTTTGAAGCTGCACTAGTAAACCCTTTCACGCTCGTAATAATAATAAGAGGTTAAGTTTACCGGTAGAACAGCAGGCTAGTTTCAGAGAGCGATACTGAAGTTTTGATCACATTTATGCCCCTCACAGCGTTGTTGAATTATATAAAGCCAAAAGTAAGCGCCTATACTGCACCTTTGTCGATTATCGTAAACGCTTTGATAGCATTTATAGAATCTGGCTGTGGAAAAAGTTGGTTAATCACCAGATAAATGGGAATATGCTACGAGTGATACATGCTGAAAGTTCTTATCATTTTACTAGCAATGTACGTAATGGTGAAAACTTCTTTCCTATCATGTCTGCACTTTATAATAAAAATATTTAATAGTTTTTAAGGAATACTTATCATTATTTCGAGTCACTGGAGGAGGGTGTTCGTATTTGCTTAAGTGGTCTAGATGTAGAGGTTTATGTAAAGACCTTATTCACTACTTTATTCAGATGACACTATTATTCTGGTTGAAGATACTTATCATTTACAAGATGCACTAAAGCAACTCGAAAGATACTGTAATTTTATTTATGTCTTTTTGTACAGAACCACTTCCTAGTAGTCATTACCCTATTCCGCAGTCAGAACTCTTTACTCTCCATAAGCTAACCTGTCACTGTCTAACCTGTATACATATGGAAGTACTATTGTCAATATTGCACCTGTTCTTTGAAAGAATTGTGACATAGACTGTATTATCCCAAATACATTAAAGGGCTTTCAGCGGGTAACTACTCTGTTATGGACCCCTTACCCGTACATGTCTCTCTGGGTAGCGGCTCCTTGTCCAAGCTAAAGCTTCAGCAAAGACAACCCTCGTAATAGTGAATAAAGATGAACGTGGAAAATGATGAATAAGCTAAATAGGGGAAATGTTGCTTATAAATGCAGAACTTCATTATAAAAGAAGAATATCCGTAAAACCAAACATGATTACTAAATTTGTAAAGACTAGTTCTGAAAGGAACAGTTGGCTTACCCATGGACCAGCATGTACCCTTTCTAGCTGGATTGCTGATCTCAGTTAGACCACCTGCCAGTATATAACTGAAGTAGAAATAAACTGGGGCATTATATTCAGCCCGAGTGATTGTAAAATAAACAGTTGCAGCTAGAAAACATGTACAAACCTAGGGAAATCCTAACAAGTACTACAGCAATGGACATCCTGCACCAGAAATGTAAAACATAAACCATGATGACAACTACGCCCCACTTTGAAAGTCTCCAAGCTATAGAGATCTATTTAACTGCCAACCCTGAGTCAATGTTTCAATGTAATGAGTCAGGTTTGTGATATTTGAGTGAATACTGTCAAATTTAAGTACTTTTTGGATATTAAAAGAATGTGTTCTTAGGCATGCCAGAAAAGAATGAAAGGCATTAGCATTTAAGTTAAAAACATGTTAGCAAGACGTAAGTTTCCTTAACCCGATTTTAAGTACAAGCAGGCAAACTTGTTACTGTCGTCGATGACTATAAGTCAGAAATCAATACTCAAAAACAAAGATTGCTGTTTTTGCCAGAGAAAAAAACAGTATATGCATGTTTGCTCTTATGCAAATGACAAAGATCGTTCCACACTAAGGATATCTTCGAATTAAATTCAGTCATAATGGTAGTTTCGACAAGTGTCAAAAATATGTACATTATCAGGCTAGCAAGGCAATGCATGCGGTTTTAAATGTAAGTAGACATCTCCAGATTCCTGTAGACATACAATTACAGCATCTTGATAGTATAATACTACCGTTTCTGTTGTGCGGCTCTGAAGTATGGGGCCCTTTTCAGAATAGCATTATAAATATGCCGCGGGTGAAATTCTGAGAACTAGTTTAAGGGGTTAAAAACAACAACTCCAAGTTGTATCATATGTGTGTCTGTGGAACCTAGTTAAATGGGTAATAGATGTTACTGTACAGTTTAGAGCACTCAGCTATTTTATTAATACTAAAGCCCAAACTGAGCTAGTCAACTTACGTAATCTCATTTAAAATAATTGACAGTAAACTGCACGAGGTAATTTTTAGGTGTACTTTTTCGCTCGTCTTTCCTCACACTGAACATATTCATGTTACATAGCTGTTGCTGTCGCAGGATCAACTATGCATCTCTTTATGTTACATATATTTGTTTGTATACACTTTCTGTAAATAATTTCAACTTCACCTTTATACATGTGGTCGGTTTGTTGTCAATGTTTTCACCATGAGGATGGAAGGATACCCCACGCGCTCATCCCATACCCCAAGACAAATGTTCGCAATCTACAATGTTTTGTAGGGTATGTAGGCCTTATTGTGGTAATCCCCATGCTATGGCCTAGCAACCAACACACACCCTTACACGCGAAACGATTAAAGACAGTAAACTGCTGGTACATATTACAGACGATTATTTAAGTTTTTCAGATGTATAATAGTCCAGTGCAACAGGCAGGGGTCTGTTCGAGCCAGTCAAATCCCTTCCCTTGCTGGCGGACATACAGTGCCGCCAGAAAGTTTTGCACCGCCTCCTCTGGTGGCCCCTCCGAGTGGTCCTCCTCAGGTACAACGTGTACAAGGGAATCCTGCAGAGAACCCTGTTAGGAAGTTTGATGTTGGTTACTCAGTGTGCTTCTTGTACCTACCTGTGGCCCCCATTGGCCCTAAACTGGTTATGGTGTCAGGATTATAATGTTTATTACACTTTGAAAAGTGGAACCTGCAAGTAGTTCCACTGGTGACCCCCCAGAGATTTGGAGCAAGACTTTCTGCCGGTACTGTAGAGACGTATTTTGAAACTATTGGGTACACTCGATTTATAAGCTGATAATAATGTTGCCTGAATCATGGTGGCTGTTTTTTTTACCGTTGGTGAAGAATGAAATCTCAAAGCAGCGGGAAAATGGATCGAACCTTCTTAGTCTCTTGTTGTCCACTGTGGTACATGACAAGGCAAGGTCTAATGTAATTTTGGGCCGGGATTATCCCTTGCATTGCCAATCTCGACAGGTAGGTGTGCTCTGAATCGACAAAGTCATACTAGATCCCTATACTTTGTTATCCGAACGTGCATTGTTGTACCAACTTTGCAACGGTTGCATGAATCCAAGTGTACAGCTCTCTTTGGTACTCACTCTTCGGGCCAGAGTATCTGCGAGGAGTCCATGAAAAACCAGTTATTGAAATAGTTTGAATATGTCATGATTTACAAAATCAACTAACCGGTCACGGATGACCCCACTTTTTCTCTTCAATCGAACAAGGCTTAAAAAAAAAAAAAGAGAGAGAGAGAACCCCGATGGAGTCACATTTTTCTGCTCATTGACATGACATTTTTTATGCAGCATTAATGTTGCAGAAATATGTTATGTGGGAGCAGGTACATATAAAATTGACAACTATGTATTAACAAGGCAATGCTGCCTTTCCAATCCTTTCTTTTGAAATATATCCCAGGCGGAACTCATCGGCCAAGAGGTCACGCTGTGCGAAAAGTCATTTGATGTACTGAGTAAAACTCATTGTCCTAACTATTTTAGTGCAAACTGCAACAAACATCGAGTTACTTAAAATGACCTGTTATAAATTACAATAAGGGTGCTAGATTTATGTGTCATCTGAAAAGACTTTTCATTTTGGTACCAAGATGCCTGCGCATACACATTGGATAATAGACTGGACCAACAGGTGTCCTTGGTGCGTTTTGGGTGCATTACACCCAAAGCTCACAGGGGAAGCTTTTGACTGTGTCCAAAATGTGACACCGAAAGATTTGAAGCAGGTGCTTGCTTTGAAGTGAACACTTGCTTGTCTTTTTTTAGTGTTCGGATGTCATGTCAATTACTAATGTGACAAGTATTAATCCATTCTCTTTATTGAACTAGGAATCATTTTATAGAATAATTTGGGACACCTTCTATTTACCAGGAACGAGAGCCGCTCCGAAGCATAGAAACGTGCTGCCAGGAATGTAAGGTAAACTAAATACTGATATTCGTACAGTATATACTACTGTGGGTTTATATTACAAACTTTACTTAATGATGCCCCTCTTAGCTTTGCAATTGCCTCACTGGTAACTCTATTCGCATAAAACTCTTCGATTTAACATCATTTCTGGAATCAAACGTGAGATAAAAGCAGGCAGCCTCTGGTGGTATGCGACTAAATGTGTTTCTTCATAATATGGCGCTCTCCCACTCTAACTCAGACTGAATTAACAGCTGTAGCCGTATTTTTGGCACAAGGAAATCTCGAAAGGGGCACCTGTGAGTCTGGCAATATCATGAAACTCTGTCGTGCAGGACACACTTTGCAGAAAATTTAGTGAAAATATGACAAATGCAAGAGAAGAAATGTTGCTACAATTTAGATGTGTTATAAATTATGAGTCATTTGACAGACCGTAGCATGACTTACTAACGCATGCACCTGACAATTAGAAAGCATATCAAAGTGGTTTGCTCGACGGTCCTGTGGTTGCTTTGCCAATATTTGGGGCTGCAATTGATAAAGATAATATTTGAGGCTGGTGATGGCTGTCAACCAAGTTGATTAAATGGTTGGTGGGGAAAGTATTGCAAATCCAGTGGCGAGCTTGGGGAGGACTTAGGCTTCAACATGCTCCTGATGTTCCCATGAGCACGTTTGTATCTCCCATTAAGTCGCATGTGTGTAAAAGTTATAGCATATTGCACAGTATACATTTGCGTGTTATGGTCGACCTCATAACCAGGCATTGGCCCTTACCATACCATATTTGATAGCCAAAATACTAACCAGGGATTGTAAAGTCAACAGAATTTTGGAGCTGCTGTTGATTACTTCATTCTAAAAGCCCACAAGATGCAGTTTTGATCAAATATCATAATCATTGAAAGTAATGTATTGGAACAATATACATATATAAAATAGACCCCGTGATATGAAACCCTGAGCCTAAACACAGGCACTTAAGTAGATTGGTGCATACCAAAGGGATGCTTCTTGTCATTTTAATATGGCTTATTGTGGAGTATATGATAGAGTGATGGCTTTGACTGAAAAAGTGTTGACACGAGTTTTAGTATTACAATATTGCCAAAGACTGACTTTTATGTCGAGCTCTCTATGTAATATAAATCCTAAAAAGAGGAAATTCACCTGTTGGCAGCTGGGTTCTGTTTAACCCCAAGTTGATTCCTACTTTTGACTGCAAAGTGCAAGAGATCTCCAGTCGGCTCGTTAAAAGAAATACACAGTTGTTTTGTTCTATAATTACTGACATGCGGCGCGTAGCTTTTACGTTTTGCCTTAGCTACAACCCTTTTGCACTGACCAGTTTGTACTGTTTCACACGGCTTTCGCGCATAGCTAGTCAAAACAAAAAACACAGTATTGCTTCAATGGTGTACCTCACCTTGAGTGGCGTTTAAGTGCCGTTTCTCATTTTTACAACATCAGAAACAATTAGAGATTAGTCTATTATGCAGCTACATTTTAAATCTCTTCTATAATTAGTGCTTCTCCTTCCTGATAAAAAAGTTCTAGCCAGTCTTTTTCAGCCATGTAATGCACTGTATGCTTTCTTTTGAAAAAAGCGCATTGAAAGGCTAGTGTGGGTTGGACAAAAATTCTCATTAGAATCAATGGGAATATTTGTATGAGTTTTAAATGTGTTAGAAAAATCGAGTATTTGGATTTCCACCTATTTAAGATCACGAGATTGAGTAAGTGTCCCAATCAATGTCTGTTAAAAGCTCCTAAACATCAATGTCTACTTGACTACTAGCATTACAGCACTTATTCATTTACTTATGTTTTCCTAAATTTCAAATAAGGATAGTTTGATATGCGTTCGAATGCGTTACGTCATCTAATGTGCATGTATGCTTGCGAAGGAAATAAAAATTGTAATTGGTTAAAGTGTCATATTATTCTCCATAATTGTGAGGCAAAACTTGTCTGGTTATGTGCGCTAAAAACAGGACAACAATGCCAAAGGTAGGGGTGCCACATTAATTTGGATTTTTCATTCGATAAGTAGCTGCATGCGTTTTTACATGGATATCCTTTCGTATGATGATGATTGTGATGATGATGACGACGACGACGACAATAGATTTCTTATATAATTAATTTTTGGCCTGCCACTCACAAGCGTTTTACATTAATATGGATATAAGCAGACAAAATAGTATGATAAGAATAACATGAATGAAAGTATGTTAGAACTGTCTTCATTGTGCTTAAGATTAACGTTAACTTTGGCAATTTTAACACTATTTGCAGCACCCATCACATTAAAAGATGTTTTATTCCTTAGAATTCGTGATGCATTTTAAAACATGTGTTCAAAAGCTGTTTCATTCAAAGCTTTGATGGCAGAAAATATAACCTTAAATATATCTGGGGGATAGGGCATTGCATTTGGAAAATGAAGGTTTCAAGTGGAATGTAATAAAATGGAAACTTGGTTGTTTTGCTTTGAATTATGCAAAAAAAGAAAACCTATGAGAGAGGAGAAAAGGGGAAAAAGAGTTAGGATCTGAACTATAGAAAACAAAAGTTGAATAACAAAAAAGATCCTTGTAATGAGTTACAAAGCAGAATTGATTTGGCGACAGCAGAAACATTCAATGATCGGAAAGAGCGAGATTCGAACGTAGTTACCTTTGCCACCAGTCGCAGAGGTGAAATGGGAAACGCAAATACCCACTCGACCAAATTCCAATTCTGAGAAAATAATGGTTCATTGGAGGTATGTGTGAGTGCCATATCAACACGGATGTACAGTATATGTACTGAGTCGGCATTTATTTCCCGCATCAGGGACGTAAATCCACCACTATTAAGGAAGTAATGAAACTATATTTTATGTTCGGAACGGGCGAGACACAAACTTACAACCTTTGTCACCAGTTGCCTAGCGAAAATGGGAAACGCATGTATGAAGTACAACGAACAGGTTCAAGGATTAATGATTTTGTGAAGTTTGAAACAAAATTTAGAAATTGATTCAGCAATAGGTTTAATAATTCAAATTTTGCAAATATGGTCAAATCTTAACTACGAAGTTGGGTGAGTCAAATTGTAAGAAATGTTAATGCAAAGTGTAAATATGTTGTCCAAGAGTTTCTTCCAGTTGTGTCTGTCAATGATTTATCCGGAACTAGAAACATGTTGTCCGAGAGTTTTTTTTTCAAGGTGTATGTAGGATTGACTTGTTGAGAAGTCATCTTATACTGGGTATTTCCGCACACTTTACCTCTATTTTATATGCGAATATTAAATATCTTCATCTTCCATTCTAGCCATACTTGTTGGTACCCCTACGGAGATCATATGGTTGAACGAACACATTTCAGTAAAAAATTTGCCAGTGTCTATTTGGGACGATAAGGGTCCTAAATTCATTGATGACAAATTAGATAGGAATGGACAATTTGCAAAGCTAAAACAGATGACTGTTAAACATGACTTTGTGTCCAATTGTACACAACATTTTCAAATACGCTCAAATCCCCTACCATTGGAAGAACATTTTAAGAGGCAGAGAACGGATAAATACTAGAATTACATTCCTAACATTTTACTACAGGTAGATACATTACACTGAAAGGTATAAATGATAAGGACATATGCTGGGTATTTGCACATTGTAATGTTTCTTGCGCGAAAAAATAGGTTGATTTTTTTCCTGGTGTTTTTAATTTGACAAACCGCTGGCAAAGTGTATCTCAAATAGCCTTTCAGACCCCTAAAAATCACAAACCGTTGAAGTTAAAATATAATGTGATTTACTGTTAATAAATCGTTGTACAGAATGGGAAGAACGGACAGTGAGAATTGTAAATCACATGCAAATATTAAAAAGATCATATCACATACATTCTGGGATTGCCAATTTTCAAGAATATTTATTAGAATGTTTTTCTGTACTAATTGAGAGAAACTTCAGGAGTTGTGGAAATTTTCTTTCAAGAAAAAAAAATTGTACAAAAGTGCGTTACATTTGGTTGTCACAAAAAACGTGAAACGGTTTCATTGCAATTTTGTATACTTTCACTTCTTCTATGTCATGTGGGTGTACAGATGTTAAAGTCAGCACATAGAACTTCTCCAGGTTTTACTATTTTTACTAAGCAATATTTCAGTTTAGCAACATGTCAATGCAGTTTATGATAATTTACAACAATTTCATTAAAATTGGGGAGTTTGGTGCAAGTTTGTTAATGACGCAAAACAGAAGTTAAAGTAATCTGCGTATTTTTTTTTGCTTCTTTATAACTATTTACTTTGGTAACATACCGAATGTGCATTCCAGTTTTTATTTCTCTATAATCTGGTTAGAGATAAGAATACCCTAATACCTTTTAATTGTTGTGAAGATTACTTATATCTATATGAAGTAACTTGTAGTATTATGCAAACGCAATGAGAATATTGAAAAAGAAATACATATATATGTATATATATTCAAATCTGTCGAACAGGGCATCGTTGGTTCTGGACAAGTGTGCTTACGAGAAAAGTGTCCCTATTATCCTTGTATTGTACCTTTGGTGCGATTCAAGTATATATGTATATATGTATATATATATATATATATATATATATATATATATATACATATAAATATATATATATATGAATATATATGTACATATATATATATATATACAGAAGAGAGAGAGAGAGAGAGAGAGAGAGAGAGAGAGAGAGAGAGAGAGAGAGAATGTAAATATTTTGGGAACTGTAACATCCAACTTTGGACATAGTTATATCAATAGACACTTTTTACCACCTTATTAGTGAGCCAGCCAGAATAACTGAACGTTATAAGAGCATTATAAATTTAATATTCAAAAATTCTACCAATATGATGAACTACTTTGGTGTAATAAAAGTTTGACTATGTGACGTCTCACTCACTTTTTGTCCAGAAAATATGTCAAACCCAAAAGAAATATTACAATTTTTCAAGCCAGAACGCATCGCCTTTGATAACGACAAATTCATACTAGAACCCTCAGTTCAATGTTATTAAAAGCAGGCTCTAATTGTTTGTCCATCACCTTTACCTAAACTCTATACAAATAACTTGGTACCGGCATAGTCCATGATAAATGACAAGTGGCTTTGATCACTCCCGTTTACCTTGGTGGTGAACACAGTGGCGTGAATACCTGGCGTCCATTTCAGTTTTACCTGTAACAATGAACAATCGACGTGTTGTGCATGATCAGGTTCGTTCCTTTCCAACTGGTCATAATGTTATTAAAGAGTCACCATCAGGTTTCAAGAAGGGACCCTCCACTGCAAAGAGCCTTATTAATTTTGCATGCACTTTGCAAAATGAAACTGACTGGGACCGTTGTTATGGATCTATCTTGCTGGATCTGAAAAAAGCGGTCAACAATGTGAAACATCCCATCTTGCTTCATAAATTAAAAAGTTCCGGTATCTCCAACGTCGATCATGAATGGTTTCAGTCATATTTGTTGGATCGAAACCAACATATGGTGCTGTATGGCAGAATCTCTAAACAACAGAGGATGACCTGCGGAGTTACCCAGGGATGGATTTCGGGCCCGCTCCTCTTATTCCTCTATATTAATGACATACATGTCCCCCCTGCTGTGACCAACTGTAGCATTTCATTATAGGCAGATGACACTGCTTTCTACCTTTCAGCAAAGACTATTGCTGAAATTTATTCATTCATTCTGAAAAAAAAGAAATTGCTCTAGTCTCTGAATCGTTTGAAATGAGCGAATTGACTTGAATGCTATCAGAAATAAATGAATGCTCATTGGGCCCCATAAAGGTGAGGCATGCAAATTGGGCTGAAATTAAGATCCGCGAATAAATTGTTAACAAGTACGAAATTTCAAATACATTGGTGTTATTTTTGCCAGCTCTCTGGATTTCATCCAACACAATGGGTTAATAATTCGTAAAGAAATGCAAAAATGCCACTCTTTGGTAGAATGAGAAACTGCTTGCCTACTGATTTAATGTTTATGTTATACTAATTCTTCACCCATCGTAATTTTTCACTACTGTGACATGATCTAAGGTTTTTATCCAAAATCCTGTGAGATAGACTCCAGAACAGAACTTTTCGAATCATCAATAAAATGGACTGCTGCACTACCATGGAGGAACTATACACGATATGTCGTACACCAACCTTAACAAAGACGCAATATCCTAATCCAAGTCCTTGTTTACAAAGCTTTAACAATCAGACTCTAAAGAACGCCACCTCAAAATTTAGACGTATTATGGAAACACAAAACTACTTTTTAGGAACAGCCTCTTATAACTTTTTCTCTATTTCTTCTTCTATCCAATCATTCAAACAAATCACGTTAAAACTGATTGTGAGCCACATGTTGGAATTCAATCCTATCGAACAACAGAAACCTACTCCTTCAACAATTCAAAAGAGTTTTGATGCAATCCTAACTTATTTCTGATCTGATTTTGTGATATTGTGTATCCCAGGTTTTATTTTATCTTGTCTTACGTTGATAACGTATGTATTACACTTGTTGGTGTCAAGTACTTCTACTACTTTATGTGATAGTCTACTTTGATTATTTTTCTAATCTTTGTTAATCTGCATGTTTGTACTGTATTGTGTTTATTGTAGTCATTTTCTATCTGCTCATGTATCGCTTCCCCCTTTGTTCCATTCCAAGCCTGGTGGGAAATCAGTGTCTTCCACACCCAAACAGTTTCCCCATGGATAAATAAATGTCAATAAATGAATGAAAAAATAAATTAATAAACAGATAGATAAAGGAATAATCGAATTAATCAATGGATCAATAAACAAACAAACAAACAAACAAACAGACTAATTTAAAATCATTACCAAATTTATTGACCTTCTGTAACTGAAATGCTTGAAATTCTACCAGATCATTTAAAATGTTATGGTGTTTGAATTTTGCTTCATTTCTGCTGGCAAAGTATAGTCATTTGAACATTAAACGAATGGTTCATTTTTTATTCAAACCTTCA
Organism: Hermodice carunculata; assembly: GCA_964020975.1. Classification (NCBI taxonomy): domain Eukaryota; kingdom Metazoa; phylum Annelida; class Polychaeta; order Eunicida; family Amphinomidae; genus Hermodice; species Hermodice carunculata. The sequence continues at coordinate 21,394,497 of OZ026627.1, forward strand.
TATATTTGATATCCAACCTCTACAATTAAGAATTAACTTTTTTCCCCGTTTGGCGAATTTGAACAAATTTAAGCATTTTCCTCAATCTAGAGAAATGTGTCAACGGCTAATTTTGGACATTATCAAAACGTTGTGCCCTTCTTCCTGTATTATTGTAATGATAAATTTGGCATATCATCTGGATTACATTGAAAATACTACCGTGATAAGGTTCTACAAATTAACAAAATTTGATATTGCACAGACAATTGCAATCTTCAATTGGAGCTGTAGCATAGAATGCAATGTTTGATATATGTCATTAAAATTCATGTCATAGTTGGTTATATGACAAAAATACTTAAAGGATTCGCTACGCTTAGAATGATTAATCATTATCTTACAACTTAAAAGTAAATAATCTAAGTATAAGTTTAAAGTTAGGGAATCAATGATCTTATCAACAAAATATTATCCATGAACAATTTATCATTCTTGTTTACTTTCCTGCCTGAATTTCTGACAGTTGTAGCGCAAGAAAAAAAAAATAGACTTGATAGGAAACAAATTTCGTCCAAATATAAATTATTTCCTATTGAATCTGCTACATATAAATATTTTTCCTTAAGTGTGTTATGGAAAATAGATTCTGAAATAAGTCATTCTTCATGATGTCTCTAAATCGTGCACTGATGAGTAATTTTCCTTTTTTAGGACTGGTATTCTCTATTCTGCCATCTCCAATATTGTTGAAAGATATATTCACGAGAGTAAAGGAAACTAAATCGTATTTCTTTTACATCCGCAAAGCACGGATCGAATCACGAAGACAGTAAGAATAAAACAGTTTTAGTGTGTCGATAAAAAAGTGCCTTTAATCTTCTTAACCAAGGTGCCGCAGCTACTTCATCTTAATTTACGTAAACTCAAATATTGTGTGAGGGGTTGTTAAACATATTACATTGTCAAATGGAAGTGGGGAAAGCTTTATATAAATTCCTTTTGCAATAAAAAGACAAGGGGCAGGACAGAAGGAACGTCACTATCCCCAGGTGCGCGACCATACAAGGATTACATTAGATAGAATGAGACGAGACGGCACAAGACAGATAGTGGACCTATATATAGCATGTCAAAGTTTATAATGTTCATCTGTTCTCCTCTCTTACTTTTTGCGCTCTCTAAATGCCCTCATAACCTTTTGCTGACAACCCTGTGAAGAAGAAAAAGATGAATCGTGCCTTGGCAGTACTTTTGTCCAACAAGCATGTCTGTATTTAATATACAATGGTTGGCAGCTTCCGGGATGATATTAATATACGTTGAGCAACGCTCCTCAGTATGTTCTGAAACGAACTGGTTTTCCCAATTAACTTTGACCACATAGTTACATTTATAACATTTTTTTGTATTATCAAGTAAGTCTAGTATATATGTAGATGTCACACAGTGGTAACATTTCGTGAGAGGAAAGGAAAAATTAGGTTATCGGATATAATTGATACTATTTGGACTAAGAAAGTATATGCTTCACTAGACAACAGTATTTGTTGCACAAAAGTTATTTATTTTTAAAAACCAAAGGGCATGTAAAGATCGGAATTCAAACCCTGACAACTTACAATATTTTGAATGTAAATGTAATGGTCTGGTAGTCTATCTCCCAAAGTAACGATAGAGTTATATGTTCTACAGGCAACGCTCAAAGGAAACGTACTATTATTATTTATTTTGATCTTAGACCAAAGTTGTTCAATATCAGAAACCTGAAGATCTTAACCCCAAATGGTGACAAGATCGTGAAAGACAAAAAGGATACGCCTCCACCAGATTCCCGTGTTCGGTGACGCTGCGTTGTGTTAAGGAAAAAAGGACAGTCCAAGATTGGTATCTATTGTGTTATTTGCTTCAAATGATGCAGTGATGTTAAAACCAGTATCAATCTTGGTGCGAATATATGAAGCCTACCCATAAGTAGACATGTGTAAAAAGATCCGCCGTATTGGAATTCTGTTGTGCGCACGAGATAATAATGGCTGTGTGTAAAAAAAAACTGCCATGTTGGAATAATCTTGTGCGCACGAGGTAATTGTTGTAGTGTGTGAAAAAAAACCGAAATATTTTCCCAAAATCTCTCTTTTTCAAATGTGTGACCTTGTGACTGCTGGTGACTTATATATTTGATATTTGGACCATCTGTTCATGCAAACAAATACTGGTACCTTTTTTCTTTTCATTTAATTGTCTTGCATGGATATTTATCGCATTATGACTATATTTGTGAAGCCCTCCCTATACAGTTGGAGCAAACATAGCCCCGACATATCCTAGTGAAAGTGTAAGCAGAAAAACAAAGACGCCAAATAAGCCAGATTGGCACCAGTTAGATTCAGAACCAACACCCTTTAATTGAAAAAAAAACCACCAGGACATCTCGGTTATACACAAATACAAGGTTCACTCAAATTTGGCAGTTCGGCGACTCGCCTATTGGAGAATAAGTACCAAACAGCACCGCAGCCAGCGTTTGATTATGCGGGCGTCTCCATAGCAAATTTTAGACAGTTGCTATACTATATACTACATAAATATTTTTTTTCACGGCCACCAATTTTCCCGAATTGAAAAAAGAAAAAAGAAATCGCGGGGTTGTATTTTCCCGCAGCACTGAACTGGGAAAGCATTAAGAAAAAACAATTTATCAGTTTTCACTTTTCCAAATGGTACTGCTCGGGAAAATTCGGAAAAATAAACACTTAAGGAATATTGCTTACCTACACAGCAGTGGGCAACTATACTCAATTTATAAGATTTCTAGAAAGGTCGCAAATGCTATACATTCTTATAATTTGGTCAGAAAAGTCTATATTGATACTGACTCCAATGGTAAAAACCCTCATATATATTGCTCAGGGAAACAATTTTGTTTCATATCACATAGTTTGAACAAAAACCAAATAAAGGGCAAGAAAGAATTCACATGTATCCCGTGGTTTACTCTCCCAATCATGTTCTCCTTGAAAAAAAAAAATGCAACCTAAACATACATGTTATCAAACCTAAAAGTCATTCTACCTTATTATGGGCTGCATAGGCACCCAAAAAGTTCATTTGTGAATAATCTATATACATACAAATCTGCTACAAATTTTACACTGAAATTAAATTTATGATAATTGGATATCTTCATTTCGTGTCAGTAGATTCGCTTACTATAAATTTTAGGAAAAACAATAAACTGTTCCTATCAAAGTCAAAACCCCTTCCAAAATGTATTTCAGGCACACAAAGGCATTTGAATAAGGACTTAGTGCGGATTTTTTTTTTACACACAACCATTATTATATCGTGCGCACAATAAAAATTTCAATATGGCGTGTTTTTTTGTGTTTTTTTTTTTCGCACGTCTTAGGGATTCCCAACGAATATGCCTTATTTTGTTCTCTGATAAGCTGCGAATATCTATATGACAAAGTGTAGTGTTACAAACTTCACCGGTCGGTCTTGGGAGGACGTGGACGTCGTCAGATAACAGGATTAGGGTAGGAGAGACAATACTTATATACTCGTCTAAGCAAGACGATTTGGTACATTTCAATAAAAAGTTAACAAATACAACCAGTACTCTTTGGCGGCAGTTTCACGCTTGAACATTGCACACCTTGTATTCCAGCACCAAGTAACATGCAGAATAACACATGATTGAATTCAGAACTTGGGAATGTTTATCTGACCCGTCAAACATTCTTACAGTAATTAAATGATCATGGCGACGCACACAGCAAGAACTCATATACAACACATATTACGATTACAAATATAGCAGTTCGAAATTGTACACAGTTGGTCATGATTTGTATATTTTTTTTTTCTTTTGATACAGAGCGAGAATCCAAAATAACTATGATTATGTACGTTCTCCAAAAGAGGGTTAAGGCGTTTTGTCTAAAACACGAAGGATTTCATATCGCAAACATTGTTGGTAAATGTATGAGAAGCATACGCTGTAAAAAAAAAAAAAAAAGTTGTATCCTTCTTGTATAATGGTAATGTATTTACGGAGTTGGTGTAATCGGCATAAGCTAGATGCACACTGAGAGTCCATCGTTTTGCAATTTAAGATAAAGCTTTAGAAGTTGTAATTTGTATAATCATCTAATTTTTATTAAATTTCTCGACTTAACAATGGGATTAGTATGTGCGTGATATTTACAATGATTTATGATTCGAATGGCCTTTTATTGAAGTCTAACTAGTCTGTCAAGTTTATGTCTCCATGTTAGATGTCCATAATTAAATCTAGGGAAGATTATGGTCTACGATGTCACAACACACCAGCAGCCATTGACTTGTTTGTCCTTCTGCTTGGTCAAAATAATTACCATACACAACAACTTCCGAATATTCTGATGAATTTAATTTCTCAGGTAATTGTGCACGAAAATCGTCTCCACGGTTTCCGGGTTTAATAATTGACTGCCTTCACAACTTAGTTGTACATAAACGTCCAAGCTCTCAACAGGTGAACGAAATAGCCTGCCACATTTATATTTTTAACTAGTACTTATAGTTTTTCAGTCTATGGGTTCCATATTGATGTTATGGATTTTTTTTTGTGACCCACTTTCTTTTTCTTGTTTGCTGTATTTTCAACTATACCAACAGTTTTTTTCTTGCAATGCACGAGTATTTAAGTCATCATTTTTGGCTGCGGTTTCCATATACACTAATATATTTTCAAAGTTGTTGCACGTAAGCCACCAGTTCATTATATTTGGGGTGCAAATAAGCACCAAAAGTCCCACAATGCTCGTAGGCATTCAGTTTAAAAGCGACTCTTGTCTGTGGACACATGATGCTAGGTGTTTTATGGTGCAGTCACACCTCAGTCTACTCATACACAGATATATGTTTCAAAGCTTTGTTTTTCTGGATGAGTGATTCATCTATATCACTGTGATGAGCTATCTTTTGAGAAACTCTTTCCATTGTGAAAGATCTTGACTTGTCTTGTCCTCAGGATTCTGTAACCATTTCATATACATATGCGTGTCTTTCCTCTTGCTAGGCTGTATTTTCTGTTCCACGCCATCCTCCTCAATTTCACTTGTTAAATCATCACATATGGACACAAGGAATTTCAAATGATCTGCTGATAATTATGTCGGCTGAGATGGGCGTGATGTAGCATTTGTTCTCAGTCGTTTGTGGTAAGGTGTCGTCGGTTTCAGATCAATCACCAGAAATCGATATAATTTTGATATGGCTTCTTTGTACATGTCAATCATATACTTTGGCTCATCTGGGAACACACACTAACTTATGGTCTTGATCGTTGGAATATTCACAGGCATGCTGCCTACAGTGCCGCCTTGAAGTTTTGCACCATCTCCTCTGCTGGCCTCTTCCCATGGTCCTCCTCAGGTACCACTTGTACAAGGGACTCCTGTAGAGACCACTGTTAGAAAGTTTGATGTTAGTTACTCAGTGTGCTTCTTATACCTACCTGTGGCCACCATTGGCCATATACCGGTTATGGTGTCAGAATTATAATGTTTATTACACTTGGAAAAGTGGTACCTGCAAGTGATTCCACTGGAGATCCCCCAGAGTTTTGGAGCAAGACTTTCTGCCGGCACTGTATAATTAAATTCTGGCAATTTTGGCGCATGGTCACTTTGTGGTTCTTAGACATTTTGCATGAGCATAACACTCAAATTGCTATGGTGGCTTCCTTTGGTGAATATATCTGTCCTTCCTTTGTCTTTGTCAATATCACTCATCAGATCATTGAATACCATGAAATGTCTTGTATTGGGTCCAGAAAACTGATTTATTCCAAGTTTGAAGTCATGCTTCTAATAAATGTTTGAAATGTTCTCTCACATCTCATCATAGGAGGACTGCTAATATCGGTAACGAATAATCACTCTCTTTGGTGGAGGTTCAGTGTATCTCTTTCGCTTTCTGTAAAAGATTGTACACATATACTGTCTTGCCAAAACTGGTAGGGGGCGCCTAAATCACCGTGAAAGGCTGTATGAATCTGAAGTTTTATCCCCTTGTGTTGTGGTTTTTGTCTGCCTGGAAATTTTGAATGTAGAGTCCCTTGGCCTCCTCTGCTGGAAGTTGTAGCCACTGTTTTAACTTTGTTACTGTTATTGGAACCTATTGACTATGGCCTGCCGTAACCATGGTTCTCTTTGGTGACACCAATCCATGAAACTGAATGTGCATTTATATGAGCTGTGCTTTGTTTTTGACAAATAGGACATGTACGCATATATTTGTATGGCATTTTTATATTATTGCATGAAAGATCCAATGATTACAACTACTTATAACTTTTGAAGTCATTACCTCCATTTATAAATATATATAGTCAGAATAAGTGTATATGTAGACAGATATATATATATATATATATATATATATATATATATATATATATATATATATATATATATATATATATATATATATATATATATATATATATATATATATATATATTTCATGTTTGGAAAGAGCGGGACCCGAACATGCAACCTTTGGTACCAGTCGCCTAGCTGAAATGGAAACGCACATATCCACTCGACCAAATCCCTATTCTTTAAAAGAATGATTCAATGTAGGTAGTTATGTGCAAGTGCCATATCAACACGGTTATGCAGTACAAGTACTTAGCCGGCATTTATTTCCAGAATAAGGCATTAAATCAACCAGCATTAGGGAAGTGCCGAAAGTATATATTTCATGTTCGGAACCAGGGGGACTCGAACCTGCAACGTTTGGCACCTGTCGGCTAGCTGAAACGGGAAACGAACATATCCACTCTACCACATCCCCATTCTTAAAAACAAAGAATGGTTCAATGGATGTAGTTCTGTGTGAGTGCCATATATCAACAAAATATACACCTATATATGCCATGGGGCAAATATAGGTGTAAATAACCCTGGGGGACACTCGGCACATAAAGACTGAAATAGGCCTATAGAATACCACAGCACATCACACAGAACAGCACAGATCTACACTCATACACACCTTCTATTGTCAACAAAACAGACACATGTGAAATAATATTTTCATAAATTTATTTTGTTTCTAGAATATCAAGTTATGTTAATGAAATTCAAATCTATGCCTTCATTATTTTCTCCTCTTCGTGTCCAGATGGCCGATGATCGTGTCGATAGGTACATCTGTACAACAGTGTGTGGCATAATGGAAACAATAGGGTCCACACATAAGAATGTTGCATGCTTGCAGTATGGTATTGTTGAATTGGCACCTGTCTCCATTTGACTCCAGAAATCCATGAAATTTGCAATGGGCTGGAGTTTGTCCAAAGAAATCAAAGACTTTTACTGGTCTTTATTTGTGGGAAAATATACCTATCCAATGTTTGCTAGGCATATGATACGGGTCCCTGTTGACAATGAACAGACTGGAATATTGATTGAGTTGATATATCAGTCTGTCTGAACGGCAATTTCCACAAAGATAGGGTCTGGCCAGGTGTTTTTTTTTCAGCAATGCTGACCTTAGTGGCTGACTATTTATTATAGGTTTATGTTTGGAGTATAGTCCACCTCAATAACGCTTGGAAAAATTGCAAAGATCGGCAGGTCCGCTGATGTAGACGATGGCTGAAGATATCTTGTCTCCACTTTGTTGTTGCCGTTTCTAATTATACGCATGACATCTTGCATCCATTTAGATGGGTCATTGTTGAACAGATAAAGACAGTAGCCACTGAGATGATTATCTCAACCAATCATGATGTGTACACCTAAGCTACCAAGAAAATAGATTGTTTACCGCAAATTCTCTTCCCCCTACCCAAGGGTAACACATTGTGAAGCCAGAAGGTGATTACTGCACACAAACTCTTAGGCAGTTTGGCACTTCCTTTTAATTGCTGAAACAGCTCTCCGTGTCCAGTTTCCTTTGCTTCATGGTACAAAATACATGCAAACCCTCAATTTCTGCCACCCATTTTTTATGATCAATGTGCCAATTCAATATAGCATTTTCTAAAAATTAACATGATTACCACATTGCTATTAAACTTTGAAAAGAAAACTTACTTGATGAAGCTAGTAAGAGCTCCTAATCTATTGACAAAGGTGCTATCTCACTGACTACATAATTTATAATAGGTTGAGTAACTAAATGAAGTTTAAAGTCCAAGTCAAGTTTGAGCCCTGCAGCCAAGGCTTGCAAGGAAAAATGGGGGTGAAAACTGCCCACCAAAACGGCTTTTAGTCGGGTGTGTTTAGCTGAAATGTATACGACATGAATGCTACTTCCATCATTGGTATGCCATTTACCTGTGCCCATAAACAACGTGAAGAAAAAGTCCATGTATAATCTTTGCAAAGTCTGGTTCCAGTGCCCTTCTCGGGTAGGGTTGCCATCCACAGTCACTTGTAGGTAATTCAGGTTGTGATGATGACAATTATATAGGTTGTGAGCATACCTTCCCCTTACAGCCTTTGAAGTCAACAGGCTAATTAGGATTTGTGCAGGTACAAGACCTTGGAATAAGGTCCAGTTGAATCTGTGGAGTATGTTGTGCCACAGTATGTGTCATGAGGTTTGACTTTATGATCGGGAAAGTAGCTGTAAAACATTGCTGACGTTCATTGATCTGCATGTAACGTGTGGAGGTCATATTGGCCATACATATCCACAATTCCACTGTTTCAATATCCAGTTTATAGTTTTCTCTGCCCACTCTCCTCATATTAAATGCTTGTGAAGTAGGTGCCAATTTGACCATGATTGGAATTCCAGTGAGTAATAGATGATGTTGATAAAACATGTCAGAATACAGGGGTCACGTCATGTCCACACTTTAAACCAAGAGTGAGAATTTCGTAATGTCAATCGACATTCACACCAAACGTGTCGACTGTTTTATCTATGTAATCTGCATTGTCTTTAAAATACAGCTGGATTTCCAATTGCCTTTCATTCGTATCTCCAGCATAATTAAAAACTGTGTCCGGGTGTACTTCATATGGGTTCTAGTGTCCGCCACTCCCCAGTCTGTATTGCCAGTATGCCTGAACCTCCCACCACAAACTGCGTAAACTCAACTTGACTAGACCCTCTTTATCTGCAGCACCTGACATATCTTTTGCAAGTCAATGAGGTCGGTACAATCTTCGTCCGTGTAGAATTCTAGTATGTTGCCTTCACGTAATGGGGGCATTTTTTGATCCCGTGGAATTCCCGTCATCTATTTTGAGATCTATATGGGGCTATAATCTCTTGGAGGATGTTACGTTATTGCCCCTACAGACAGTATTCAACAACTCATAGTTTGTTATGTAACTGGTATGCAATTCGTCTTTTTTTCACACAATATAGACAGCGAAATCAATTTTGCAAAGTAATTCTATTATGTAGTAATCAGTCAAGAAGGGTAATCCATAAAATGTAGTTGGATACGTATATGCGAAGAAAAACAAGACAAATAAATGTGACTGGACTTTAACTAGAATATACTACCATGGAAGATATTACCCAGAGATAAGGGCAAGATTCCATCACAGATGTGTAATTGCTGTATAAATTGGCAGGGCCTTGCAGTTTTGTTTTTTTTTTTAAATCGAACTTATCATGTTGGAAAAATGACAGCTCATTGCCATGTGTACTTCAATTTTATGGATAATGGCAAGCTGTGGAAATAAAGCCTTAATAATGAGCATTTGAAGATATGTGGTTGATGGGAGATAAGAGATAAGATAAGACAACTTTATTTGTCCAGGGTAATACATGATTAGCTTACAGCTAGTTTCCATCATGGCCCTGCAATTAAATAAATGCACAATATACAATACATACATAACATACAATATATACACACTGATAGCATACACGAACATAGCTAAAATGTACACAATGGTACTTGTACAGGACTAAAAGGGAGCATTTTGGTAGAAAATTAGGTGACTATAGATCTGTTTATATTCCACAAATGTGGGCCTGAGTGTAAGAAATTGTTTCGGTAAGCGGCGATTTTTTGGTTTTGGAATATAAAGGTGGCATTTTGATGTGGACGGGTAGGTCGGCTGGTGACTTCACTGGTATATACTAACTTATCACGAAGGTAGCCTGGAGCTAAGTGATTCAGTGCTTCGAAAACTAAGACACATTTATGGAACTCTATGTTTTTGGCGAGGGAATTCCAACGAAGTTGCGTGAAAAGTGGTTCAGATGGTGCATAATAGGGTGCGCCAGTTAGAATGCGACTTGCCCGTTTTTGCATCCTGATGAACTTTTCAAACTTGCGTTTATTGTAATTTCCCCAGATAATGTCGCTGTAGTCAAACTGTAGTTTAACTATGGCATTGAACAACATGGTAACATATTTTATTGGGATAAAAGACTTCAGATATTTCAATAGACCAAGCTTTCGGGCTATCTTTTTACATAACTGGTTTACATGAGGTTGGAAGCTTAGAGTTGAATCAAGGGGGATTCCCAGTAGCTTGGTCTTTCTTACTTGGGCAATGGCCTGTTCATTTATCTCTATTCTAAAATCAGTTTTGTCTATTTTGGATAAGCTTTGAGTGGTGCCAAATATTATACAGCAACATTTTGTAATATTCAGAGTAAGTTTGTTTTACAGAGCCAACCATATAGGTTGGACATATTAGTGTTCAATTTCAGTGCTAAGCTCCGAACGCAGTTGTTAGACGCAGTAACACTAGTATCATCGGCATGTAAATGGGCATGTGAATAAGTTAAGATATCTGGGAAGTCATTGATAAAAATTAGAAATACAAGAGGGCCTATTACTGACCCTTGGGGGATACCTGTGGTAATCTGACAGGGTACGGCCAATTGAGACACACTGCTTCCGGTTACGCAGATATGATTCAAACCACTTGAGCGCCAAGCCCTTGACGCCATACGCCCTGAGCTTAGTCAAGAGAAGCTCATGGTCTATGGTGTCGAAGGCCTTCCGTAGGTCTATCATAATAGCACCAGTGAGTTTGGCGTTATTCATATTTTCTAAAAGTTCATCGTAGAGTTCAATAAGTGCTGTAGAGGTAGAATGCAGATGTCTAAATCTAGATTGAAGTTTAGCTAGGAGATTTTTTCCATTTTAAAAATTTGTATAGAATGTCATGCACAACTTTTTCTAGGACTTTGCTGATCACAGTTAAAACTGAAAAAGGACAATAAATGTTCATGTCGTCCGTGGGACCACACTTATGTATTGGAGTAACTTTGGCGAGTTTAAAATCATCTGGGACAAGCCCAGTCCTGAGAGACTGATTCAGAATCCATGTTATGTATGGTAATGTTGCATCCAGGCTTGCTTTAAGCAATCGTGGACTAATGCCATTAAGTGCGACAGCCTTCCCATTTGGTATTTGTTCAATAAGTATTTTAACATAACTTTCATTTAAAATGGGTAATTTGAAATTGTTAGTGTCAAATAGTCGCCTGTTAAAATCAAAAGTCTCGGTATTGGTTGTATTTGCATTAAGCGACCGACCTATGGATGTGAAATATTAATTAAAACTATCGGCTATTCCTTTTAGGTTTGAAATATTTTTTGCCATCAACAGATAATTCTGTGGGTAGGGGAGATTTACCATTTGGCAAAACCGATATTAGATGTTTCCATAGTGTCTAAGGGTTGAGTCTATTTTCTTCAATAATCGATGTGGAATAGTCTTCTTTTACTTGACGTATCATTGCTGTAAGGCGGTTTCGGCTCTCCGTGTACTGTTGATAATTAACATTTTTGGTTTGATTGTCTATTTCGGAGTTTCCCTTACTTTTAAAAAAATGTCGATGGTGGTAGTTTTTCTGCCGGATCAGCTCAAGAATTTCACTGTTGATCTAAGCCATCGATTTGCTTCGCACTCTTTCTTCTTTCAGTGGTGCATGTTGAGAAACATTTTTTCCATCATATCATAAATTGCATTTTTAGTCACCTTAAAAATGAGAACAATTATTATCACGATAATGTTACACTCTTACACCAAGCCTGTTGATTTTTTTTGGGGTTTAAATATAAGTAATAACTGATTACTATGACCTTTGACTGGCTATAAGATTATGTCATTACAGGCATAACGTTACGTTTAAATCACCCGATTAATTTATGGAAATCAATTTGGATAACGTTTCACCCATATCTGTTTCAGAGAAAGTCTCTTTCCCCGCCTGTGATAAATTGACCACGCTTAATCATGTCAGAAGGCACACAGGACTTCAGAAAATGATATGATTTACACTGTTGTTCATCAAGATTTAAAGTAGAGAGAATATTTGCACATTTGAGAGTTCAATAACGTGGTAGCTTCATGATTGCAAGCTACATGGTCTTACTATGAAGCCAGAGGCTCTACATAGTATCGCCATTACTCTTTGGGTTCTGTCAACCAGTAAATGCAGGGTCGGCAGGCAACATGTCTAATACTGCAGGTGAAACAGAGTGCAACCCGTACATCTGCAACACAGTAAGTCTTAGTGCATTTTATTACAACAAAACAGTTACACGTTTCGTTTCATTTGAGTTTGGCATAGTTATTTTCAAGCGAGGATTTATACAAAGAAAATACCAGGTAAATCAATGAGTGCCCAGATATCGGGGCCTGGCTGCTCTTCCCTGCTGTGCCTGAGCCTGCATTAGACTTGGAACTCACCACTGACCCAGAAATCATTAGCATTCAGTCATCCTGGAAGAACAATTTTCCCATCCAAGGACAGTAAATATATGCTGTTGTGTCCATTGCTTTGAAGACGTTGCCCCGATGACCTAGAGGTCAGCGTGTTCGACTTTATATTTGGCTAGGCGAGTGTGCCGAAGGTAGTGGGTTCGAATCCCATACAGATCGACATAAAATTTATCGTATTTTTTACTGAAGCAAAGTTTATTTGTCAGGCACAGACTTTTAACTTTCTCGTGGCGAAACTGCACAGAAAACCAACAGTGCTGATGCACTTACTGAACCTGAGCACAGAAACATCACTTTATGCCACAAAGCATACAGATTCAGGCAATACTTCACAGAGACAAAGATACACCTTTATTCCTAGAGGTAATCTAAACTGGAAGTAAGGGGGTAATCATGTTTCATATGATGGTGTAACATCAGCGCTACTTCTTTTTAAGGCGATTTTCTCTGAACATTGCTGTTTTAAAGCAATACAATTTGTAATAAGGCTAAGAAACTAATAATGTCTCGATCACACTAAACTCGGTATTGATCGAAGAACATACAATCTAGGAGTGATTTTTTTATATTTATCACTCATCCGTCTGCCACTTTGGAGCTCATTATGAACAATAAAGTACAATATTGAAGACCTGATGTCACAATACAGTACATTTCAAGCACCTGCATTTTTTTTGTTAACGAGAGAAGCCCCTCGGGATGCACACATACATACATACATATATACATACATACATACATACATACATACATACATACATACATACATACATACATACATACATACATACATACATACTTTTTACAGCTCCACAGATAATATTTGTCAATTCAATATGGACTTGCAAAATGGCTTCAAATATTGCAACAATATTTAGTTCATTCATATTTCCTGCAAGGTTTGATATCCCTTGTATCCAACAGATGTAAATTAGGTGCGTTAAACAGAACAAATGATGGCCGTCTCAGTGCGCTATTATTTCCCTTTTTTCTACCTAAGTAATGATGCCACATTTATTTAACATTGACCTGGTGTGACGCATGGTTTGCACATCACATCAAGATCCTGTTACAGTGTGTTAAAAAGTATTCTGATTTTAAGCATTATATATTTTTGGGAACATCAACCTGCAAGCTGCGACGAGTGACGCTTTCTGACAACAGGATTATGACAACGCTCTGCCGCCTGGCTGTCCTGAGAGTCATATTTCGACACTGCTGGTTGCTACAAGTGTATTTTGGCGTGCTACGTCACTCATGGGTGATCAAGCACGTCCTTCATCCCAACGTCATACCTTCATGAGTGGCCTGGCATATACCTCCATCCAACTTCATACGTCTTAGGGTGATCTGCTGCTTGCCTCCATTCAAGAAAACTTTCATCAGGGCCTGTTAACTCTGGTCTGTTGCACGCTTCTAATTGACCTATAAGTTCTCTTATGTTCCACTCCATGCTTTTATTACTGTTCATATGCGTGTCTGCATTGCGCGCAATGCATTTGTGGGTAACATATTACATCCCTGTGTTCCAGCTGAAGCTTATACAAATGACATTTTATATCTCTCTAGCCCACACCGTGCTAACATTTCAATCCCATATTGTTTGATAAACAATATCCACATAAAATTAGCCTGTCTTGCCTTAAATTGATTCTAGGTGTTTGGCATTACAGCTAAAGAACCCTTTTGCCTTTGTGTGGCTCATGGCATCACATTCCAGCCTCGATTCCTTGGCATCATGTTGTGATAAGGTGACACAATGTAAAGCTGGAGATACAAGGAGCAACGTTTGTTGAAACATACAAGTTTCTTCTACCCTTTGTTGCTCCACTTGCTCTGATACATGGCACCACTTGTTGCAGCAACTCTGTCTCTGTTCCTTGCATGCATACTGCTAATATGCACACATCCTCTATGAATCTGTAGGTCTGTAACCACATGCTCCAGAATAGTTCCTCTTTTATTGCTATTGTGGTACTTTGGGCTTGGGTGTCCTGACGACCAGGATTTCCTGCCAGAGCTCACTAACATACTCTACCGGATGTGTACTCCATGTTATCAGTACATATATTTCCTACCGTGTGATGCCTTATATAAAAATTAGTGCGATACTTTGGTCCAACTGGTTGAAGGAGATCGACCTTGAGTCTGTCCGTACATGTATGTAACTTGATGAAAAGCGCTGCAGCTTCCGTTGCACAAACTGATACACAGGCAACTTTTGCGGCGCAAGTCAAGTGGTTAGATAGGTCTTGCTTAGTTTATCTCTGGCTTAACGGCGGCCTGCCTCCATCGCTCAGGTAACAGAGACCTTGTTTAGGACAAACAGGTTGGGGTATGAACACTGTTGAGCAAATACGCCCTCTGTCGTCAGTTTACAGAGTTAATATGTATGGACGCTGTTCCAGTGACATAGGCAGACCTATTCCAAGCTATAGCAAGTACCAGTTGTACCTTTCATTTACTTTTCGTAAACAAATTGATGCCGCAAAGGTAGATGTTGTCCGGATGAATAACAAAAACAAGAAAAACGTAATGTACTGTGAAACAAATTTTATTTGTTCACTCAGGATGCACAGCATCTAGGATACACCAAAGAAACTCATTGATTGAAAGAGGTCTCACTCGAAAAAAAAAAAACTAGGACTGTGTATAAATTTTGTCAATTATACATGTACAAGGAGGCAGGTAATACAGTGATTTTTGAAGGAAATATCTAATACAGTTTTTCGAACTCTTTTACGAGTAAAGAAAGGATACTCTCTGTGACGGATGAAAATGAATGAATAGGTTTGGCAACAGTAAACCTTTTTTGAAAATATCGAGGTAGTTTGAACATGTCTAAAATAAAATTGGAATGCCTTTTAACGCAATATTTCTTGTATTTTGAGGTGATTAAGTTTCTAAAGGAACTATCTGTATGAACGATATATTTGGTATGACACTTTAGACAAACAACTTTTTTTCTGAACAGGAAATATGTGATCACAGGAAAAGCCCTCAGCAAGAAGAGAATAATTTAACAGTGATGGAAAGAGATAATGGCACATGAGTAACATACTTTTACTTGGGTAAAATTCTATGAAGTCTTTAAAAAAACGCAAATACCCTAGAAAGTTTATTGCTGATTTTATTGGAGCAGGGATTCCACTTTACATTTTGCTTGAATAAGTAGGCCAAACAAATCAAGTTCCTCTGTTGTTGTAATAGGGATATTATCAAATTTTTAACGTAAGTCGAATTGTAACTTACTTTGCGCGAAGTAAAAGATAATATATTTAGTCTCCCTAATATAAAGTGACAACCTATTTACTGCTAACCAGCCATACACTTTTATTAGGTCCATGTTTATTGACTCAGATAAAGTAGCGTCATTCAGACTAGATGAAACGCTAAAAGTGCAAAGAGAATTAGTAAGAGTAATGTCGTCAGCGTACGGAGTCAAATTTTTGTGATGCAAGATGTACGTCATCGGTGTAAGCTATTAAGAGCAGTGGACCAAGTATGGATCCCTCAGGAACACTGGTAGTTATTGAAAGTAGGATTTGAATAAGCATCTTCTATTTTAACAAACTTTACATCTTCGACAAAAAATCGTGAAGCCAATTTATGGCAGATCCGCGGATACCGCATTAGCTTAACTCGTGACAGAGAACAATGTGATTTTAGGTGCAAAGGGCTTTAGAGAGGTGTACAAAGATGCTGGTGGGTATTTCACTTGTATTAAGAACTTTATTGATTTGATTTACAAATTCCAGGGCTACAACTGATGTTTCAGTAGGGTGTTGTGTTCCAAATCTGTGTTTACTATTCTAAAATAAAGACATGGATATGAAATAATCCTCCGAGGTGACCCTAGCGATTATGGATATCTAATCATTAGCTTGGGTCTCCTGACAATATTGATTTCTATATTGACACCTGTTCGTATTTCAACTGGTTGTACGTGCAATCTTGCTGTGTATTGTTCAAACTGGATTTATTTTATGTCCAATAAGTATGTTGTGAGTTCTAAGTTCTGAGTTCACCAAGTGAAGCAATTACATGTACTTAGACAACTCATAACAATAACTTGAGCACGTTTTTGGTGGGAGCTGGTTTAGTGCCCAGGAAAGCTATTCACTGAAAGATATACTCATGGAAAAAAAAAAAAAAACATCCCCACCTGCCAGCAAGCATAGTTTTGATAAAAGAATAAGATACAGTTGACATGGTGAAGCAGACAATGTTTTAAAAATAAAGTGAAACGTCATGATAACGACACTCTGACATCCAACATTTCACGACACAAATTTTTAGGGCCTTAAAGGTGAATTCTCGTCCTGTTTGACTCATTTATGTGACATGTTCAGATACATTTAGCAGGGTACACATGGTGCCATTTGAATGAGGTTTCACTCTGCCTGTTAATTTATTGACCAGTTTAACTGGCAAAGTGTCAATCAGATTCACCGAGCATAGAATGTATCCAAGCGGGATATTTGTCTGTCAAGTGCCAAAGTGAAAAAGTAGGTATCCAGGCTTACATATTATACACGAATCTTTTGGTCCAGAACCACTTTCTAGTCATCCTAACCCGATTTCGCAGTCCAAACTCTTTACTCTCTCCAACGTACGCTGTCACTGTCTAGCCTTTATGAATATAGAAGTACCATTGTACATCTTGCACATGTTTCTCTGTAGAATATTGACCTTCGGCTGCATTTGCCCAAATTTGTTAAAGCGCCTCCAGCGGGGAAATACTCCGAACATATTTCGGAGCCTGTAGCCGTACATGTCTCTCTGAATAGTGGCACCTTGTCTAAGCTAAATATTCGGCAAAAACAACCCACATAATAATGAACAAATATGGAGGTATCAAATGATAAAGTAGGCAAATGAGTCAAGCTTTGCTTATAAATGAAGAGCTTCAATATGAATGAAAAATACCTGTCAAACGAGTCATAATTACTACATTTGTATAGTAAAAGTTCGAATAAGAATAATTTGACTTAACCCTGAAGTAGTTTCTACCCTTTCTAGCTGGAAAGCTCACCTTAGTTTAGCCACCTGCCATGTATAACTGAAGTAGGAACAAACTAAGGCACTATATTAGTCCAAGTGATTATAAAATATACATTTACAGCTAGACCACCTGTACAAACCTAGGGAATTCCTAATAAGTATTGTAACAATGGACATTCTGCACCAGAAATGTGAAAGAAACCGCATGATGACAATGACTCCTCACTATGAAAGGCTCTAAGCAATAAAGCTCTATTTTGCTGCCACCTCTAAGTTAGTGTTTCAAAAGAATGAGCCAAGTGTGTGACGTATTAGGTAAACACTGTCAGTTTTGAGTAATTTCATCATATGTTTTCCAACAAAGCACGGAAAAACACATTTTTTTTACACCAGGTACTTGTGCCCATTTGCCTAGAAAATTCATTTCGCAGCTCTGAAATAATTGGCTGCCAGAAAGTATTTACATTCGGTATTATTGCACGATTTCGCCGCTGTCCCAGAAGCAGACACTGGGCGAGAAATATATATTTTCAACCGTACGATGGGTACCCTATCTGTAATTACTGGAATTTGTGATGTAGATATCCATACTCTGTAGCGGTAATCCACACTCCGTGTTTTCCGGTTGGAAATAACAGCAACCTGACGAAACATTGTTCACTGATGATATAGCTTAAGTGTATGCATCTAGATTTTTTAAATCTAAAATACCGGTTTAAGACGACAATAACAGACGATTGTAAGATTTTACCCCAAATGTACATTTAGCGTGGAGACACTATTAATTCACATTTAGGCATTCAAAGCAGGGGGATGAACCTGTAGCGTCACGTCCAGTGTAGACACTTGACATTAAAACGCTTGTTTGCCGAAATACGTGCTTCTTTTGAGCTATGTTGAATAGACATTTTTTTTTTTTTGCATTCCAGAGTTGAAAATTTCACCAAGGGCAGCCGATGGATAATTACTGTCGTGTAGAGGAAACAAAACCTGTTTCATTGCAGTCTAATGCGAACACCATAATCTTTTAGTATAGCACGGCTCTAACAATAGAAACTGCTTGGCAGTCTCTAAAATATGATCGACCTGTCTACATTTACCTTTGTTCTGCAGTTCTTTGAAAATCTCTAATTGCAAGAAAATGCTTTGGAACATATTTCAAATGCACAAATTTATGGAAATAATATTACATACCGTTGGCAATATTTTGATGTCTAAAACTGTAATTACAAACGTTGCACGGCAGTTAAGGTAATTTGTATGCAGCCTTGCTACCTACAAAGGGAGCTGCATTTCACGTTTAAGCCCAACACAACCCTCCACGGTTAACCCTTTCTGCACAGGAAATGTTCTCGTTTTACATATTGAAACAATATGTTTTCAAATTAATTTATCACCCCCAATATGACTAAGGGCAAATTTCTAAATGTGTAATGGAATTGTCAACAATTTTCATAAACATGCTCCGCTTTTATTACCTAAGCGAGAGACCATATGGCTGTTAATTCTCATTATAGGCGTAAAGGGTTGACATACTGCGTTCGTGAGACTGTGACCGGTGCACAACTTGCAGTCATATTATCATTCAAATTGGCCCACTCTCTCAATGTTTAAGCTGCAAAAAACCTGTACCCTTCAAATTGAATCTACGGCAACAACAAGTGAATCAACCCAGCAAAGGCAAAAAAATCCGATGTAAACATCTTGAGGAAGAGGATAAAAAAGTTCAAAACCATAAAAGAAACCCTAGAAACAAAAGGGAATGACTATAAAAAAGAGGCTCGTGAAAAAAAATACAGAATCATGGGCAGAAAAAGGATAGATCGGGCAGAAAAGAATGAATACAGTAAAACTGCAGAATGCTTAGGATAAAATGCTAGTGTAAGAAACAATATCAGAAAAAAGTATATGACGCTTCTTGAAGATCACAGGAAGAAAACTTAGTCATACATTGTATAGAGGGTAGCACGGATGCTCACAGTATAAGAGAGAAGGCGAAAAACACTGTTTAGCAAAGGACAGAGCAATGCGCAATATCTTAGTGTTTACCATATAAATGCAGACTCATCAAGCAACAATATAGAAGAACTAAGTAAAGTAATTCCCGAAGGCCATCCACATATTATAGTAATAACCGGAATGAAAACCAACAAATTATAGATTTAAAGTAGAAACTTGCAGTCAACAAATTAAAGGGCATATTATATTTTAAAAAATTGGACAAAAAGGACAGAGGAATTTGTATGTATATTAACGGGATCCTGATTGGCTCAGAAAGTGAATTTGATAACGACACCTTTAACGGATCTGTGTGGGCCGAAGATAAAATAGATAAGGCAAAAAAAAACAATTAAAATAAAACAAGAAATAATAATAATTTAAAAAAAATCGGGATCCAAATGGCTTTTCTGCTTATAACAAAAACTCAATACAACTAATGAGGGCAGTAAACGAAGAGAAAACGTCCGACATGCTAACAGTTGATGACTTTAATTTTTCAGCAATAGACTGCAAGAATGAATTTCTTACACTTGGCCATGAGGCTAACATGTTTACAGAGGGTATCAAAGAATCAAATTTATTTCAACATGTGACCAAACTACATGATCAGAAAGACCCAAATGACCAATATCTCAGATTTGGTATTCACATATAAGGTGAATAAAGGATGGGATACAACAATATTGCCTCCAATTGGAAAGTGCCCTTAATTTCAATATGCCCTGAAGTAAAGATAAAAGGACAAGTTAAGTGCAACTATAATAAAACAAACAACGTGAATATGCAGACAGAAATATAATTTGAAAGACATATTTAAAATGAAAAATTTCGACGAATGTTGTAATGGCGTAAAGCATAAAATTTGACTCGACTGAAAGAAGCACTGCAAATTGCAGCCAAGAATTAAAGTGTAAACCAACATCGAGGAATGATGCTGTCTTTAAATATATAAGAAAATATAAACCTTAGAAAATATTTTAGGAATTTGGTTCAAAGGGCAGTGCCGCCTACAGGTATTCCTTAGAACCATAAATCAAGCCAGATGGGTCATTTGAAAACTTACGCAAGATTTTAAATGAACATTGGCAACACAAGCGAAAAGAAACCGAAATATCTTTCCGACAGTCCAAAACGGTGACACGCAGTAATATACTAGATTAGAAATATCTGAGAATCTTTCCAATAATATTTGCCTGCTTGTCTGTGTGAAAGTTACTTTGACACTGAACCTGTCATTTTGCTCAAAGATTACTTCAATGACGGTAATATCATCAATAAAAAACGGGGTCAAAGCCACTCAACGTTTTTGCTACTTGTATGTGCGTTTATGCTTACCTCCATAGTTACAGATCCAAAGCAAACATTTGTGAAATAATAGCCCAACAAGATTTATGGTTCAAAGGTTAAATGTTGACATGACACCGTCCCTGCCCAAACCAATAGATAATCATACAAATGTATTATCTTTATAATATGAGAGATTGATTGACAGTCAGTGTTCGACGCAGAAGAAAAACTTTAATTAACATGAAAAATATACCATTGGATTGTCCAAATGGGCAGGTCAGCCGGAAGAAACAATATGCACAAAAAGACGGTATTGACCAACACTGTGTGTTTGCCGACCATGGTTGTCGTTACCAGAAGACTGCATCTAGTTGGAAAAAAAGAACATTCAGTCAAATTGATAATTTGATGGTTGATTACATGTTGAAAGGCCTTGCTAGGCCTAAGATGGGTCATGCATAATCTGTATAGGGCTGTCTGAGTGCTATAGACTCTGATCTGATTGAAGTGGTGTAAAGAAGAACCCCAACAGGGGTGTCTTATACTAAGAAAATGAGTTATTAAGAGAACCTGAGGTTTCATGGACTGCCAACACTAGTCCATAAGCCTTCGAGGTGGGGGTATAATTAAAGTTTACTGAGACTTCCACAACGTGTATGATGTAGACTAAAATGCTTCCTTAGCGGGTTTAAATGGGACTCGTGCACATCAATCTAAAATAATTAAACACGTAGCAATAATTGATTGAAACGTCGTTAAACGTTTTTAAAACTCTGCCAGATAAACTTTGGCTGAATCATCCCTATGTATATGACCACAAAGCATCTATACCTTTACTGGTCTAGTGAATATGAGGAGCGCTGTTCCGGCCAATAATTGCCACGTTTGTTATCTTATCTTTCTAATATGTCTTCTAGGGGCGCATATACCAATTACCACGAGAAATTTAAATGTACGTAAGGAAATAGTACATAATTGCAAACAGAATATTGATCGTTATGTTGTATGTTGTTTGGAATATATTTAATCTAACATTTAGACTCGACCTGGAATGAGTTTTACGTCCGTGTAAAGTAACGGTAGTTAAGTTATTATTCATTATAACAAATAGGACAACGCTGTCCCTGCTGTACAACAATATGTCTAGATTTGCGTCTCGTGGCTTTTTCGCACGTGGGTCTCGTTTAGAATCTATCTTTACATCCCAAGAGGTAAGTATCATCAACCAGATTTTTTTTAGATATTTTACAAATCATGACTAATATCACAATATCCACAAAACAATGCAGTTCAGCTATCCAAATATAACGAGTTTACACACAAATGGAAACACAGGAACAGAGACAGACACAAACACACACACAGACACAGACAGACAGGCAGACAGACAGACAGACATAAACACACACACACACACACACACATTCACAACTGACACAGAAACAAATCAGCGCACAGAGAGGAAACAAAGTCGGGTGACAATAAAATTAAGGTTATTCCAATTGTTTTCATTTAAAAAGAGTCAAGCGTTCTGTAACACATCCATATCATTAATTCCGAAATCCAGGTTCTCCACTCAGTATTTACCACTGCAAATACAAAAATATCGAAGAATCAATATTTCATTATCAGTTTTAGTTATACCATGCTGCGTTCATTGTTTTTAAACGCATGGCAGATATAAAATGCTGGTGTATACAGCCGCAGAACTGACCGCGTTAGATTGTCACATTCCAGGGGGATGGAACCGAGGGATCACAAGAATTCCAAATGCACCCCAAATTTACATTATTTTCACACCAG
Source organism: Hermodice carunculata (assembly GCA_964020975.1). Lineage (NCBI taxonomy): Eukaryota > Metazoa > Annelida > Polychaeta > Eunicida > Amphinomidae > Hermodice > Hermodice carunculata. Next base: position 21,417,287 of record OZ026627.1, read on the forward strand.
ATCTCAAGTGGGCTTCAATGCGTAACCATCAGAATGTGCTTCGCTTCCTTAGATATTCACGTTTGTGTCTTTAAATCTATAGCAGTTATTGACTTCAGCTTAATATTGAAACAAGGAAGCAAACATCAAAATTCCTTCTTTATATATACACAGCGGCAGACTCAGAATCAATTAAATCGACATATTACATAGAAAATAGTAGTGCAAGGCATTGTGAAAACTCATATAGCAAGGGGCAAGCCATTGCTTTATATAATTATACATGGGGTATTAACATTGCAGATGCTAACGAAAATGTCAGGAAAGTCCACTCTAAGGATCTAAAACCCGCCATCGTGGGGGCTGCCTGTGACATGATTACAATATCGTAGACAATACCTATACGGCACTGACAGTCACGTGGTATATTTAACGATAGCAAATTGGGACACAAATTAGTTATTGCAGAAATAATAGTCTGGAATTGTACAGATTTCAAAGTATTGGTTTGGAAGAAAAGATATGACATGTTTAGAAAAAAACAAGGCAAGAATGCGTGTTCATTTTCTTTGTACTATTGACATGCATTTTCTTCACTAATGACGGAACGAAACATTGAATAAAGTTTTGAGTAATTCGTCTCGAAACTTAAGGGTAGCAAGGAACATGTCGATACCTAGTGTGTTATGATTGGCTGACTGGCAATGCAGACAACATATTATCAAAGAATCAATGTAGCCAATTATACCTGTACCTGTAACAGAATACAAAAGCTTTTAGATGTAACAGATTCGGAACGTGTTGATGCGACAGCAGGAGTGATACCACGGAAGGACTGCTTAGTTTAAATGAGACAAGAATTGTGAATTACATGGGAGTAAAAAACCTTGTACAAGCAATAGCTCCTGTAGCCTCGTCAACATGTCGGTAAAAGAGGACAAAAATCGGACTCTATGAGAAAAATTCCTACATAAAATACGACAACAAATGCATTTTCAAAGTTCATGATATACTTTTTTCTAACAGAACTGAAATAGCAAAACTCTTTCAAACTTCTTCCATTTAGATAGGTAGCCAGTTGGTAAACATATGAAATACACCACGCTTTACGTCGTATCTCACACACACACACAATATATACATATGTATATATGTGTGTTTGTGTGTGTGTATGTGTGTGTCCGTGTATATGTGTCCGTGTGTATATATGTGTTGATCTGCCACACTTGTATACCTAAATATCGAAGTTGCATATTTTGATTATGATCCCACTTTTCCGGCAATTTGAAGTGGATGCGCATAAAGAATTTCACATTTCCAAAAATTATAGGCATGGCAATATTCCGACGATAGTGAACAGTCCTGTTTAGGAAAGAATTTTCGTGTGTGGTACCCTGCATGTCAGATTAAAGCTATATATGCCACCTGTATAACAAGCCAACTCATGGGCGGACACAAAACTGTTAGTTTTATTGGCGTATTTTCAACAATGAAATGTGTTGTGTATCGTATATGGGAATTTAATGACAGGCATGGCACAGACATCTTGCTCATCTAGAAATATAAAAGCAGGGAAAACGGAAATGGAATTATACCTGCAGTGACAGTTTCCGTACCTTTTGTGTGGCACCATGTGGCTTTGTCAGACGTGAAATGGGGACCAGTCCAGATAAAAACAGCAGGCTACACTACTTTGGATTGAAAGCCTTCTGTTTTGATAACGTACATTACTGCACCTACTGACCCATTAACAGCTGCAGGAGGAATAACTTTGGGACGAACGTGTTATAAAAACCCTACAAATGAGAGTTGACACCAGATTCGAAGCAATGCCATCACAGATTTAGTGTCTCATGAGGACATCATTTTTATACAGGGAGCCTATGTCTTATACGTTTTCGTGATGTAGCTGCGTCGATGCATTTCATTTGTCTCCATTTCTTGGAGTTATTTTATCAGCTTACTATCATTATCATTATCGTACACTTAATTGCGTGCCATATATTGTATACTATTTTGATCATAAAATTTCGATATCTCTCCTCTTACGCAAAAAGAAATATTTTTCAACTGGAAAACGCAGTTAATCTTCAACTAGCCCTCACTTAGTCTATAATTAGCCGCTTGTTGAACTATTTACCACACAAATTAGTTAGCCACTTTCTGAAAATGAAAATAGCGCCCTACGGATGAAAATGGATTCCAACGAGATTTCAACTACCCGCCAGTTGCAAACAAAAGCAGTTTCTAACTAGTCGCTCGTTGAAAACAGATTTCAACTACAGTTGAAAACTCCATGGTGGCTATTTCAACTGCTCCATTTGAATATCTCACTTGCATAAAATGACAGTTCAGAATAAAACGAATATCACAGGCGCAAAGCACATGCTTCACAGGAGTGCATTTGGGCCCAGATGTGGAAACAGGCCTATACTGCACACTGTGAACAACAAGATGAATATAGCACATGGCTTTTATTATACCGTCATCCACTTCAGAACCTGTGTGTGGTGTTTATTGGTATATATAGGCTACGAGCCCATATACCAACGTTTACATTAATTTATGGTATATCTCCTATAGGAGACTTGTAACATGAGGCATGTGACAATCATAAGACATCTTCATGTTTCACGATACATTATTGTTGTAAACGTACCTTTCTAATGCTTATGAACTACCATGACCAGTAGACTTGTAACATGAGGCATGTGACAATCATAAGGCATCTTCATGTTTCACGATACATTATTGTTGTAAACGTACCTTTCTAATGCTTATGAACTACCATGACCAGTAGACTTGTAACATGAGGCATGTGACAATCATAAGGCATCTTCATGTTTCATGATACATTATTGTTGTAAACGTACTTTTCTAATGCTTATGAACTACCATGACCAGTAGACTTGTAACATGAGGCATGTGACAATCATAAGGCATCTTCATGTTTCATGATACATTATTGTTGTAAACGTACCTTTCTAATGCTTATGAACTACCATGACCAGTAGACAAGCAACGAATTACTTACTGATCTGCTGCAGCCGACACTTTGGTCTGTTCAAAATTGGGCCAGGAAATGCTTTGATATGAAACTGGTTTGCACTGGTCCTAGAGTTTTAACCAAATTTCAACTTTTGGAATATAGGCAAAGTCAGTGCAGCTGCCGTATTTTTCTAAGCCCTAATTTTCAACTCTCCGATTTTCCAAGTTCTCGTTTCAGGTCAATTCTCAACCGTTAGTCCTGGTTTTCAGTTAGTGGTAAGTTGAAATCAAACAAACCTCTCAAATATAAAAGTTGAAAACTTGATTTCAACTCTTCCTGGGTGGAACTTGCCAGTTAGCAGCTAACTAAGGACTAGTTGAGTGCTCAGTGAAAACTAACTTACAATTTTTAGAGGGGTCTCTTTGTTTTCGTGTTTTTCTTCTTTTTTTAAATTTTTTTTTCAAATGTCTGGAATTTTCATATGCTAAAGGGTAAGGTAAGCTATTTGTCTCCATTCAGAGTTATTCTTACGGGTTCACCTCTTAAGTAGCAACATAAAAGACTGATTTGCATACATTCAGCATTTGTCGCTTTTATGGGTGCTTTTTAACGGACCACAATAGACGAAATAATGTTTGAAATGGCAAGCTGCCGTCTGGTATGGGAGCCAGCGTTCTGTGCGGGATCAGAAACGTTTGAAAATAATAAATCAGTAAGTCAGTGCCTCATGCATACCCAATGACCTTTATCTTCTATTGAGGTCGCACTCACAGTTCACAGTTTTCTCTCACTATACATATAAATGTTTGACGGTCAAACCAATAGATAAGAATCAGAGATGTCAGAGCTTTTGTTGCAGAAAACTTTGCAATTAAAGTGTTTTTTAATCGATACAGTCAGCCTGTTTAAATACACAAAATATTTCAAATCTTCCCTTGGCTCATATGGTATTGTTGTCTAAATGCACTGTTCGGAGGCATACTGGTTGTCACCTGTGCAGTTGACAAAAAAAATACAAATATTGTCCGTGTAAGTATTGTTTACCTATGGAAAATCTTACTGGGTGTGATTAAAGTCTATCAAATTGTGTAATCAAATTTGAACACTGAATCCCATTATTTAATGAATGACAGTATGTTCTAAACTATACACAGAAGTAACTGAAATATAACCCAATATGTACAACCATAAAATCTTAACGTGGCGTGTATCACATATCATAACAGAATGCATGTATGGCGGAAGTTTTGAGTATATGATTCTCTATGTTCTAAACTGTACACAGAAGTAACTGGAATATAACCCAATATGTACAACCATAAAATCTTACAGTGGCATGTATGGCGGAATTTTTGGGGTATATGATTCTCAAAATCAATGGTTGAATACTCATTGGCTAATGTGAGACAATGTCTAAGTAGAAGTTCTCAGTTGGAGGGTTGTAGCGCAATGCAAGGTATCGCAGCTCACTGTCCTTACTGGGCTCACAATTGATACCATGGGAATTGCCCCATTGAAGTAAAACATCCTCACTGTATATAACCAGTAATGCAAAGGATGTTTGAGGTTAAGATAGGAATGGACAGTGAAGCCACAGCTACATCTATCAATAGATCATTTTTACTGTTCATGAGCCTGCATGACTCAACCGCAATGTGCAGCTGATAATGGATCGCAAATAAACTTCGAACTTTAAAATTTAGCATTGAAAAAGTGAACTATAGACAAGTCAAGGCATAACAAGAAGAAACACGTCAATTCCGTTGCTTTAGGTGAAGGTATATACAGGCCGCGATGCAATAACCATCCTTAGAGATTCTCCTTTATGTTCTTTTGACCAAAGTATTGACCATCGCTTACTATATTTGTTCTCATGCTTTTATATTGTACAAAGATTCATCTGTAAGCAGTTATTTCTCATTTTGTCCTTTTCATTATGGCGGTAAAACCGAAATAATGTGTAAATAAATACCGATGTATTTTGAGCCAGAGAAGAAATTACTGAAAAAAACTGACAAATTCTGCCATCAATATATAAGGGTGCACGGTTGGCTGAGCGGTAAGACGCTCGCCTTTCACCTCTGCGACCCGGGTTCGATTCTCGTCCTGGGCAGCATGTGGAAAAAGTTCCTACCACTTTGACCGTGCACGGTGGTTTTCTCCGAGTTCTTCGGTTTCCTCCACCAGGCAAGGTAGGAAGTATACGCTAACATCTGTGCCATGGAGAGTGACTCGATAAGTCAGCTTGACTTCTTTCACAATCCATGTAAAACAAATGTGTCTATATTTTTATATATATGTTAATCTTTACTGTCAGTTTAAGTCAGATATTTTAAGTAAAACTAAACCTTTTTAAAGGTGGTCTCTATTCCAATGCAACTGAATATAACGTCAAATCTTTCGAGCACTGTAACACTCCGGTATTTTTGTTGTTGTTTCCCTTGCACTTCTGTATTCTTGAGAAATCACAAGTGGAGGGTTATACTGTTTTGTCTTCTCTTGTCCCTTGTCTGTTCTTCGTAATGGCAAGTCATAGGAGGTCCTGTCGTGTTTCCCATTGTGGCATTAAATATGCTTAAATCAATGGTTTTAATGAATTACATGTCTGCACTTCATGTGTATTTGACCATTTATATTACCTTACATCATGTGAAACTGCCATAGATGTTGACTTTGGTACTTAAATAGCTTTCCGGATTGACACACGGATGTTTTCTTTGGTGGCAGTTTTGTATGCGTTTCTAAGGCAGGATCAGCAGTCTTTTAGATACATAATAATTATTGCCTCCCTTTAAACGGGGAGATCCAAATACACACATGGTTAACAGTGTTAATCTGCATACTTGATTTATGATTTTCAAGTAGCCCTAACTCGTTATAATAAGAGAACATACAACTGAATCTTTAAACTCTGTACCGTGCACGTAAATACACAAACCCGTATATTCAAACCATGAGATTTATAGTAACGAAGATATTCAGTTAATACAAACTGAGGAATAATGCGTATCTTATAAATAATAATAATAATAATAATAATAATAATAATAATAATAATAATAATAATAATAATAATAATAATAATAATAATAATAATAAAATACCGACGCAGTACTTATACTGCATAACAGTGTTGATATGGCACTCGCACATGACTATCTCCAATGAACTATTCTTTTTGAGATTGAAGATTTGGTCGAGTGGATATGTGCGTTTTCCATTTCAGCTAGCCGACTGGTGCCAAAGGCTGAATGTTCGAGTCCTGCTCGTGCCGAACATGATACTATGGAATTTTCTTCCGGACAATGTACGACTAGTACCTTTTTCCGGATATTTACAAACCCAGATATTGGCAACGTTTAAACAGTAAGCGACCCGATTAAAGTCAACCTAGTGTATTCTTTTAGTTTAATTTAGTAATCTGGTGCCAAAGGTTGCAGGTTCGAGTCCCGCCCGTTCCGGACATAATATGTACACACACACACACACACACACACACACACACACACACACACACACACACACACACACACACAAATATATATATATATATATATATATATATATATATATATATATATATATATATATATATAGTATTTTAGTAACTCGACCTGCTACAGTAAGATTAGAGAATGCAAAGCAACTTTCTTTGTGCAGGGTAATACAGGATTAGCTCTTGCTGGTTTCCATCGCGGGTGCACCCTGCATTAAGGAAAAAAAATTAACAATATATACATTACTGTAACGTACATGAACATAAATATACTTAATTTATTCTTAACTAAAACTAAATGAATGCACTACGGTGACTTTAATCAGGTCGCTGTCTGTTTATATGTTCGCAATATCTCTGTTTGAACAGGGCCGGGAGAGGCACCCGTCGCACATTGTTGGGAAGAAAATTTCATAAATGTGGGCTTCAACATGAAAAGCTGTTTAGGTGAGCGGTGATAATTAGTTTTGGAATGTTAATGCGGTATTTTGATATAGAACGGGTAGATCTGATGGCGAATTCTCTGGTATATTGTAATTTAGCACGAATCTAGGCTGTAGCTAAGATGGTCACACAACCACAAAATAATGTAAAACAGAGCCATATCTACAAATTATGGAGACTTGATGCCCAGACCCTGACTCCTCATGACATATGTAGGATTCATATAACCTGAAGCGGCCAGTAATATGGTGTCAGCAGATACTGGGGCGAGGCATAGTCAGCAAGGGCCGGTCACAGTAGTTAAAAAACAGTCGACATAAGCAGCTTGGTAATTGTACATCCAAGTAAAATGTATACAACTGTATTCAGTATTTCTATTTTAACAGAAAAGGCTCTGTCTGCATACTAAGCGTACTGCTTTACTGGATGCTTGCGTGTGAAATGAAATCACAGATTGTTTTCAACGTCACACCGCATACATTTCACTGGGCATTAATGAAAGTGTAACTTTTTCCCGTTTTCGCGGTTAGAATAAAATTGAGTCACTAGCATTATTCTGGTTGAATGTAAAGCAGCCAAACGGTACAAAGGAAAGCTCTTGACCTGGGTGTGTCATCGTGACAGGTCTTGTCTGCGAGTGTGGGCTTTAATATGTTCAACTAATATAAAACTGAAGGAAACCACCGAAAGCAGACAACAATTCATATAAGAGTGCTGTTAAAAAAAATGTTTGAAAACCCCAAGTCCGACAAGTGCTCGGCAGACACACTGGCCAACATGGATGATGGAAATGCTTTGACGTCCGAAATGTGCGTGTGTGTAGAACAAAATACCGACACAATGTCTATGGGCAGACTACAGGGTATTAAAAAGTTTTGGGACCGTCATGCAAAAGATAAAAAGTCCTGTCGTATGGCTACGCAAGCAAGCCGAAACGTATTGATAAGGAACAGCAGCCGATTCGTCGATTTAACAATAAGGGTCTCCTTTTCTCCTTGCTGCCACAAACTGTTCACTTTCATTGGTGTTACCCCCCCTCCCCCCCCAAAAAAAAGCGAGCAAGCGCCTATCACTTTTTAAGCTGTGAAGCTTGAGATCTACATCTGGATTTGTAAATTGATTGAATAGTAATTTAATAGTTGTATATTTTTCAACCCTCTGTCATCGTGTACAGGGATAAGATTTTGGCATGAAGGTTATCAGATTTGCATACGCACTGTAATCTGCACAACTGTTGCCTAATGAACCACAAATAATACTTCGTCACATATATGAATAAATATTGAACCAGATTCGACGTGCATGGGTTATTAATGTGGTCCAAAGTTCAAAGTTGCGAACGTAAATCTTTTTTCATAGACTTGTTAAGTCGATTGCAGCGCCACCCACACAAGTTGCCGCTAGCTGAAATGACAAAAATATTTTGTGACGGGAACCTGCATGGTAGCTGCATTGTGTCGTGTTTGTTGTCAGTACTTGAAAGCATACCTCACACTTGCACTGATAATTCTAAAGACCCATCTCTTTCGTCACAAGAGATGCTCTGTCAAACACAAGTATCTAAAATGGACTTCAGTCACGAAAAATATTAGTTTAAGGCAAGTGAATTTTAGTTTTTATTCAAGCTGGATCTATTTCAGGCGGTCCAACATACCAGTATCTCATCGTATTGATATAATGCAGAGCTAGACTATGTTTTAGATCTGTTGCAAAAATCACGTGCGCCACCGCTGCTTGACAATGCACAATGCGGAATGACGAAGGCTCCGCATCAACTGCCATATGGTAAGTGGGCTTCAATACTAGGGAATGATGACTTTTCCATGTTGCTATGGACACTGTTTTTTCACTCCTGTGACTCCAGTATGGTATAGATTTGGGAGTGCCAAAGGAATTGCACAGACGAACATATTTTCTGTGTACCATAAGCATCTTTATTTTCTTTGCTTTCGTTTGGAAGCTATGCCAAGCTTATATTCTCAAAATAAACCTTGTTTATACATAATATGGACATGCCATTATGGACAAATATGATTTGGATATATATATATATATATATATATATATATATATATATATATATATATATATATATATATACGAAGAGAGCGAAAAAGAGAAATCCGCGGCAGTTGCAGACAATGTTTATTTTTGCGAGATTTTCCGAGCAAAAATTAAAAAAATGCTAAGTTTTGTATCTCATATAATCATATCAAATGTTACAGGATTTTAAAATGAAACCATTTGTTAGAATTGGACCAAATATGTATGTTTATATATACATATATATATATATATATATATATATATATATATATATATATATATATATATATATATATATATATATATATATATATATATATATATATATATATATGCACCCACCCAAGAAGCAATGTATTAATATCTTAAATTTCATAAACATCTTTTATTTGTTTCTTTTTTGCTTAATTTTCAGGAAAAAGCAATGGTACTAAGTTTATATTATGAATAGAAGGATTTGCGTGCTTGTTTGGAATATCCCGCCTTTTATCCTCGTATCTTTATCTATTCATAACGAAGAAAAGTGCATGTTTATTCATGTTTAAGCATATAGAATAGCACTTCATAAATAGTGTGAATGCATGTTTACTCAATATATTTGCGCTTATATGTGTATGGCAAATGCCCAAATGTGGACAAATAGAGAATTTGTCCATTTCAACAGGAAAAAATATTCAAACACAAAGAACAAAACACATTGAACCTTAAACAACACTGTCGTGATCTCGTACTTACCATCACGGAAGTCACGATGTGTATTTCGGCTTTTCATCTTTCACTACCAACTGTGCCTTAAGTCCAGGTACTTTAACTAAACATCTTCAGTTTTGAAATGGAAACTATATTAATATTCTTCATAAAATTGCCTTTCATTCAAGTAGCAGCATACTTCTGATCCCACAGAGCATAATGGTCTGGGTCAGCAGCTTGGCTCAGGGTGCTTTGGGTTCATTGACACCTGTCTGGACAAACCATTCGACAGGGACTGTAAATTTGAAATTACTTGTGCTCTTTTCCTAATTATGGATTTTTCAACAAATGTCTGAATGTATACATGGCAGAAACCTAACCAAGAGTCATGCCCATGGCCAACAGCATAACGCGTTCCACCCAATGCTCTCCCGGTTTAGTTGTTGAAAGAGTCTTCTTACATGCTCAAAAAAAATCAGAGAATAATGACCCTTATTTCCAAATATATCATTCACAAATACATACATACATACATACATACATACATACATACATACATACATACTTACATACATATGTACAGACATACATACACACATACGTATACATACATACATACATATGTACATACTTTCATATAGATACATACATACATACATACGTACATACATACATACATACATACATACATACATACATACGTACGTGTGATTATATGTACATGCATGTGTGTACTTTGGAGAAATGGATCGTTACAATACTAGAGGAACTACCATGGTAAAACGCATACTAAAACTAGCCCTGTATCTCACCATTCAGTATGTTAGCATAATCAATAAATGATTACCTCGTCCTCAAGGACCGCTGCAGCGGGAAAAATGTATAAAGTTGTCAGCAGAATTGATAATTCCTCATATACAGCACAAATAGGTAAAAGTTGTCTTGAGATAATTATAACTTCTCACTGACGAACGTTAAAGTACGAAGCCAATGTCCAATTACCATTACCGTGCTAATGCTACTATCTTTAGAGGGTAACTACAACGTAGGGGTCTTTTTTATTTTGATTAAATTATAGGCTCTATCGTTACCGCTCACACCTTTAAGCCATATTTTTAGTCGTTTAGGTGGTCTTAACAGGGATGTTCGGCTATGATGTAAAATACCATTGACTTGCGCGTATTAGTTTTCCTCCTTTGAAGGGGCAACCCTGTTCACCGAGTTAAATGTTGCATGTTCTTTCCTGTAGTTCAAGCCATTCCAGGTCCTGGTAACGACTACATTTTTGAGCTTTTTTCCACATTTCCTGTAACCAAAGCTCGGGGCCCATTGTGTTAAAAGGTGTCTCTGTATGACTTGGTGCGTCCCCATACTTTTTGCCTTTGTGACTGACAGTGGGTGTGTTGTACTGTGTAGGCGCGTCAACACTTAGACCATTATGTCTGATTGTGGATCTGTGGAACATGGTGCGTCAACATATCTTTGCTCTTATGACTGCGTGTGCAAATGCAGAACATGGTGCGTCAACACATCTTCGCCCGTTTTGACTAAGTGTGCATCTACGTAACATAGTGCGTCAACGTACCTTTGCCTATATGACTTAATTTTGGTCTTCAGGACTTGGTGTGTCAGCATATGCCTCTCGTTCCGACCTGTATCACGTGATATAAGTTGAAAAACTCTTAAACTGACGGGCTGTCGGTTGATGAACCTTCTTGGCCATCATTTGAGCGCTTCACGGAGATACTGATAATAGTATCATTTTTACCAGTCTATCTCTATTTCAGTTGCTCAATAATTACGCAATAATTGGTCTAGAAATCATTTCCACACGTCCTTTGTCATTTGTGAAGGATACCCTGACTCCCCAAATCATAGAGTCTCCATCTTAACATTGTTTTAATTTACGTATATCTTAAAATGGTTGGTTTGAATCTTACACATGACAATTGCCAAGTGTTATACAACGCGTACTTGTGGCTGCTTAAGATGTCGTAAAGGTTGCAGATGTGAGCAGACGATTATTTCGATCCTACCGTAGCCGTTATTATAGGGCCAATCATGGAGGACCATCGGTAAAGGATGCTATGTGCAACACTTTGACCACGGGGAGTTGCAGTTGAGCTGAAAGAAGCAAATGGGGATATTTTTAGAAGTGACAATAGGTCAAAATGCCTAGAAGCGCATGTTATTACACCATACAACAATGACCACAGGGCACACATAAGTAACACATACAGATATATAAAGCAAAAGGAAATGGGACTGCTTGCACGCTATGTGGAAATGTGGTAATGGAAGTACAGCCCCTCGCAATGCACCAAAAGTGACGACGACTCTTAAAAGCGACTTCTTTTCGTGCAAATGTTATATGGCGCAATTCACAGACGACTGTATGGGGGTGTATGGACTCCCTTCACCCAATCATAACACGAATCATGGATATTTTAAGGCTGAATCACAAAATGGAACTCCCATCCTCTGGCGACATTCCCGGAATGTGTTTTACAGAAATCATGAAGTTTATTTGATCTTCGAATGGTTTTCAATGTGTTTACCAGTTTGTACCAATTTTCGTGTCAGAATTGAAATACACATGTTGGGAACAAAAATCATGAAAACCTGTCGATTTTCCGGATATGACTGGAATAGATGACAACTTCGCACGTGAAACGTAAATGTTAAGTTATGTTCGCGGGATTTTATAAAGTTATAAACGTGAGAGAAGAATATCATTTAGGTGATTTTGGGTAGAAAAAAATCATCATTATAATTTGTTTAACGAATCCACTACCACTGGCGACTTGCAAAACTGATAATATTATTCATATATATGTAATCAACAGGATAGTACAATTGGCAGACTGCAGCGCCATCTTGAATATTCCACAAATTTATTTCAGGCACTTCATATTTTGAGCATTGGCAGAATCGATTTATGTTGGTGATACCGGAGATCTCATGTGTGTCTACATTCACAAGTTCCTTGTCACATGCCCTTAAGCATGTTCCTGGTCTATTCCTTTTTGATTAATAAAGAATCTATTGAAAATCAGCTATATCGTCAAATATTTCCATTTTACATTTTGTTGATAAAAGATCTATTCATAATGCACGCAGCAATCTTTAATGCAAAAATCAAGGGAGAAATAATGCAACATCTACCCAATATATCACATATGCTATTCATTATTATTATTAAAGTTCACAAACTTCAATCATTTGGGCATAGAACTATTAATTATATTACATATACGGCTTTGATGTATGAATGCGGCCATTTGACATTAGGCCCATATATTAGAATTCATCTTACTTGGTTAGTTTTGTGTTTCAAGACAACTGTACATCAGTCACACGACTCGTAGATTCAGAGGATGACGTCGATTCATAAGAATGCATGTTTTTATGTAAGAAAGTCCAAACCGCAAAACGATCAGTCACCCCAACTATCAAAACTAGCCAGCTCTTGTCTTACAAATCTATACATAGATTAAAGAGCACATGTAATGGAATTCATCTGCCATTGATTTGGTCTACACATTGTATATCGCGCCTTCCAAAATGCCTTGTGTCATGCCATGAATACGTATTTTCCCCGCTGGTCGTGGAAGTATAGAAGATCCCTGTTCCCTTCATACGCCACCTCTTTGGGCAAATTAAAGTGAATGCTAAGTTTCGTGCATTAATATATTTTTGACTCTCCAAATGCTTTTCGAACATGATACTCAATATCTTATGCTCATTCATTAAGGAAAGGGGACATGAATCTGAAAACCCATAAATTTGGCATTTGGACACAAGTGCCTAAGTTTTGTTTTCGTGAGAAGTTTTTCACATCGGAACCGGTTTCAGGTGGAAAAAGTGAAATATTTGTATTATTGCTGGGCAAACATATATAGTTTCTGTTTGCAAAAGCCTATTGTCCAACAGAATCTTTTAATTTTAAAATCAGACTTGCAAATTAAAATAGAACATGATGGAGCGGAGTATTGTCATATGTGTTATATTCAATTTATTTTCCAGTGCTTTTTTATTTTGGTTTTGTGTTTGTGTTTTGGAGATGAGGATGGGCGGGTGTGTTTTGTCTGCGTTATAAAATCAATTTATCCCAGCTCTCCAACAAGGGGTTACAGTACTTGAAGATGGATATTCTCTTTCTTAAGAAGCGTAAAGTTGCATCCATAAAATCGCGGTACATGAACAGCAAGTTTATGCCGGCATGACGTACTCATATAATATGGAAATTCACTCAGCTTTCGATCAGAGACATAGTTATTATCCCTAATGCAGTCACACAGTATCAGGAAATATCAAATATAATCTTGACATGATTAAGCCAAAGAACATATTTTCCGTGATCTCATAACGGTAGGTGAGACATAAGGGCGTGAGGACGTCGGTTCCACTAAAGCATATATGTGATGTTAGCGGGGGAATCAAGAGCTGGTATAATTAGGGCATGTCAGTCAGGACTGGTATAATTTGTGCATTCGTTTAAAATTTTTTACAGCATTTTTAACCGTAATTAGGATATTTTAAGGGCTATATATTTATCCTTGTGCAGTTATTCCATGAGACAATAATAAATTATAAATCATTATAGAACATTAGGAGCTATTATTTGCAACATACTTGCTCGGGTTTTCATCATTGTCTGAAACGATTGTTATGCTTCTAATGATCGACAACAGTTCTAATGTAGCTTAATTTGAAATATACCATTTATGTCTAATTGCTCAAGTGTGGCATAGCCTGCATAGAAGGGTGGCTGACTCCTTTCATGTTGCCAGAGCTGTACCCTAACACTGGCTCTCTTGTGAGAGACTCACATTTAAGGTACCAGATGATATCAGTTGTCTCTTTAAGAGCCAAACACAGGTGCTTATGTAAAAACTGGTTTATGCATTCTGTCTTTAGGACCCATTTCCATGGGAACCGGGGAATATGTACGTACTACACATTATATATATATATATATATATATATATATATATATATATATATATATATATATATATATATATTTATATAATTATAACATATATATTGTTAAAAAACATATTTGATCCATGAACTTGTTTTCCAGTGATCACTATACAAGGAGAAGAAATAATGATGACCTACCACCTCATTTACATAATCACGTGATGTGACTTATCATAAAAGGTGACTCCTTAAATCCCAGTGCACCGTTCCGCTGAAGTACATATATACAAGATGCTGAGCTTAGTGATAATTCTTCAGTGACGTCTAACAACAGTTCATCCGGGAACAAGTTTGATTATTGTCAATTTTAATCTCCTAAAAAACGCAAAATTCTTATAAACCGCCTCATTCTGTCGATCGTATGATGTCTGGTCTGCTATTCGTTTCTCCTAAACATACTTGTTGCTTACAATCCTCTTAGCCTACACCCTTAGTCAAAATATCATTTATAGTAAGGCTTATGGAGCTTCACAGAAAGACTGTCCTGTCAGCGTTGCGCCAATTAGGAGGCTAATCGCCATCAAAACTCAGAACTGGTGTATTGTACATAATTATAAGAATAGGAAACAATTCGCATGCACAGCAGTTACCTCAAAATATAAGAACACGAAATAAGTAAAAACAGATTATGGGTGGATGACCCCAACTGAGTATACCTACTACTTAAAATTTACGAACACACACACACACACACACACACACACACACACACACACACACACACACACACACATATATATATATATATATATATATATATATATATATATATATATATATATATATATATATATATATATATATATGTATATATATATATATATAGATATAGCTGATAATAACGATTCTCTGATGCATCATCTTTAACTGTATTTACTGATACAGTGAATCAGACAGGAAATGAGAATTGAGTCAATATTGAGTCGAGACAAACCCAAAGTACATATCCACCTCCCTCAAGTTTGAAATCAATCTGGTTGGCGGACAAGAAGTCGAAAAAAAAATATGAATGAACGTTCCAGTGCCCATTGACTTTAATCAATAGGATCATATATGTTGAAAGAGACAAATATCCAAAATAAAAAAAAAAAAAAAAAAATAAAGAAAAAAAAAGAAAAAACAAACAAACAAACAAACAAACAAACAAACAAACAAACAAAAGAGGAATTAATAGGGATGCGCAGCATTACCATCTGCAGAACAACTTTGTTTGATCCGCCAACAAGACATATTTCCGCCAGATTTCAACTTTATTTGAGACGTAAGATTTTTTGAAAAGAAAATACCCCCCCCCCCTCAAAAAAAAAAAATGAAATAAAAACCCTATCCCTCAAACAAGCAGACTACCAAAGACAATAATATCCCGCTCCCCCCCAAAAAAGAATGTTGGAAAAGTAAAAAAAATTTACTACAGTACAATCAATAGAAATGAGTACATCAACTGACAAATACTCAATTAATCTCGATATCGAGAACATAGCCACGCGATGGATATTGCTTTTTTTATTTTTGCCTTGTACAAAGTACATTTCCATCAAGTTTCATCACGATGTCAGTGTGTTAGAAATGTTCAAGATAGCGAAAACAAAATCCCGAAAAAAACCCAAAAAACTCGCGGCATCACCTGTTAAGTAAAGTGCGGAGTCCCTCTTATGGTTTCTAAGCAAGTGGGCAAGCTGTTTGAAAAGACTTGTTTGAAGGATTTTGCAGATAAGAAACACAAAGCAAAACCAGAACAAAACAAATCAAAACAAAAACAAAACAGAACAAAAATAGAATAAAATAAAAAAAAAGCAAAAAAAAAAAAAAAAAAAAAAAAAAAGAAAAAATAGAAAAAAAAAAAAAAACAAAACGAAAAAAAACTAGAAAAGATGATTTGCTGCATAGCAAATCAGTGTGTGTGTCTTCAAAGCATATTGGTATGGCAATGTACAACTATTCCATAACATAGGAGTAAAAGTTGGAATGGCATCTCTATCTATTACAGCTTTGAAGTTATTTAAGATTTAAAATTTCTAATGGTGCTATTTAGCATAATTCAAATTGCTACAACTTTTGTTTTAGATTCATTACATGCACAATGGTCAGGAACCCCCTATTAGAAGTTAAACTGACATGAACATGAACCAAATCGGATGAAAATTTACCAAGTTATGGCACGATGAAACTTTCAAAGCGCCAAATGACCTTGACCTTTGCCTTTTCGAGGTCACGTGTTCTTATTAAAATGTGCAGTGTTGCAATACCTACAATTTGACTCTAACATGATTAGAATTGGATGGAAAATAGCCAAGTTGTGACTGGATGAAACTTTCAAAGGTTCAAATGACCTTGACCGTTGACCATTAGAGGTCACACATAGATTTTAAAATATGCAGGGTTACAATAGCTACAATATGAGCCCAACATGATCAAAATTAGATAAAAATTGACCAAGTTATGGCTAGAAGAAGGCCACCAAGGAAAGTGGCCTTTGACCTTGAGATTACCTCTACCTGAAGTAAACCTTGACCTCAAAAATGACATTTTGGCTTAAAATTGACCTTTCACCTTGACATGACCTTTGACCTTGACATGACCTTGACATTTGAGATGACCTTTACCTTGCTATGATTGAACTCCTATACACTCGGGACCACATCTACTATAGTATACAAGATATTGAAGATTTAAAACTTTAATTAGCCCTCATTGGCATAATTTTCAAAAGCATGACCTCTCATTATAAAAAGTCCAGACTTTATCCATAGAAGTATAATTGTGCAAAGTTTGGAGTTTCTACATGTAATGCTTTTCAAATGAAATGTCGGACAAATTTGCCAGTAAAGAAAGATAGAAAGAAAGAAAGAAAGAAGAAAGAAAGAAATAAAGAATTCCTAGAAAAACAGAAAAGTGTGCGTTGACACACACACTTTAACAAACACCCCCCCCAAAAAAAATACAAGAAAACAAACATAAACAAAACGAAAATTATATTAAATAAAGAGGCTTAAATCACTGCAACATGACAATTTGCATAAACTTAAAACAGACCTACAGAAAGTATATTTCTGTCAAGTTCAAAGTTAGACTGGCTGACTATACTGGAGAACAAGTCACAAATGATAAAAATGTAGACGCTATGGATGGACTTCCGGCGGATGGGGAACAAACCCCACATTACCTCAGCTAATCGTTCAGTCTGCTAGGATAAAAGTAAAAAAAAAAACAAAAACAAAAAAAAAAACAAACAAACAAACAAACAAAATAAAAAAAAACAAACAAACAAACAAAAAAACAAACAAAAACAAACAAAACAAACAAAACAAAAACAAAACAAAAACAAAAAAGAAAAAAAAATCGCTCCCTTGGGTGTAATGTGTCACGTCATATATTCTAAAATGATTTCCTATTAAACCTGATATTTTATCCCTATGACCTATATCAGAAGCTCAGTGTCCTGTATTTTTATCATCATTATAATAAATGTGTATCACAGCTGACCTGTTTAGAGCCAAATCTTGATTGCAAGTCTAGTTCATGTGAAATTCCGCCCAAATTTTTTGTTGTGACAAAATATATCCAATATAAACTTTTAGAGCCGACATATGAGCACTAAGACGCCAACTTAATACAAGCCAAACCTCTTGATTTCGACAGTTATAGGTTTAGCGGTTAGCCATTAAAATACAGTTGTTTTGTCCTGACTCTAAAGGTGTTTGTCCAATTTGACATTACGTATTCGAGGGCCAATGTTATTGAATCTCTATGAGGGATGTTACTGGAGTTCTCAAAAAATAAAAATGAAAACTATTAGCGAATATGATGATGATGATGATGATGATGATGATGATGATGATGATGATGATGATGATGATGATGCTGCTGCTGCTGCTGCTGATGATGATGATGATAAAAGATAAAAAAACTGCAAATGTATTGAGATACACTAGAGAGCCTATTTAATGCACATGAGGTTTAAAAAAGCACTTTGCTGAAACAGATTTACTTAGGTGTGGATACCACATTATTAGCTTTTATAGGTACCCAAGCCTCGTCTCGAATGTTTAATAAATGAACTTCTGAACATCTCAACCTTCTGCCACAAACTTCTGCCAGACGACCGTTATTTTGAGGCTTTCCATCGTGCAGAGTGGGTCCTAAATATGATGTATTTGTCTCATATACAACGGTTTAAATTATACAGGAACATGCTGTTAAAAGAATGTTAGGACCTGGAGCTCGGACTATATTGTGTTGACGTCGCATCTAAAAGGAGTGATTTTATATACTTCATCATCCAAAAGAAAGAAAGTGGGGGCCAGAATCAGTGAACAACAGTCTAACTAAGCTCCACAGGCAAAGGTTAAAAATCCCATATAGCAACTTAAGGTTCTACATGGGATGTTTTACTAACAGCAAAAATACTGACAGATATACCCGATTTCTTAACTTTTCACAGACAAGATGGGCCCAAGTACCAAGCCTTATCAAGGAAGCTCAATGCAACCCTTTGCAATGAAAGGTAAAGTGGGGGATTCATATCTAGCTTAGCTTATAGCTGTTCGCTCCAGTGATTATATATGAGTACACCATGCCTTTAACTCTTTCAGTGCCACTCACGACAAATGTCGAGTATACATTTTAGTCAGACCAGTCAGAATTATTAAAAGGTCCAGGATTCGCATTCCTCGCAAAAATCCTTTTATTCAAGTACCAGTATGCCTATAGATCCAGAGTGAATATCTCAGGTCAACAGCTTTTTTCGGAGCGCATTACGCCCAATGCACATCGAGTAAAGCGGTTCACTCAGTCCAAAACTTGGCACTGAAAGAGTTAATGTACAAACTAACTCTAAAAATCCACAAATCAAGGAGGAGGCATTGCTTACTTCTGAAGAAGTCAGTAATTACAGAATATATATCTAGGGCGGTAAGGTTTCCTTTTGTGCTGTTTAGATACCACATGCCATGACGGAGAGAAGTAGTATTCAATCTCGATAATAAAAATAATTTTGTTTCCTCATAAGAGTGTAAGTTTCACTACCTTCAATTGCAAGCCCCGTTGATAAAATGAACCTTCGATCTTCAGTGATGTTGATTTACAGTGTAGAAGCTAAGGACACTGTCATGGTATAAGAGAGAAGCCTGGGATCAACCTTCCAAATCTAATACGAATATGGCTGTAATGGCTTTCCCATCGGGATCAATGATTTGGAAATATTGGAAGAATGAATGCATCTGCCTTTGAAGTTCAATAGGTCTATAAAAGAGCTAGCTACAAAGCATATCATACTTGGCATTCTGCTCGAACGACCATATGTTGACCTGCTGCTACAAGGGTGGATTACAGGTAATACTTCATCAACCCGTCCAAACGGAGTTTCTCATTTTGTGCAGATGATATTTCTTAGTTCAGCACCCTATGACCTGCAGTACTATGTGAATTATAAGTGAGAGTACCAGTGCGTCTACCCGCTTTAAAATCAAACCCGGGGTGGTGGATGGGAGTGGTGAAAGAGCATAAGATACGACACTTAAATGAGATGTCTTCTTGTCATAATTAGACTGACACAATGGCGACAAGATTGGGCTTTCCTCTAGACAAGTACTGAATGCCACCATATATGGTAACCAAATAGTGAAACCTGATAATAGCTGTGCCTTCACTATCAATGATATATGTCACTTTTGGAGAGGCTGGGTGCTGACAGTGGTCCTTGGGATGGCATAAATATCAATGAAAGTCAAATTTAAAGCATCTGGCAACATAATTAAAATGACGAGTATTCTATATTCAAATTGTACATCTGAAATTAAACTCGGCAAACTGTGTTTAATTCTATAGATTTGTCTTAAGTAAAAAGATATAACGTGCCCGAATGACCGGTACATGGAACAGTTGAAACTGGTGATTACTATGGAAATGGTAACAATATTCTACTTTCAGTATGAAATGACGGTTTGAGCATTCCATATCCAATTATTTGTTTTTGGTGGAGACATGGCAGCAAGATCGTTCTAACACGTACCTAAGGAACTGGTTTCTGTATCTATATGTACGGACAGGGTCTCAAAAGACTGCAGCAGCTACAATTGGCATGAAAAGACACTTCATAGTGTTTAAGTTAGGTTAATACATGCCGACGATATTGAAAACTGTAAGTGAATGTATGACCTATGGTTAAGAATAAAAATATATATTTCCTAAGCCATTTCATACTTCCTCTGCCAAACGGCATGCATATATGTTCACAACAAAATATTTATATTTACTTATTATATTGTTATCACTTGGTAGCTTTACCATCATACACACACACACACACGCACACACACGCATATATATGTATATATATATATATATATATATATATATATATATATATATATATATATATATATATGTGTATATATATATATATATATATATATATATATATATATATATATATATATATATATATATATATATATATATATATATATATAGCTTTCGGCTTATGGGACAACTTACTTGGAATGGCAGTTGGTCAGATCTACTTTGAGAGATGAACAAGGTACACGTAACATCCAAATGAAAATTTCACCTTACAGACTGTTATAGATAGGTAGATAATAGATAGGTACATCATAGATAGACAGACAGACAGATAGAAAAACAGATAGACAGATAGATAGATAAATAGATAGATAGATAGATAGATAGATAGATAGATAGATAGATAGATAGATAGATAGATAGATAGATAGATAGATAGATAGACAATACACAGTGGTTCAAACATCAGCATTATTTAAAGAAGTATAGAACCTGTACACTAAATATGTTGACATACTTGTATATTTACTGTTAACACTAATTTCTCCCACTCCATCCAATATGGCTAGCACCAATACGAATCAGAGCGTATCAGTTGAAAGGCCAGTTTGCTGAAAAGAGCAGTGGCGACCTTTGAATATATTGCCAGCCGGGCAGCGTGAGGTGAGACGATTCAGACATAAAAAAAGATTAATAAAAGAGATTGTTGCATCATATAATATAATACAATGGCAATGTCCATGTTTCCAAAAAAAAACAAAAACAAAAAAAACCAAAAAAAAAAAAAAAAAAAAAAACAAAACAAACAAACAAAAAAAAAAAAACCAAAAAACCAACGCGATTAAAAGGATATGTGTTGGTTAGGTCAAAGTTACATATGTTGAGCAGCAGAGGGACAACGATCCCGCCGTGACACACCCCACTTGCAACTATGAAAAAGTGCGAAGTAGTATTATAACTACCCTATAAAGAACCTTCAGAGCAGAAAAAAACCGGATCATATTGAAGCCAGCTAAATAGCTGGCGCCGCAGCTGTCAGGTAGATTATACAAAAGTACTCAATAGGTAACAATATCAAATTTTGTTGACATCTAAAAGCAGACGAAAGCGTCAACTGTAATTATATAAAATCTTTCACGTTACCTCTACTGCTTTATGTCTCTTCGTACAACTCCACAGCATCCTTAACGTTATCTGTCGTTAATAAATGAACTGATAGCGTGACGAATTCAAGAGCTGCTCACGCCTGCTTAGAAGTGATATCTCGACCACTGTGGATGATGGCGTAGCATATACTATAGGACGGTATGCATACATGTAGTTACCTCTGATTTTTTGCCAATGCGTGGCTGTGGATTATTTTGCCTTCTGTTTGGCTGGCAACACTTGGCTTAATTTTTCGACGCATATCGAACCCACAGTGCACTTTTGTCTGGTTTACTGCTGTTGGGTTTATCTATATTCAAGGACATTGGTCTCTGTTGCAAAATGACATATCATGGAGTACGAGAATCTATTCAAGATTGGGCCAATGTTTGAAACGAACCATTCCGCTAGCCGATTTTCATTGAATTCTTTAACCTTTTTACGCCCAAACTGACTAAAAGTGGCCGGTTATATATTGGAGCCGTTTTTTTTTTCCAAATAATTTTCTTGGTAAAAAAAAAAAAAAATTGAAATAGAAGTGTCACAAAAATGACTGATCTTCATCTAGCAATCAGTTTCCCATAGTGGCCAGATATGGGAGCAATGCCTCTAGCCCGTGTCAGGAAACGTTGCTTAGTTATTCTAATCAGGAGAATGCTTACATCCTGACAGAATATAATCATATTAAGACGAAAGGTAATTGTTCTAGCGCCAGCCAGAATTAGCATACGCTGCATCAATATTATACTACATGCAACTGCTGCGAGGAGGTTGGTCATGGTCAAGAACAGTAAAATGACACCAATTGTTTTAGGTAACCCCAGTGTAGACATGGAAAGAAGCTAGGTCCATCTACAATCGTCAACATTTTCCTTTTGTGTTCGCCATTCCCCTGCACAGCACAACCTATTAGGGTTATAATTATTACGGAGTTTCATTGATTTATGAACGCCATAACAGATAAAAGAGAACCAAGCATCATAGCAGCGTGGGGCGCAGAACATCCGTTTGCAGTCAAGCTACAAAAATGTTACAGAATTGATACCATATTACACTCCATTTGTTTAAGTGCGTCAGAGTGATTGTTGCCACCCAAACATTTATTTGCCAGTCACTGTGCCTTATTATAATCTGCAACAATAAACCGCGCAAAAAACACCTTGCGAAGACCTTTGGTAAAAATGTGGATTAAAAGTAATGATGAAGCTCGCACGAAGTTGCCATTGTGTAAAAAGGATTATGCAAAGACAGGACTGGTTACATTAGCAGAAGAGAGATGGATGGCGTTTCCAAAAAGACATTTGATCACGAGCCTGTCCCAAAATCACATGATACATGTAGCTGGAGCTTTGCACTATAATCAAGAGTCCATCAGGTAATCATATCATGAACCTGAAGTCGGAGGCAAGGCTATTTAATGTGCACTATACGCGGACAATAACAGCTGCCAATTAAACAGGAAGCAATAATCATGACTGATAATTAAAATGATCACTTCGATTTACATATAATAATAAAATTATTACGGTTTGCATTATATCACAGCATTGCCAAGACCACCATAGTGTAATTGTTTGATCACAGTTTACATACTCGGATAGCCCGATTATAAATTTAAGGTCGACACCGTATTAAGACATGGTCATGTTTTACACAAGCTAATGGTGTGATCACCATTGACACTGTCAAATGGCTTAACCATGCTTAACTTGGTATAAATACACACACACACACACACAAACACACACACACACACACATATATATATATATGTATATATATATATATATATATATATATATATATATATATATATATATATATATGTATATATATATATATATATACATATATATATATATATAGGGTTGGCAGTTAAATAGAGCTAATTTGTTTGCGAAGTAGGCGTTATCATGGTGTTTTTTTTTTTTTTTACATCTCTGGTGCAGGATGTACATTGTTGCAGTTCTTGTTAGGATTTCCCTTGGTTTATACAGGTGGTCTAGCTGCAACTGTTTATTTTACAATCACTGGGACTGAGTATAATGCCCCAGCTTGTTTCCACTTCAGTTAAACATTGGCGGATGGTTTAACTAGGATAAGCTGTCCAGCTAAAAAGGGTACATATTGGTTCAGGAGCAAGTCAAATTGTTCTTATCTGAACCTGTACTATGCAAATTTGGTAATTATGGTTTGTTTGACAGGTATTCTTCTTTGATATGAAGCTGTGCATTTATAAGCAAAACTTCACGTATTTAGGTAATTCATCAATTACCACGTTCATATTTATTCATTATTGTTTGGGTTGTCTTTGCTGAATATTTAGCTTAGACAAGGAGCCGCTACTCAGAGAGACATGTACGGGTAAAAGGCCCCGAAACATGTTGAGTAGTTACCCGCTGAATACCCTTTAATTTATTTGGGCTAAAACAGCCTATGTCAAAATTTTACAGAGGAACGTGTGCGATAGGGACAATAGTACTTCTATGTATATAAGTTAGACAGGGACAGGTTAGCTTATGGAGAGTAAAGAGCTCAGACTGCGGAATAGGGTAATGACTACTAGGAAGTGGTTTTGGACAAAAAGACACAAATACAATACATGACAAAGGTTTCCACCCATATGCAACAATTTCATGACTACTATTTATACAACGCAAAAGGTTGTTATTAAAGAGTTCTCAGAAAGGCAATCAATGCAACTGTACCCATTAGGAGGGGCATATGATGCTGCGGAGAACAGGCTGTCGCGTTAGAGAGGTGTAAAGCCAAACTGAATTGCTTGGGAGATCACGGAACTGTTGCAATATATTAGACGTTAATTTGTGAAGATGGCATCGTCTTGCTATGACGGGTTAGTGAGACAGGTTGTCGTATATGTAATGAGTAAACAGCCCCCCCCCCTCCCCAAGAAAAATCACTTTGGGCAAAACACCATGGTCACAATAAACAGGAAATCGATGTAGGGATGTCGTCTCAAGAACAGGCTCCGCTCTTACAGTAAACAGATTCCTGTCACATATGCTATAATTAGAAATATCATTTTTGTAACAACATAAGCACGTTTTGCACACATGTGAAGCCTTTTTTTGTATTTTATATCAATCATTAGCCTTGTCCATGGAGCCATTTTTATATTATATATCAATCAGCGGCCTCGTCTAACTACCCAAGCCCCACTCATGCATGCACTACAATGAAACATTCATGAAAATCTTCTCCTAGCAAAACGGCCAAAATGTTATTTTCGGTGCGTGATGGAGACCTGAAAGCAAGCTAGCGTTTACAAATCTACCGTTTGAAGACACCTTGAAGGCTTCATGCGCTGGAAAAGCTAGCTTCGAGTGTTTCAAGCCATCTCCCAAGCCTCGATCCTGACATCGCTCTTCTGTCTTGAGCGCGACATACTTTTCACGCTTGAAAATCATCTCACTGCCTGAGCACCCGCTCTTGAGGCTTTCAATATCGTGGTATCCTGCTACCTTTTTTATCATTTTCGGCCAGACTTAAACGGTGTTGCCTTTAGTGTCTGCGCAACATTATATGCTATATGCTCACAATGGAAAAAATGTTCAAATTGCTTCTGTTGAATAGTCGCATTCTGCGCCATTATTTTTTAGGAATATGGGGAACACCGAAATGCCCCCCCCCCCCCCCCCCCCGTCAGCAACCCGCTGGGTCTCCATGCTGGCATACTGTGTCATGGCCGGCACATGAAGTCAATATGCCTCTGCAACTCAAACGGAATCAATGCCTCGTTGTATGCCCGGTACTTGATTTTGCTAAAACTATGGTAGGTAATTTTCCCTAATACTCTAACTCACATCAGGAGGTACAGTAATTCACACCGGCGTGAGCGATATGTGAGCAAGCTTATTGGTTGCTAAGAATTCATACGCATGAGCATATGCAACGTTTCGAATATATTTTTGGCCTATTTTTATGAGCCTAAGATATCTTGTCTATCATAATATTCACTATATTTTTGATTAATTTGATAGTTTTTTTAACCCTGCCATGGGCCTCATGATTGTCCTGTCTTCAGGCGCACACTTATTAATTTTTGTTAGGGTACCAGTATTAAATACCTTCGTGCGGCTCTAGTTCCTCGAGGCAAGTTTTGCTGCAAGGTATGTCGCGAAGGGAGCTGAGTGCTTGAGTATAAGGCAAGTTTCACGCGTGAAGAATACCCGCCGACGAGGAAGCTTTAAAACCGCTTGCGAGGTCTTGAAAGCGAGGTCGCTAAATGCTGCATTTTTGTGATCGCTTTAAAAAATGGCACATGCACACTGATGCCCATCGTTAAAGCTGGGTACAGGACCCCGTAAAATATTTAGCATGTTGCGGCTTAAAAAAATCAAACAAAAAAAAAAAACAAAAAAAAAAAACAAAAACCAAAAATAAAAAAAAACCAAAAAAAAAAAAAAAAAAAAAAAAAAAAACCCCAAACCACCCACCCCCCCTGTTTCGTGCATATCATTGACAAAGACACATTTTTCGTGAAAACACGAGTTTTATTCCGACTCCATTTTCATTAGCTTTAGAATGTATTGATTGATATGCATTTATAGAGACAGATTGTGATGGTTCGGTGCAGATCCATTTATAAACTCCTGGCCGAAATAACCTATAAAAACGCTGGTACGATTCATGTGTATGGTGTATGGTAATGTCCTGATATTGGCGTCCTATTGCAGGTCTATGTCCAGGCTGTCTCGCTTCCTTGGTCGCTCATTGTACACAAAAACCATCCCGCGTATGATAACCCGCTCTCATCTTAATTATTGCAACCTTTTCAGATGCAACCTCATCGTAAAAATCGCTCCCATTCAAGAGCCAACATGCCTGTATTTCCAAGTTAAAGAATGACACAGGGCAACAGCGTCGTGGTCTCCGAAGACGCCTACCGAGTAGAGCTCTCGGCTCAGTCCAATACGTATCTACCTACCTACGTACGTGCTTACCTACCTACCTCCCTCCCTCCCTACCTACCTACCTACCTACCTACCTACCTACCTACCTACCTACCTACCTACCCACTTACCTACCTACATACCTACTACCTACATAATTACCTACATACATCCATTCATGCATATATACATACATACATACATGCATACATACATACATAAATACATACAAAAATACATAAATACATACATACATACATACATACATACATACATACATACATACATACATACATGGATTTTAGGTTTTTCGATGGTACAAATAACAGCCACGCATACAAAAGTTCATTATGAAAGGCATGTAGGACCAAACTTCTTCCTGCTTGACCTCTGTTCCATAGCAACTGCTATGAACTGCGACTTACTGTATTTTTCAAAAATTCAATTGCACTTAATAGAGCTCGTGTGATCCTTTATTTACCGTTATCCAACAGGATATGAACTTGGCAAGATAAGAAAAACTACTTGTTCTGCTCGAAAAAAAAAATAAAATAAATTAATAAGAATGTAATAATAACTTGTCGGAGGGAACAGAATGACATGGATATCAAATTTGCAGACACTAAGAAAAAAGACATTGTCACTCCATTACTAGTTCATGAATCCTGCAATTCAATTTTTTAAACCGACTCCAAGACATGCTATTATATTTTAGCTTGCTGAAAACATTTTTTTTTCATTGGAGACACGTGGAAATCATGGAAAGGTCAGTATAGGTGAGATGCTGATGAAAAAGCACGTAATTTTTATGCTGGTATCACATTCCCTTTTCCTACCTTTGTATATATATATATATATATATATATATATATATATATATATATATATATATATATATATATATATATATATATATATATATATATATATATATATATATGAAATGTTCGCAACGAGCGAGACTCGAACCTGCAACCTTTTGCACCAGTCGCCTAGCTGAAATGGGACAGGCATGTATCCACTTGACCAAATATAAATATATACATATCGCTTTTTAACTATATTTTAAGATATGACATTAACAAGTGTATGTCATGGAGACAATTCAATCTCGACAAAGTGTCCATGAAAGATGGTTGCCAGCAGTGTATTGGTTAGAAGTGTATGGAAAGACTGAATGAAATTTATGATTTAGGTGCTGATTGAGTGAGCGATAAGGAGCAACTTTCTCAGTTAAGGCTTTGGCTGTGTCCGGCTCCAAACAAAGGCATATGTGTTTGTTTATATGTTACATATTATAAGCGGTACTAAAGACATGGTATGGTGAGCTGACCTAAAAAATCAACTGTGCTTGGCTTAAACGTATTTTGTTTTTCATCGGTGTATAAAATACAGCCAATTTTTTCACCATTGGGAAACGTACATGCCCCTTTATTGAGCCCTCTTGTCGAAGAAAAGAAAAAAATAAACAGGGCACCAGCAGAAACAGAATTGCTGCAAAACAACCAAAGCTCATTGCTTGCCTGATTGACCAAGCAGCAAAATGCGATTAAGAAGACTTTCCCAAATAGACAAGATATACACAGAGGGGCATAACATTCTTTCAAATAATGATTACTTGGTGCGTGATGTAAATAAACTATGAGTCAGTCACCCATTGTCTGATCGTACGAAGCAATAAGAAAGAGTAATAAAATCTTGAACTACGCAAAAGATTTGAGTAGTCACTGAAGGTGTGCAGTCAGGTGAATATGAATTAAGGTTTCGCAACGCATCAGGAATCCACTTGGTTACAAGATTGTGTATCTGGGATCACAAATCTGTTTACAGGGCTAGGAAAAAGAAGCGCCAAGCATCCTCCTGCATTGTAACTGGTGCCGCATTGGCGGCTGGCATTAGTTTAAACTCCAACCTTACACAGGTGGGGTGAACCCAACTATTTGCTGCCTACGATAAGGCGGATATGTAAAATCCAGGTATGTCAATCACCACATTAATAGTAATCTGGACACACCTGCTTTAATTTTGAGTAAACAATCTAATCAAAACTATAAGCCATTCAGCCTGCAGCGCGATGACTCGACGTTTGAGCGATGACATTTTTCACCGATGAAATCACATCTCTTGTGTTAAAAATATAGCTATTTCGGTTTAAATACATTTAATTCATACATACTCAATATCATAACTCCAATTGATGACATATGGGCATTGTAAAAAAAGGAATGCCCTATATAAATGCATCTAGCGATATAAATCGTGTCCATAGTAAACACAAAAATGTCCATAGTATAGTATGACTGGTTTTTGTAACACCCGCAATAACTGTCCGTACTAAACAATGAAAGTGTCTATAATGATAAACCACTGAAAGTGGTGATAAACCACTGAAAGTGGTGATAAACAACAAAAATGATCATATCAAACCACAAACGTGTCCAATATGGAGATAACAATAACAAACGTTATTTCGTTCTGGCCAAAATTAATCAATTTGTATAGGTGTCTACGATGCCAGTATGCATGTCTCTGTAAATATATGCAGGCATATGAACAAAGGCAGGGCATTATGATATACTTTTGTCGGTGATTGCAGCGGGATAAGATTCTGGGATTTCATTGACTGCAATAGCCTTGTGTTGGCAAACAGTGCCCTTTTCACTGTCGTTGCAATAATAGCTTATTTTTAATATTGTTGTCATTGTCAGTGATCTCGGAACATCTCTATAAAAGTCACCATAATCATCCCGTAAGACATATCATATATTGTATGTTTGGAACGAGCGGGACTCGAACCTGCAACCTTTGGCACCAGTCGCCTAGCTGAAATGGGAAACGCACATATGCACTCGACCAAATCCCTATTCTTATAAAGAATGGTTCAATAGAGGTAGTTATGTGCGAGTGCCTTATCAGAACGGTTATGCAGTGTAAGTACTGAGTGGGCATTTAATTTTCAGAATCGGGTACCCTAATCCGCCAGCATTAAGGAAATGCCGAAAATATATATTTTATGTTTGGAACGAGCGGAACCCAAACCTGCAATCTTTGGCACCAGTCGCCCAGCTGAAATGGAAAACGCACATATCCACTCGACCAAATCCCCATTCTTATAAAGAATGCTTCAATGGAGGTAGTTATGTGTGAGTGCCATATCAACACGGTTATGCATTATAAGTACTGAGTCGGCATTTATTTCCAGAATCGGGGACTTACATCCGCCAGCATTAAGGGAATGCCGAAAATATATATTTCATGTTTGGAACGAGAGGAACTCGAACCTGCAACCTTTGGCACCAGTCGCCTAGCTGAAATGGGAAATTACTTCCTCAGATGAACAATGATGAGGGTGTCCAAATCAGCCACGTCACTCGGAGTTAGTCTCCCAAATTTGGACACGACGACAATGCAACCAAAGACGTCTCGAAACGCAAAACAATGGGACCCACCGAATGAAATTCAACATTTTTCAACATTATCATCTCATGATGAAATGCTTCAAAAGTGAGCACAATGGCAGTTTTTGTTTAGGATGCATGTATTTGTCTAAATGCAGGCGGCGCGACTTAAAATTGTGCACATTGTAATAGTTTACCTGAACAACAGGAAGTTCTTTGCTTGTTCTGGGAATATTTTATTCAAATGAAAAGAAGTTTGGCAAAATGTTTTGTAAAAAGACAAATGATGGACAAATCAAGCGACAAAGAAGTCCTTATTCAAACTTTTCTCCTTTTACATTTCTTTCATGCCTTTTTTGTTGGATTTACGATCAAAATTTACGTTTTTATGGTCGTGAGACTAACAGGTAATATATCGATAGCTGTGCTGTATTTGTACAGGTCTATACAAAAACCATGCAGATTAGAACTTGCTCCTGCCACCACTTGCATAATATACCACCCTCCCTATTCAATTTATATTTGCCTGGCCTTTGTCCTTCTATTTCTGTGTAGTATGACCACACATTTGATCATTGTCTGCCTATTGCAACGATTTTGTTGCAATATCATGCATGGTCGAAATGATAAAGTTGTACTGCATAGCCCAACAGGGCACGATAGGTGTGTCAATACATGTTTGGCGTGCTAAAGACAAGGACGCATGGAGAGGTACTGCTTCTGTATACCAGACAAGCAAATAGTAATTAGACAGAACAAAGTTCTAGTGCCGTTTATGATTGTTGTCGGATAGATGTCAAATACGATATGGCACGATTGAAAGGAGTATTGCCAAACAAAGCTGGTAAAGTAAGGCCGCGACGTGTGTTCTATTCAATGCAATCATATTTTTTTCTCATTCCTTTGATCCTAAATTAAACTTTGTCTACGGAACCAAGGTTTAGACAGTCTCTTTGACCCAATGTCCTTGCTTGTCTATTGGCAAATTCAGGGCGATTGAAATCCTAGGGTAACAGACCAACTTCCAATTCTCAAGCAATGTCAATTATTAATATTTGCGAACACTGCCCTCAACAAAGGTTCACAATCTTGCGATTATGAAACATATATGAAAGATGAATTAAACAAAAGATCTTCAAATCCCAATTAAGAAAGATATTGCATACATTGTCTGTCGATTCCTAACTACATATATATAATAATATCAGTGAAAGCCGGTTAATATGCCCAGAGTTATATATAAAACTATGATATAACCTAATACAATAAACAATAAAACTAAAAAATACAACATAATTCGCCAAACGGTTAAAAAATGTCTGCCCTACACTACAGATCATTTGCCGATGAAAAATTTATACTCTTATACTCCAGGTTAAAATGTAAAATGCAGACTTTCTTCTTAAAATGCACTTGCATTATAGAAAAATGCTTACCAGTAGTCAAAGCACAAATATAAGTGCACACATATTATATATATATATATATATATGATGACTTAACGTGTTGTGAGTAAGCACTTTACGAGTGTATTTTCTGAAGGCTATACTGGAATCGAACTCCGGAACCCACGCACCGGACACTGATATCATCTTTTCCTTGGGAACCTTAGTAAAGTGTACAGAGTATGGAGTTAGCAGGTTCAAAATTTCGAATGGAGATGTAACGATTTATACCTTGATAACTCTCTTTATTATATTGAAAAAAATTACTTCACACATGAAGGGGTGGCAGTTATGTCTTTCTTTCTTCTTTGGCAGACAATTTTACACACTTTATTTACTATAAATCTGTATATCGATGTGGCATTCACGGTGGGATGACACATGGGACTGTCCGCTGGGAAGCCATTGTAAGCACAAACATACACACACACACCAAAAAACAAAAAACAAAAACAAAAACAAAAAATAAAAAAATAGAAAACAAAACAAAAACAAACAAACAAAACACAACAAAAAAAAGCCGCTTATATATAAACGGAAACCTGAACGGGATTTGGAGTTTCCTATATTCACGGAATATATATATATATATATATATATATATATATATATATATATATATATATATATATATATATATATGTATATATATATATGTATATATATATATATATATATATATATATATATATATATATATATATATATATATATGTATATATATATATATATGTATATATATATATTTATCGCGGTACAAGGGTGCGCTCTCTTCCATTTGCCTTACCACAATCCACAGCCTGTCAGAGCTTCTCAATACCTATAGCATTTCTGTTGTTCTAGGGTTATCATATAACTGCCGCGAGTTTGGCATTGACATGCGATATTTCTTTGATCCATCCTGGTAAGGCTGGGCTTCAGGTAAGCACACATAACCATTTACTTGAAAGGCATTTAAACACGACAGGCAGAAGTGCGGGGCTTACGAAATCAATGTGAGATCAAAGTAAGAATGTATTTAGGATTATAAGTGGAAAATGCTGTAAAGTTTTTTCCTTGAAAAGGGTCCAAACTGCAGTCATTTTGTTTTTTGTTTTTGATTTATTTATCTATTCATTCATTTATTCATTCATACATTCATTCATTCATTCATTCATTCATTCATTCATTCATTCATTCATTCATTCATTCATTCACTCACTCATTCATTCATACATTCATTTATTCCTATATATATATATGTATATTAATTAATTAATTAATTAATTAATTAATTAATTTATTTATTTATTTATTTATTTATTTATTCATTTATTTATTTATTTCTCTGTCTGTCTGTCTTTGTGGTTATTTATTAAGTTTTGTGGAAGGCAATCAAACCATAAACAATTATAAAGTATATGCATTTACACAAATTTATAATGCACACTTTAAAATAAAATATTAAGGTAATTGTATCATACCCAAGATCACACAAAACTTTAATATACCGGCTGGAACAAAATACTCATGCGCCCCAGCGTATTCTTGTCCCATGGTATGTCTCTGTATCAAATTAAAGAACAATCCATTGAAGCACTTAGCAGATATTGCACTCACCATTTCAACTGAACTGTGCACAGGTTACAGTAAACACACAGCATGTCACTAGATGACCTAGAAATGTAGTCATCTACTCTTTTTTCTTAGAATGCATTTCTTAAAAAATGCCCCCCCCCCCTGCACTTTGAACAAACTGCGATGGCAAAGTCATATTGACTGAAAATAGGGCCTCAAAATATATCGTAGTACCTGTAATAAGTTCCACATAATAGAATACTGTAACTACACAATGGGTCAGAATGGCCTGATAATCATATAGTTAAATCCCTGTCTCACAACGCATCTTCGTACAAAATTTGAAAAGATGTTGTGATAATGGAGTTCACACTTAGTAAGAAGCTGGGTCTTACAAGTAGGTCACAGTGACCAGAATATCTCATCACATGATTCTTGTCCAATTACGCCCCGCTGTAATGAATTTGAGAAAAATCCCTTAGGGCATTTTAAAAAAAAACAAGGGTTTGTGCTGACAAATGGATATACGGAGGGACAACCGGCACACATAGTAACTTCCAGATTACCAGGGGAGGCGTAAGGAGGATTGTGCTACTTAGGGCCTGTGCAAAGGGGTCATTGGTAACCAGAGAAAACTGTGTCGGGAGGATGGTATAAGTGACCAACTGCAATGGGGGGGGGGGGGGGGCAGAAACAACATTTATACCACGTGCAATGTGCGTCTGTATCACCACTTCACATGGATTTAACCATTTTCGACCACAGTATTGCCTTTATTATAAGCACAACACACTCAAAAGGACGCAAAGACGCATTCCATATTCCACCAGACACCAGAATTATTAAATCTCCCACTGTGTTTAAGTCGGACGTCATGAAACCCTCGTGGGTTTCATCTCAATTTTTCCTTAATGCAGCGATGTGTGATTGCTTATATTTCCTCTTTTGTGAATGCATGTTGAAGATCTGGCTACAGTCTTGTAAAACCTGTACTCTGCAGAGTATGTGACTTCATTACAAAATCCACTAGTGCATTGACTACTGGGAAATGTCGGCCCCCAGGACCCGCATTTAAATTATGTTTAACACCCGGGATCCGGGAACCCGGGTACCAGCGGCAAAACCCTTCCTGAAATGATACATAGACACATATTTTAACTTGCATTTATTTAGGTACAGTAATGTAATTCCACCATTCGACAAGTTGCCTATTCCCGAGGGAAAAAAAAGGAAAATGAATAAAATAAAATGAAAAAAAAGTAAAAACCAAAACAAAAACAAAAAAACTA
This sequence comes from Hermodice carunculata, assembly GCA_964020975.1. Taxonomy (NCBI): domain Eukaryota; kingdom Metazoa; phylum Annelida; class Polychaeta; order Eunicida; family Amphinomidae; genus Hermodice; species Hermodice carunculata. Next base: position 21,451,968 of record OZ026627.1, read on the forward strand.
AACAAAAACCAAAAAAAAAAGAAAAAAAAAAAAAAAAAAAAAAAAAAACCATTACAGTAAAAAAGGCAGAAATAAACGTAGATGTATAATTTGATTATTTATATGTAAAAGTTGTCGGGTATTTAGAAATTGGATTCGGGACCCGACTTTTTGGCATTTTGACAGAGGCGGGTTTTTTTCATAATTTGCATGTACTGTACAGCGTACACACCTGGTGTGATTCAATTTTTGTCTACCTTATGAACATAGCAGGAAGTGAATGTTCCATATCCTGTGACAACAGTTACCATATCACCCCAGGATTGTTGGACCACGAGATGTAAGAGTACCGAATAAAGGGCGATTTAAGGCAAAATTATACCAATCAACGAGACTGCCACTTTTGTACGCCATTTACAAATATTATTACCGTTCAACATCATATTTTGTTGACGGTTGTACAGTACAATGTTCCTTTTGGACCAGTTTAATTTACCCAGTCAGCATCCTTCCCTGGCTTACTAGGGACGCTGAGTTCTTTACGGCAGGTCTACATGTACAACTCTTCAATTAACTTTTTATGAAAGTAAAATCAAGGCAGAAAAAGCACACGACCCTTTACGGCAATACGAGCGTTAAATGTCACGTTACAAGGTAAAGCAATTAACAGCTGTATTCATGAAGATATGGACCAAAGAAACCTTAAAATGCGCCATCAAATTTTGTCCTGAATGCACAAGGACGGAAATTAAAATCCAGACGTCACCTCGCTTTTCTGACTGGCATGTATGTCATGATATTGCACCTGATGCACTAATATGGATCCCTTTAAACCAAATGAAAACATATTTAGGTCTTTTTTTAAACAAATCAAACGCTAGGAATTTAGATTAAACATATTTATCACGCCAAATATTATGCTTAACGAGATACACTACGAATGTAAGAATGACAGTATTCAATTTACTTCTTAAACCAGCAAATAAATATCTTCACGCTGCACGCGCGTGTCCATAGTCCTTGGAAAAAAGTGAGGATATGCAAGAATTATTTAGTGGCGACATCTCACGTCGAACGTTTACTGCAAAAATATCAACAATATAAAATGGTCGCAGATGATGCTTCTGTAATCCCCGCTGAAAGTTAAGCCGTTAGTTTCTTAAGAATTTGTAGTTTAAGATTGCTCACTTTTTTGCACTGAAACGACTTTTTTCTACGCAACCTGAACAAAACTGTCACTCATGAAATTTGGTGGAAATGCTCCTTGCCATAGACGGAAGACTCCCACAAATTTTTTCATTCAGCAGCTTTTCTTCGGATCCCGTAATATTTATATAAATACATACATACATGCATGCATAGATACATACATACATACATACATACATACATACATACATACATACATACATACATACATACATACATACGACAAAAAAAAAAAAAAAACCGGGGCAATTCTTCGAACAGCTGGGCCAATGATTTGGAATATCAAAGAGACACTTCTTGAAACCTGTATTCTATATTGTGCAACAGGTGGTGTTACACACACACATATATATATATATATATATATATATATTTATATGTGTGTGTGTGTGTGTGTATGTATGAAATATTGTTTGTGCTCCCATCTATTGTGACTTCTCCCAAACCGTTGGTTGCTCTGCTCATGCGGAAATTTAATGCAGCCCATTGTGGAAGAGTTTCACAAAGTAGCTCACAACACGGTGCTGGATCTCTGCTGGATTTCACATTTTCAATGCTTTATGCACTTGTTGATAATTGCACACATTTCTATTAGTTTCTATGCTGGCGAATTGGAATTGCAATGATAATTCACTTATGTAACTTCTCCAAAGCTGTTTGCCAGATTCATTTTATAGGCCTTGAGCATGACGAAAAAGGTAGGAAAAAATATTAGAAAGCTGATTTTTTTTTCGGTAAAGCTGCAGAAACCAATTTTGAATCAAACCATGTAACGTTTCCCGATTTTACCCTTGTGGCAGCGTCAGATGGCCACCGGACCAGGAAAAAATGAAGGAGAAGCGCCAAATCACCTTAACGTATGAAGCAGAAACCTATAAACAGTCTTTGTTTTCACAGTAGTCTAATCTTAAATGTTCTAGCCCATAAAATGTGATAGCGTTATTAACCCTTTAGTATTATTTCAAAATTGGAATTTTTGATTGTACAAACATTGCTCCATAATGACTGGTCCTGTCTTGTGTCTTCTGCCATGTTGAAAATGGAGTATCGTCCCTGTCCATACATGGATTTGAGAGGAATTCGGATTTCATATGGGAAATACACTAAAATTTTATTTGGCTAACAACTACTTAACATATATGCAAGATGCCTACTAGGTTTAAACTATAAATGTAAGTACAAGCTTGCAATCAGAGGTAGCAAGAAAATATTTTAACACTAATTTCTTCGTTACCAAAACATACTGATTTTTGTCAAAACAACATATATCATTATAAAATAGCTGTGCTATTGACCACTCCAATAATGGAAAAAGATTGCCCATTCTACCTAATGAAGTGTATTAGTGTTTGTTTGGAAGATTTCAAAGAATGTCCATTATTCATTCTAATCAGGGTGTTTCAGCGGCTACTTCACATATTTAGATAAATGTAACATGTTGTCACAATCCACAACGCCACGTGGCTAAGTGTATACTGGATGAATTCACAAACAATTTACTAATACATGCAAATGTTGACAACAGCAACAAAGTTTAAGACTGCGACCTTTTATATAATTCCTTTATTCTGCACATCAATGTGTGATGAGATATAACAATTACGTTCAGTGTAAACAGCGCATAACAGAGAAACATTCTTAGTCAGCCTAGAAGCACCCACATTCTCTGCCACATATTGCCTTGCAGCCACAGGATACCATATTCAGGACGTTATGTTGGGCCCCTGGCTTGTCAGTTTCACCTGAAACCAGAAGTCCATCCTTATATTGCCGAGCCCAGTCATTTGGCGGAAGTTCATTCCCATGCCACTTTGGAACTGTGTCGTGTGTTATGAAGCGGTGAAACTTTGAAGATATAAGTGGGAGTGATTCTTTCTTAAAACTACAAGATAAGGATGCTCGATGGACCAGATGAAAATACAATGAATAACCGCGGCTGGTAGAAGACTTTGCTTCCCAGCTCCACACAGTTAACCCTTTCCCCCTTGAATTAAGACTGAGTCAACAGCTTTCCTTGGCATAGGTTGGGCACTAAGTGCCAAACCCATGCCAAGGAAAGCTGTTGACCTGGGGCATGTGATCTTGATAAGTCACATGTACATTTCTCACTCAAATTGTTTTTCATAACTGTTGAAATTCTTTGAAAACACTGAAGCAGACGACATTTGACCACCAGCCACTTTTGGCCGATTTGATGGGGAAAGGGTTAAAGAAGAAACTGTTCACCTGCCTGTGCTACTTGGTCATGTGTCCTTTCTGTATCAGAGAATACATTCAAGAACGCCTAGTTGTGAAATCTTATTTGATATTGAAAGCCGGGGATCTGGAACATAGTTGAGAGACGGAGCCCATGTCTGATAAAATTTCATTTATCTTTCTCTTTTACGAAGACTAATGGTGGTGCTCTTTTCTCTATCTATGTATCCCCTACGACATTGCCATGGGCCAAGAAAGGCAACTGCGACCTTTTACTTTATAATCGAGAGTCAAAACCTTCCCGTATCAATAGACTTGCTAGGATCAGTCCCTCTAGACCCTTTTCATGAACATAATTGTACACAGTCTGAATTGACTTGTTTACCGCTGGAAAGTTACACAGATCTGTCATTGTACCAGCACTCATGATCGTCAACAAAGGGAAAACTCTCAAATAACAGTTCATTAAACTGTATTTTCCGCACATTAAAATATCAAAAATGAAGCAACAATAGCACAAAACTCAAGCATATATCAGAAATTGTTGAGGAGCCAATCTGAGGCCAAAAGTGTATTCAGGTATAAAAGTATAAACTGGATGCAAGCAATGTATAAATAAATGCTTAAAGCAACTAGGGTTGTGGTGTATTGAATCAGTACCGCGGGTCCCTGAGGAAATTGATGCTGCTACCAATAACGACCCAGTAAAGATTCAAATCCCGATGCATAGCTAGAAAAAAGATATATAAACCACAAACATAAAATATATATCCCTGTGGATAGTTTGCACAAATTTCATTGAATCCGAATAATACAAGCTTCTACAAAGAGGAAATATGACACTAGAACCTCATGAGAAAAGTTTTAGAGTGTGCTTATGTCTTGACCGACATCCGGCAGAATGAATCCAACCAACACTTTTCCATGTGTTGTCAGATCATACATGCATAATGACCAACAAATTGTGACCCATTTTCTACGTGTAGATCTCGTTCAATCGTGAAGTGTTGACACTTATTCCACAAATGTTGTATTCCAAATGCTTGCTTTGCATTACATAATGAGACCACATGCTCTATTCAATGGGTTTGTGCCTGAGTGAGCACCAACTTATTATGCAAATATTTCAGTCAGCGTGGTAAAAGGGCGCTACATTTGAACATGGGGGCTATAATGAAATGCTTTTATATCGTTTACTACTAACTTTGTTAGCTAACTGCAGGTTCAAATTTTGATTTGTGCTAATTAGCTGATCTTAATGGGCATTATTTTGATCCAGTAAAGAAAAAAAAAACACGCTAGCATCAAATCCAAATAAATGTTATTATCTTTGAACGTTTTTCTTTCGGATGTATAATACGTTTGGAAATAGGCATAATTGGTGATAGTTGTGGCGGCCCTCTTGAATTTTGAAATAGCCACAAGGGTAAAATTGGTGGACTTTATGGGAGGGGCATGTATACATGTTCACGCATCTCTCCTGACAAGTGCAGCTTTCTATTATTTTTTTTCCATACTTAACGCTTTTATTTTCTTGTGCTCCTGGGCTATCAAACTAGGTGGAGTGTACTTTGCATGGATTGCTACCGAGTTTGTTCAGCAGGTCTAGCTCCAGTTAGCATTCCGCGTTTTCGAATTTATTGTTCACTTTTGGCAAAACCTTTATCAAAAAAGAAGAAAAGAAAAACTGCTCCTGTAGCACTGCGCTAATTGTTTCGATATTCCATAGAATCACTTCTGAGCACCATCAGACTTCACCAAGTAGCACTACAGTCTCTTATATTTATACACAGTGAAGTTATTATCGAATTGTCCACTAGCCCGAAAGCATAGGTGTATTCAGAAACCGTGCCAATTAAATCGTTATGATTCCGGTATTCGTGTCTGTGCATTTGGTGAGGATATTTCAGTAATTCGCAATTTTTTTTTTTCATTTTGAAATTTCATGGCGGCAAATATAAGCAACATTGACTTATTTATCTGTGCGATAGTGCTTCGTAAGTGCAAAGTTACTAGTGGACATGTATAGGAACATGTCTATGTGATTTTAAGGTAATGTTACCCTTTACGCGGAGTGGCCTTGAAAGGTAAGCTAAAGGTCAAGGACCGTGAAGCAACATTTGCGCCTGTAACTTAAAGCCTATTCAGTATATTAATTTCATACTTGATAAGGATTGTTTTAGGTGGTCCTGTATAAAATGCATTCAAGATGGATGACTTTGAGTTAATTTGGCAGATCAATCTAATTTTTAGCCAAGTGCACACTTCGGACACTTATGGATCACTCAATTTCGTGAAAAGTTTTTTACTATGAAGCTCAATTTCATAAACACTTATTTTGATACCATGAAGGTCAGTTAACAATTTGATTAACGTTCTTTTTCTTCGGAAACAAGACCAAAAGCGAAAAAAACGCAGTTAAGCTCAATACTTGTGGGAAAACGAACGTCAGCTAAGGAACTGGGTGTTCCCACAGCCGTGAGGGTTATCATTGTGCCGTGTGTGCATTGTATCATAATTCATAATTTATTGGGGCACCTAAAAAGCATAACATGGGGGAGAAAAGAACCATAAAAAACCCCTTGACATTTGAGGTATCAAATATATAGGTTTGGGGTTATAAATCACTAAATTCTGCTATTATATGAAAAATTATGTGACTTCGAAGTTGAAGCTCTTGAAATTGCGAATGAAAATTGAAATTTCAGGTTTTTAGAGTGGACATTTTTGAGGTTCGAAAATCGAATTTCCTAAAGTCGGAATTTAAAAAAAGTCGAAATTTCAAGTTTTTAAAGCCAAAATTTCCACTTTTATCTCATAACTCCGACTTTAAAGACACAAAATGTTTACTGTTGTCTCCAAACTCAAGGTTAAAATCGTGAAATTTCGAGATTAAAATATCGTTACATCGTGAGTTTGGTCGAAATTATAGTTTTCCGAACTCAAAATGTTAATATTTTAAACTCGAAATTTCAATACAAAAAAAAAAAAAAAAAAGAAAACAGAGAAAATGTCAAAAGTTTAGGTTTTTGAATTCGACCATTCGAGTATTAAAATTCAGAATACACAATTTTGCCTAATTGTTTGAATTCCAGTTTTAATTAAGGACTATGTTTTATATATTGACATAACAATACTAAATCCAGCTGCATTTTACCGCATGTTGGTAGATGCAGCAAACTTTAGATTGGTGCAGGCCCAGCTAAACAGATGAGTTAGTGAGCTAAACGTCGACGGCCAAAAGAGCACCAAAATATAACAATGCCAAGCCTGTGCCATGCTTCCATATAAAAATAGCTTATTTAGTGTTGAAAGAAGAAATCCTTATTCCTGAGGGTGTACGCTCAAACCCTGTTTTAAGTCTTTCGCATATTTGACACATTGTACACAACGACCATACGATAAATGCTATATATATATATATATATATATATATATAGAGTCATATGCCGGTGAACAAAGAATATTGAAAATACAACTATACATAGAAATAGTCTGATTACAGCTGTGGAATTCATTCAGTCAATGTTCTGGCATTAGAATTAGACTCAGCGCCCATATTGCTTTGCCAGGAAGGCTTGTCAAATGAAGTATACTGTCATATACAGCAATATGAAGTACAGGAGTTTCCCACATACGGATCATTTATTTACATCGTTTATGTCAAAAACAAACTTGACCGTTATATACTAGTGAGGCTAACATATATGCATTGTTACTTCTGCCTATAGCGCAAGAGATCTGCCAATACCAAAGCAAAAACCCTCAGATGCTAGCACAAATGAAGGTGGATTGTACAAAATACCATTCCTTGCGTGTACTGAAGAATGTCCCAAAACATGTATATGCTACCAGTAATTAATCATATATGCTTTTTGGGGTCATGTAGACGAATGGGCCCATCGATAAGTTGATGTTACCGGATACATAGGAACCTGTTTGGAAAGAATAACCCACTAAAACTCTCATAGTTAGAGTTACACACAGAATATTTCTACTCCTTTTTAAGTGTTTCCTGTATTGTAAAGTCTGTCTGCATTTATTCCACATATATTAGAAATCCTTTTGCCTCGCAAAGTCTCCTTCAATATAGATGTCCTGTAAAATACGAAAGTACGTATTCTAGTCAGTAAATCACGGGTTGGTCTCATCAGCAGTGTCAACTCTGACCAAAGTCATACAACTTAAAACGAACTGCGATGACTGCTATAAAACATCCTAGATTCATACGCCTTGTATTGCGCCCAAAGCTCGCCGGGGAATGTTGTGACCTCAGTTGAAAACATGGCACTGGAGGAACTAATTTTGACACCTTTGTAAATAATTGTAACGGGTGTTTTGGGCACTTTTAAAACCCATGTCTTTGTCTGCATGCATTCATATACATGGACACTTAGACTTGACGCAACCAGCAATATACAATAAAGATTTACTAACATCTCTGACATAAGGCTTAAATAACATCAGCTGGACACACTTTATTTCCAATTGTTTGGATGTCGCAGTGGTCTTATGCTCAGAAGGCGGTAGATACGCATCTAAATAAAGAACATAATGGTTCTTTTGTAAGAAACTATTACATACAGCATTTTATGTTGTGGCTTGTAGTTTTTCTGTTGTTCAGTGCAGACATAAGATCAATTATGTCTTTGAATATACTCTGACAACAAGTCAAAAATACATATCGTAATCAAACAAACAGGTGGAAATCAGTCTGCATCTATTCCATATATATGCATATATATATACATATATACATATATATATATATATATATATATATATATATATATATATATATATATATATATATATATATGTATATTAGAAAATCTATTGGTAAATAATGAAGGTGCGGTATCATTGATAGTGACATCCTGTCATAATAAGTCAATTTATTCAGGATGGAAAGAAATGACTTCCAGGTGCACAACTCCCAAACCTTTTCAGAACAGACATTTGATATTCTTCCTTTGAGATATTTGTGCTTAAATCCGGTTACTGTGTAGGCGGCCCCTACAAAGACGGTTTTCAAATTCTTGAGTTGCTTTTGCGCTGAAACCTTATATCACGAAGCACAGAAACACAAATATATTTCAAAAGCACACTCTTGTGTTTTATGTATCTCGAGCAATTAATCATAAGAGGTTTATGTCAGGCAAAAAAATGACTACATGTCATTCCTAAATTATTCCGTTCTTGACCTCTACCTCTTCTCACTAAAACAATTTATTGGTTGTTCTGTAAAAAAAAAAAAAAAAAAAACTCACTAATTATTTTTTTTCTATAGCCAACAGAATTCAGTACCAACAAATCTTGTTAAGCTCCACCAAATTTTCCTTTCTCTCACTGATTACTTCAACAAATTTTCAAAAGTGATTTACGTCACAAATAATATGTATTGTCATAACTCATCGTGTTTGTATTGTCGTCTTACAAAAGCACCGGCAATAGGGATGGTGGAAAAATTTACCTCGGTACCTACATCAGAAACATATCATATGTGTCTGATGTGTATGTCTTTAGATCAATTGCCTAAAATCTGTTGAAATATAGTGTGCATTCAACAATCACAACATTGTTGTGTTGTAATGTATTGCATTGTATTTTCTTGTTAACATTATTGTTGCTGGATTGCCAAATAGTTACAAGTAGAACAAATCAGGATGATGTCCAGAATACAGTTGACAATCAAAATTATCTGCACATTGATATATAGTACTTCACGATAGGGTACATTGTACTAAAGACAATAAGAGGCTTGTCAAAAGAATATGTTTAGTGATAACATGTATTGTTGGAAAGAAAAGTCACCTGGTATAAGAGACATGATTGGAGACATATACATTAATGCACCTACTTCTTCAATAATCTGTCTCTAATGATAACATCGGATATTCTAGCGTAGTTTAATAATTTGTGATAGAATTAAATAATTTGTTCAATCATCATATTTAAGCTTATCAACTTCATCAAATGAGATGCACTCTTTACCGTGACGCAGCTACTGGCATGTGTCTTTTGATGCTCATTCATTGACGTCATAATACACTGAAGTAAAAGTGTGTGTGTGTAAAGCTAATGTTCTCTATGTGCAAGGTGATTGAGCGGACGTCACGAAGGAGATTGGACATTCAAATATTCCTGTTACAACGTTAAGTTCCATTTCCTCTCTGGCGTCATAAATGATGACTTAAACCAATCAAAACGAGTGTGTTACAAGTATACTAGCTGTTGTTTTTCTTTCAATAGTGGCCTACATTGAGTTCGCTCCCAGCTTTTTTCAGGCCATGTCAGGTTGATTTGCATTTTCGTGTGGTAGCTGTCACTGACCTGAAATTATTGTAATAACGGTTTCGAAAATGTCATGCATTTGATTTGAATTCCATTTAAGAGCCCTGGGAAACTAATTTGGATGAACGGCCATGTTGGCAAAATGAGCCCCTATTCACGTAACGAACACTTTAAAAATACGGCAAAATAGTGAATAACCTTTTTTTATATATTATGCTTGCCAGTGCTCTGTTCATTGAGAACAAACAACCAATCCTGGTGTGAAGGCAACGTCTAAACACACATTGTTATGTGGTTTGTAATAAGTGCAACCTCGACCATAAAAATCATAAGTTGTATTTGAAATTTCTTCACCAAAAGCATGCAACCAGCTAAAGTGATTATTAGTGGTTTAACCGTATTTTATTAAGCTGAAATGCACATAATCAACACAATAAAATAGGACGAAAAAATTATGATTGGGAAATAAGGTTTTGACCTATATGAATCACTCTCATAGTGGTAGGGCAATTACAGTGCAATATGAGACCCAGGGAAGATCAGACCAAAATGGGTGACAACAAAAGAACAAGATAGATTGAGGGGATAGAATAAAAGCCAATCATTGAACATGGAAAATATTAATCATGTGCAGCCAGCGTAATTCATTTCCTAAAGGTGGTCTTTGGCAGGTATAGCTCGCCAATCAGTTGCAGACATCCGTCATGAGCTTGTTATTTCACAAAAACACGAGAAACACACATTTTCTGACAAGAGTACCGAGAAGTTTGTCGTGAAACACTGGTCAAATTAGAAGCAAAACGTTTCTAGACAATGTAACTATATAACATGGCCGCAGGTCTGTGTTAAGCTCGGTGTAATGTATTATTTCCTTTTTCGAGTTAAGGACAAATAGCCAACAGGCTAATTCATGTGTCATGGTGAATATATACAGATATTACACAAAATATCATACAAAAATATCGATAAATAATAATAATAGTAATAATAATAATAATAATAATGATAATAATAATAATAATAATAATAATAATAATAATAATAATAATAATAACAATAATAATAATAATAATAATTATTATTATTATCATTATTATTATTCTTTTTATAATAATAATGATGATGATGATGATGATAATAATAATAATAATTATAACAATGATAATAATCATTATCATAAATATTGTTATTATTATTATTATTATTATTATTATTATTATTATTATTATTATTATTATTATTATTATTATTATTATTATTATTATGATTATTATTATTATAGGTAAGAAGTCAACTGGTATCACTTGGAATTGCAGTAAGTAAGAACACAAGTAACGATAATCAGAAGCAGACCATATTGCACTCCTTTGGTGGCAAGCTGTAGCGAATGGCAGTGGTAAATCCACAGGGATATCGGGTTGGTGATATCCAAATCCCTTACATAATTTTATAAAAATGGCATCAAATGAATATGACTTTACTTAGTTGCTTGTACAATGACCTTTAGGTCAACAAGAGTTGTAAGGCGCTTTTGAAAAAAAATTTGTCCAAGTTGAACTAAAATTGAACTGGTTCATATGGACATACAAAGCCGGTCGACGACTTTTTTTTTTTTTTGCTTTTGTTTTTGTATGTTTGTTTGTTTGTTTTTTTTTTTTGTTTTTTTTGTTTTTTAGTTTATGGAATGTTTTTTTCGTGGTTGTGCCTTTATCAAGAAAGTATTAAGTGGAGAAAGTGATTAGCTCCAAGTCCATTAGAGGGAATGTGCCCATCTTCAAGTTTATTTAGCAAGACGAAACTGGTGATCAAATCTTAAATCACGACCGAGTCTAATATAAGCAAGGAAAGCAGCAAAGACTCACACTCATCTCATGGTTCATACTTGTAATAGAGGTATTTGTAGCTGAGTGCATGGAAATATTAGAGTACTCTTGCAAGTTTTAAGATAATAATGGCCGCATGAAATATGACTTCAGGAACTACACAAAGAAAAAATAAGAATGAAAATGATTTATAATGGCCCTGAATGAGCTTGCTTGTTTGGAGGATTTTTGTGCCAATACGAGACTTTGTCAATTACGTGTAGACTGTGAAAAGAAAACTACCCATTAGCTGTAGGTCCTACGACTGTTTTTGTACAAAATGAATCTCCTCTGGAGCTCTTTGATCATGTGAGGTGTATGGCAATCCGCCATATTCAATTGAAAAAAAAACACACTACCTCTAACAAAACCAAAAACAAACGAAAAAACACACACACACACACACACACACACACACACACATACACACAACAAAACCAAAAGCCAAAAAACACCCACAAAAACAAAAACAAAACACACCCACACACACACACACACTCATAAAAAACAACAAAAATTAAATAAATAAGAAAAACAGAAAGAAAGAAAAGAAAAAAAGCCACACAAAAGAAACAAGGATTCGTTCATTCTGGGGTAGCATATTTGTTTCTCACGGTGCTGGCCTTTGAACATAATAAAAGTGACAGAAATGCACCACAGACCCCTGCAAATTAAGGTACCTTACTCCTTTTATTTCCATAGAGCCATCAAGCCTACAAATCGTAGCCGGAATTATCTTTTTTTCTGTCTTTCGTGGTACTGGTAATTCAAACGTGTCTCGTAGTCTACATAAGATGCCAAGTAAGGACGTGTGTGACACATACTAACCTCTGCTTAAAGTTTACAAAAAATGTGTATACAATTCCGTTCATGTTTTAATCCGAGTTTTGAGAATTTCTGCCAAAAATTATTATATACTTCCATTTGTTTATTTAATTCTTATTCCCAATCACATATTAGGTAATCTGTAGACATCCATGTCATAATGCACGAAGTGAGTCAGAAAACAAACTGTATTCATTTGGCTAAGTGCATATCGGACAACATTTATCCCCTTAAGGGGCTTTATCTTGCATTGTTTTGGCGAGTGTGTAAATCATGCGGTATTAAAAGTCTGTCAAACGAAACGCATAACTGGTAGCAAATTGTGCATTGGAGGTTAGCAATAGAAGTAACCAAGCAACTACCATAGCGTGGTGCAGCTTGAGTGAGCTAATATGTCATGCAGCTGAACTGAGAGAAATAGAATGAGTGTCGTAAAAAAAGATTGGCAGAAGTTGAATGAGCATTTCCGTGAAGACTGACATGAATAAATATATGAATGCACCAGTGTTATGCAATCAGAAAGCAATAACACGGTGCTTCCTCAGACTACCTGTCCCCGAAGTTCCATGGTTATGGATGTAGAAAACATGGAATATAGGTTTGAATTTCTGTCACATTTGCCACTTATTAAACTTGGAAGTATGTCGGGACGTGCTCAAATTTGTCGAACATGCATGTGAAAAGTGTAAGATGTCCCTAATGTTCCATGCTGTTTGCCTTATTGCAGTAAGAATGTTTTTAACAACGAATTACACATACATCTAGTCTTCAGTACATTTTATTTGAAGTACTGCAAGATAAAATATAACCTGGTGATACAAAGGGTGTTGTATCCTTTTAATGTTCCGGTTATCACATAGCTCATAGCTGGAAGACTTACGCTTTGCAAAACTTGGGTACACTGTAACATATTTTTTTGAACAAGCGATTGTTGAGAAAACACGACAAATACTTTCAACAGTATACATGCACGATGAAAAGTAAGAAAACTCTTCTCAGGACCACAGAAAGCTTATAATAGTGTCCGTTGTCATATATAGCACATACAGAGTTAAACCTATATATATATATATATATATATATATAGTTTTCTCATGACATAGATAAAGTTTTCAGCGTAGTTAGCATTTTTGTTTTATATGGAACTCTTTTCAAAATATTTTTATCAACACTGTTCCCAAACTTATTTTGATACTTGCATTACAAAACAGAAAGTTGCTTTGTGGCTGAAAAGTAAAAGTTCGCAGTTTTGAGAAGATATTTGGATATCATTTTCAATACTAGGAAATGCAGTTGTTACACTGAAGTGGAAGTCGATGTGATTAGTATAGGAAGCGGTCTTTCATATGTTGTTTGTTTGTTTCGAAAATGTCTGCAAACTTATAAGGCACTCCTTATAAATGTTGATTATGAATATATCTTTTTTAATTTCCCTGTTTTTTATCTACATGGGGCTATAGTACTATATCGTGCACGCGATTCAGGTAAAATACACTTCATTCACAATTGAACTCTACCATTATGTTTATAATGCAACGTAGCTGATTCATTTGATATTCCGATGATATTTCAGCCCTTTGAACGATGCATCCCATGTAAACTACACAAATACTGCCCCAAACCTTTCATTCTAGACCTTTGTACAATACAAACGTAAGTTTCAGAAGGTTCGTAGCACTATGATAAGCCTAATTAAGTTACAACGGCAAATAACATTAATTTTGTGCAGAGTAATTTTTATTGCATACTGAAGTGTAACATCTAAAATTAAGCATTCTACATGGTAGGAAATAGCAGCAAAGTGTGGAGTATAACAGCCATCAATCGTTATTAATGAGGTACTAGCATTGATTTTGGTTTTGAGACGGGATACAAGATTTGTACCAGAAAAAAAATGTTTGCATATTTGCAACCGCCCCTGGTCTCTCGCAGTGTAGGTACAACAAACCAAATTAATATCTTTCAGCAAAATCAAAAATGAAAGGCAAAGTATGAAGGCACCATGATTATCAAACTTGCAGCTCGTTTTATCAGGTAATTCATTTTGCAAAATTTTCTTTTTATTTTCGGTTTTTGAAGGTGGAAACACTATTGATTACCTCCCACACAAAGCATTTGTTGCTAAAAATACAGGACAGGCAGAAAAGAATGGCAATGTCGCGGTCTCACCATTCCATGTCCTCTACGTCTGTACATTAACATTGTGTTGATATCATTTGACCATTCCAAGCGATGCTTCTTGGTACGATCGAAACATTGACTTGCAAAGAACGCACACTATCCCAGAAGTTTGGTTTAAACGTATATCATCAACAAACATATCCATAAAGAAATCATAAATCAAGATCATAACAATAGGGCGAAAAGGTTATGCGCTGGCCAACTCACACATCCCCCCCCCTCCCCGGAAAAAAGAGAAGGTGCAAATCAAACACACAAAAAATAACACGAGATATATAACCCATTCAAGACGTGGGCAGGTAGAAGGGTCATCAAGTAATCCTCAGAATCGACACATTTGATACCTGATCAACCCAAACAATTATGCATTTTAACCCATACCTGTCAAATTGGAGGCGCAATCTTTTTAGATATGATCCAGAACGGCTGGCAAATATACTTGTTCCATCGTCAAGGAACAAGTTGCAGACTTTTCTTAGGGTTGTGAGTTTATTCTAATGTTATGCCAACACAGCCGACTGGTAGCCACTGAAAAAATATCTGGGTCTGTTGGCCTAACGCAAGACGTTCAGGACAGGCAAAATGGTCATTTATAACAATTTTGATATTTGTGTTCACTTTGCAGATATGGGGTAATGCAAATTGTGCTTTGGTGATCTAATCCAGACCTACGTGCCACACAAATATGCCTGGCTTGGATGACCTGGTCTTAATTAAGTTTAGTTACGTTTAGTTAAATCATATTAAATTATACTGGATTACCAAACAGAACCATGATATTAACAAAAATGGCTCCCCATGCACAAACAGATTCAAAATAATCTGTACAAGACACACGGGACAACGTATTACTAAAACAGACAATTCGGTTATACAACATGATGATGTCAGTAATAATATTAGTACACACCTACAATGAAACTCGTTTGGACCTAGAAATGAGATCCCGAGCAGCAAATAATACACCTAAATTTGGATCATCAGATAAACTATAATACCATGTACAATAAAACTGAGCAATAATCACCTGCAATATGAACGAGTAACTTGTTGCTCATTGCC
Organism: Hermodice carunculata; assembly: GCA_964020975.1. Classification (NCBI taxonomy): domain Eukaryota; kingdom Metazoa; phylum Annelida; class Polychaeta; order Eunicida; family Amphinomidae; genus Hermodice; species Hermodice carunculata. The sequence goes on from OZ026627.1 coordinate 21,467,576, forward strand.
GCTGCCATTATATTAAAATTTTAACAATAGAAATCCTATGTGTAGAGAATAGACGAAATCCCAGAAAGAACTTGTAAGTGCGCTCTTATCAAATATTTTAAAGCAGCAGAATGGAGGATACGCAAGCCATGACGATGACAATTTAATCCAAAAACCCCAAAGGTAAGAATGAATTATGTCTAAAAATCTATTACCATGCGCATAGCGACCAGGAACACGAAATGGATCGACACATAAAGGGTACTTTTCCGATTTGATTTAAATTAAGTATGGGTACCACACTACCTTATGCATTCCAGGCGATCATTCAGTTAATTGATGGTGCAGGGAAGGAAGGAATCCCCAAAACGTTTGGATGTGAATTTGCTCTGTCTCAAACTGTGAAGGTTCCTGACCCGGATAACGGCGCGGTCGGCTTTAATTGGAACCAGATCTGAAACATAAGCCCGGGTTAAACCATTGATTATTCTGTAAAGCAAAATCAATTTCAACTATCGGCGCCCTTTAGCTTGTGTTGGCCACGCTGCTTCGTTGAGTAAGATATGATATGGTTTATGCTTTGGAGCATCCAAACTAATTCAAGCCGCTTCAGTCCAGTGCAGTAACAAGATCCATGGTGCAGTCATGAAATATAACGCAACCAGTCTAAGATAGGGCGTATGCTGGCTTTACGCAGGCTGATGAGACTATCACCACATGGCTTGTATATGAGTCTTAAGAGTTGAATTATGCATTTATTTGCTTTTTCTATGACTGGTATGTATGCATTCTATTTTACAATGTAGAAGAGAGGTATTCCCAGGCAGGTTTGATCTCTATTTTTTTTTTTTTTTTTTTTTTTTTTTTTTTGATATTAGTATCCCCACCCATGAGAGGAAATAATAGTAAGGATTGTTTTGTTTTTGCGAAACGGGAGAGCTTGACAGAGACATTTAGTTGCCTTGAAGTCCTGCACTCCTGGTGTGGTACCGCATATGTGTTTATTGCCACGTAGGCCTTTTAAAATGTTCAATGCGTTTATGGCTATTACTTCCAAGAGACCTATAGATGACCATTCCCTGGGTCCCAAACATATTTTTGTTGGCCCGGATGGCACTGCGCTCATTCACTGCCTGGGAAGCTTAGCCATTGCCAGTTGGCATTGTGGGTTAATTCCTTGTATACCTGTCATAGAGTAGCCTTGGTACCCACTGTCTTTCATAAGCCCAGGTCTGGGTTGCCTTATGCTAGTTTATTACCCGTGTTGCATTACGTGCATCCCTGTAGTTATGTGGTGACCCTTATAGGTTTTATCTTAGCAACACACTGGGTTCGTTAGCATTGATGGAATACTTTATTTTGTTCTGGGCCAAATGCTTTGTTCTGGTATTCTACTAATCTTCTCCATTCTACCAGCTACCAGGCGCCTCTTTGAAATAAAACATGTTTACATCACAGGGTTAGTTGTTGGCTTGTAGTAGGCGATCGTCTGGTGGATGGTTGAACTTTTTTTTTGTTTTTTTTGTTTTGTTTTGTTTTTGTTTATTTTTTATTTTTTGTTTTTGTTTTTGTTTTGTTTTGTTTTTGGTTTTTGTTTTTGTTTTTTTGTTTTTTGTTTTTTGGCTTTCTGTTTAGCGCTCTGTGTGTATATTGTCTGCAGTTAATGATGAACATTTCTAAGGCTGAGAGGACCGGTTTAAAACCACCAGTTGCCTTTTATGGGTGACTGCCTGTCTCAAGTCAGGAGTGAAATTCGTTTCTTCACATTGGTATTGGAAAAGAAATGTTGATGCTTTGGCAAGTCTGAAATCTCTTTGCTGTCATTGTTGGGTTTGGAATTAATGAATATGGATCATGTGTTTCTGTACTATTTGAGTTAAATCGAACTGTGTATGTCTCTGTGTGTAAAGGTACTTGGCAGGTAATTACACACATGTGTCTCTGATACACTGACCAATGCGATTGACTGGCCTACGGTGTTGCATTTTTTAAATCTTTTTCTTTCTTTTGTATGATAGAGGTTGCGGCATGGCGGGACTTTTGTCCCTCATTCCATCACTTCCATGTCTTCAATTTATGCTCATTCTATCTCATGTAATATGATTAAAGTGACATCTCTGGCAAGATCATAATCATTAATATCTGCTTGCAATTCATAAAATTTGATAAATATAGGAGATAGTTTGGTGTTGTTATACCTACTTAAACCAGTTGATGCTGTTAAGCCCTGGGAGTTGACCACATAGGTCTTTTGTACAGACGCATGTGCCCATGATTGTTTTTGGAGTCGACCACACAGGTCTTTTGTACAGACGCACGTGCCAATGATTGTTTTTGGCCACATGTTAATATTTAGAATGGAACATAGATCAAAATGATATTGGAATTGATGTTTAACTTGACAAATGGTGTCCACGTTCATGATGTGTTAGGATTGTGATGTGGTTCATCGGTGTATTACCACGTTGATATTTACCGCTGAGACAAAGTTAAATACAGAAGTGGGATTGTAACATACGTAATCTATATCTAAGCATGCTGATGTTTGCTGAAGACCTGCAGTTTAAATCTAAGTCACGATTCTGATAGGTACGATTTGCATCTGAACACGATCATATTTGATGATGAATATGCTGATGAAGATTATCATGATGATGATGATGATGATGATGATAATGATATGCGTTTGTGGTACTGCCAGTGGACTGCAGAAAGCCTGGTGCTCATTAGGAGAATTCTGGCAGATATATATATATATATATACTCATGAGTAGGATTTCATCCTAATAGTATTGTCCCATTTTCCATGCTGAGTTCAATTTTTATGTTCCTGTGATCCCCCTCGCGCAGATAATGACACTGCCTGTTCAATAGCTGTCATGTTCCATAGTGTATCCATCAACAAATCTCTCCGACAGCATACATCTTACCATATCAAACCATCACGGGAATTGAAGAAAATCACTCCTTTTTCGACCACACCACAGTCCTCCACTAATCTCCATTCCAGTCAGCATATTCCTAACACAACTCTGTCCATTTTGCTCTATGGGCAGGAACAAGACGGATGTAAATGACAAAATGGTATGACCTCAGTTTGACTGACACTGGTCTCCTATTGATCGTACTCTTTGATGCTATAACTTTCTAGGTTTGATGCCACTGCTGAGAAAACCTCTGCATGAAAAGAACCTGTGCGTCTTCCAATACGAGACTAGGTTATGGTCGTCCTTTCAATCTGAAAGAATTTGGCTTCCAAGTTCTGATTTCATTTTTAATCATCTTGTCTCTCGAAACGCCACTACTGCTGTGCTGCTGACCTTAGGCACCTCACTCTCCTGGCTACTTCACACTGGAAAAGACCAGAGTCTGACATATTAATGATCCTGTTTTGTTGAATTTAAAGTTGTGACTGACCTGTACACCGTGGCATTATAGATTCACATTGACCCCTGTGTGTGTGTGGTTGACAGGGTTGCCTTTTAAAGCCCATAGACACCCCAATGCCAGACACACGTTTTCCACTTTTGTGAATGTTATGCCATTTCCAGGACATTTGTCTTTCTTATGTGACTGCTGAGGCATATTCTTAGCTATGTATCCTGTCCTTTTGCTTTTTTTTCGGGGGTGGGTGGGGGTGGCGGGGGGGGGGGCTACAAATTATTACACAATTGAAATGTTAAAAAAACCTTAAGCATAGCAATATATTTCAAGCAAATAATCAGAGCAAAGTTAAATACTGCAAAAGCTAGTGTTGAAGATCAAGAAGTACCAAGGCTTTATCATAGCTATTACTTTCAGAAGATGCAGTTGCACTGCCGACCAATTGCAGGTGCATTTTGGCAACATTACATAGATTATTAGAATTGGTTTTCGAATGAAATGATGTAATGGTATCATGAGTTCTCACCAAAAGCACCTCTCTAGCTGAGAAGACGGTGGACACTGGTGCAGCACAAAAAGTGCATATGTTTCAGATTAAAAGCACATGACACTTAAGCTTCTTTAAAACAGGGTATCATTCCAAGGACACAAGTCAAGCCTTAATTAGTTTAACATGATATGCACATTTCTGAAACACCGCTTTGAATGGACCAGCCCTGAGGGCACTCACAAAGTTTGACCAACCCTTTGAAAGGGAGTAAAGAGGGACATTTGTGATACTCAGTGACAAACTATTCCATAGTTGGCTTGTAGGCGACACAAAGAGTGTTAGCAAAAAGGGGGGTGTGCATGTGGACTAGCGTTCTGCCCACAGGCTTATGCGATGGGTACACCACCCTCAATGTGTTAACATTTATCACAGGGAGTAAAGCTCTGGGATATGGACGGTATATACAAAGGTGAGTCACAAAGTTTCGTTCACCAGAGGTTGCCCCAGATTCATCTGACATGACTGGCTTCCTTTTGCTACCTCATCATGTGGATGACCTAGGTCCCTATTATATACATTTGGTGGGCAAAGGAAGCCTCAGTAGAATTTACCTGGCCATTTAATGTACCTACATACCTGGCTGTCATATGGAGCCTCAAAGAATCACATGCTTTTCTACATTAATATGTGATGTATATACATATATGTAGATAGATAGATAGATAGATAGATAGATAGATAGATAGATAGATAGATAGATATACATACACACATATATATATATATGTATATATATATGTATATATGTGCGTGTGTGTGAGTGTGTGTGTGTGTGTGTGTGTGTGTGTGTGTGTGTGCGTGCGTCTGTATCCCAACAAGCCCAATTCATGAAGAACTTGTGCAGCTTTATGCTGACCTTTCACCATCTTTCAGTTGCTGGACAGAATCAGCAATTTGCTGGTGTAAGGGATGATGTTGAAGTTTAACCATGTGCTGGGAGGCATCTATGACTGACATTTTGGCGCAGCAAGCTGGAGCCATAATCCTGGACGACCCAACTGTGACACTCATATACTTATCCTTGCAATTTGGAGTGAGCTATGGAAGTGTGCATACCATTGTGCAAGAGCAACTTGGCCAGTCTTAAAAAAATGTGCAGTATGGGGCCTTCATCAGATGACATCATAGTAAAGGGATCAGAGGGAGTCAGCTTGTCGCAAATAGATTCAGGATTTTGAACCAAAAGGCCCAAAGAGATATTCTGATGTCACAGTGGACGAGTGTTGGATTTCCTTCTTCATCATGGAGGGTAAACACTGAGCAGGTGTGGCTGACAGAAGATGAAGCAGGTCCTGAGATCCTGAAGACAGGTTTTCTTTCAAAGATAAAATGTGTTTACCATTTTTTGTTTCAGGGTCCCATTGCTGTCGATATAATGCCTGACAAGGCCACGGTCACTGCCACATATTATACCACCTCTGTTTTGCCAAAAGTTCTGAAGCATATCCACTGAAATATTGAAAGCCCCATACACAGATATAAGATGCACACGTTCACTGGAAAAATGTAACAAATGCACAACACATAAATTGAACATAGGCCTGAACAAGGGTGTGTAATATCTCAAATTGTGTCAGCGCTATAATAAGGACTTGGGTGAACAGCTAGTGGATTGTGTAAAGGAGGTAGTAATATGACACAAAGAAATTACTAGGTTATTTATTGCACATGACATTGTGCTCATGATTGAGTCTCACAACGAATAACCACATATGTTAAGCATTGTATGGGAACAGGTGAATATATTTAGGTCATAATCTAGCCAAGACAAGTTATGAAATAAGGAAAGAAACCAGATGGAATAAGACAACCGAGCCTTACATCATTACAAATTCCAGAGGGTAGAAAACTGATGATTGGAATTGGAAAGGTAAATCAATGTGAGTATATTGGGCTACAGATGGAAGTAAAGCAGGAAAAGATACATTCAGGTACCATATTGAACAAATTAAACAGAAAATGAATCACCCCAATGGTATTTATAGCTCCAGTGCTGTGGGACAGAATAGCAATACGAGAAAAAGCTATAGGGTTTATGTGTAATCACAGTACATGCAGGGAATATCCATGGTATGAGGAAGCACAGAATGACAAGGCAACATGATTCTAAGAACACCACTTTGTGTAGAACTAGAAGCAATCATAGGGGAGCTAGGGTGTCATAGCAAAAAAAGAATTGTCAAAGTCAACTTGAATTCTTGGGAAGGTTTATAATCAATAAACAAGATCAGCGATGCAGAAAAAAAATAATGAAGCTGGTACAAAACAGACAAGATGGGTAAAAGACATAAACTTAATGGAAAGGCATGAATTAAAACGTTATGATGAGATTATAGGTTGTGACAAAAAGATGGACTGAAAACTAAAAACAAAAAACAACAACAAAAAAGTGAGGTAAAAATGTAGACTAAAGGCATACACGGTATCAGAGACTGAAGAAAATGCATGCTGGGATGAAATGAAGGGATCCAAGCTTTTCAGATTGTTCAAGAAAACATTGCCAATATTCATATATTTCAACCCAAAAATGAAAGCAAAGAGCTTTAATACCTACTAAACATCAACATTCATCTTCCAATACCAATGTGAAGAAAAACATTTCCCTCTTGACTTAAGATTGGCAGTCATCCATAAAAGGTAACGGGTTGTATTACCCCAGTCATGTCAATCTTTGAAATATTCTTCATATACTACTCACCTATTATTTTTATTTCATATAAGCCTTTCCACTTATAACCCAAATTTCAGCACTTGTGTCAAAGATAAAAAGAGACATGATAGGTTTGTCACTTTTTTAATTTTGCAGCAAAAGAACAAAGCAAGCCTACATCGTTTTTGTGATATTTATGAATTTGAAACATTTCAAACACACTCTACTTTCATTATAACTATGAGTTGTAGATCACAAACCACAGCACAACATAGCCACGGACATATTTATCAAACTATTAAAAAACGAAAAAAAAATAACCATACTCACAAATGCCAACCCAACAATGACAGCAAAAAATATTTAAGAGTTACCAAACATCAACATTCATATTCCAATACCAATGGGAAAAATTAAAATTTTACTTTTGACAAGAGACAGGCACTCATATATTTGAGGTAACAAGTGGTTTTATACCAGCTCTCTCAACCCTTGGAATCTTCGTCATTAACTGCACACTTTAGTCTTTGCAAAACATATAAGCCTAGCCACTTAAAACCCAGGCTTTATCACTTGTGCCAAAGATGAAGGGTATCTAAGTTCATGCTTACACCATTCCCAAGAGCTTCTCATCTTAATGGAGCAAAGCCTATTTCTTTATACACATGAAGGACGCAGGCCTATTCTATTCCTGTAATTTTATATATTGGAATATAATAGAATCGTCAGTATATCTTGTGCATACATGTATACATATAATAGTCAGCTGTACAGTGTTCCAAATTGTTTGGATTTTTTTTCTAGTCTTGTCATTGTACTTAAAAAAATATTAACCTTTTATGTGAAGAATGTGAGTGGTTGAAGGGAAAAAAAAAACAAAAACAAAAAAAAACAAAAAACAAACAAACAAACAAACAAAAATCGATGTTGAGCAGGTTATTTACTGTCGTCACTCCACATTTCTGTTTCCTCTGCCCTCTCACAAGAGGCATCGCATGTATTTGTTTTTAATATTCTCATACATTTAATGGAACGCCAGCAGTACCAGTCAGTACTTGCTGTTTTGGACTACATGTATATTCTAACGGTCATAAACAGTTATATCTTCAAACTGCGTCAATGCAAAATATTAAAATGGTGCACCTGATACTCAAAGGACCTCTAAAAATGAAGAGATATAATTAAAAGAGGTGAAAGTATTGCTTAAAATGTGCGCACTTATCATGAAGAACAATTTAGATTTATATATGGTCAGGTAATTAAGACGTGAAACATGTGAACGCTTCATTTAACTCTTTCATCACAGGAAACAGCTGTAGCCGAATTATCTGCAGGCCGCGGGAAGCGACTGCAGTCGAACACCAAGATGGCTGCAAAATTATGTGACAATTGATATATAAAATGACAATCTGATTTTTTACTCTGACACTGAGCTTGCTAAGAAGTGCATAGTGCACGTTAGCAGTTCTTATACGATATAAGATTAATTTGTCTTTAAACATTTTCAGGTACAGGCTGTTCGTTCGTACAAGAGGAAAGACTGAGTAACCTGCAACTTGCCTGTATAAACTGACATGGTTGGCATAGAGTTCTGTGAAGAACAAGCAAAAACACTGTCTACAAAATATTGTTTGTAATATGGATATATGTATGATTGATTCAAAGAACCAAAACCAGATCGTTCTAGATAGAAGAATTGGCAGCTTTGGATACATCTTTTGCTATGTGCGCTTAGGTTGTTTCCATGATTGCTGCCAAATGTTGTGGCCTTTGACCTTGAAAGTATTCCTTGACCTTGAACCTCACCTTGCGCAAAAAACAACAAAAAGAAAAACAAAAACAAAAACAAAAAAACAACACACACACACACACACACACACACACACACACAAACGATGTTTATATTACTTGTGCTGACAAGTTGAAATAAATATCATGACAAATGTTTAGAAACAAAATGTACAATCAAGTTAGTCAAAATAGCTGAAAATATGCTTAGAAATGTAGCATTCAGGTGTTAACCTGGGAAGAAATGCAGCAGTGAAAGAGTTAAGCATGAGGAAGACCATGGCAAAGAGAGGTATCATAATGCACAAACATTACCATAGGTGTTAGGGCTGTCTGTCAGTGTATATATGATGATTTTGATTTTCGATGCTTTTAGTCGAATGACAGTAAAATAAAAAGATGACCCATACAATAAACTGGGATAAATACTCATCCTATTCTACACAGCAAGAACTGCAATTCACAGAGCAGTACACACCACAACATTAATAATATATAAGCTATCACAATTTTAATTGCTTGCTCGGGACGTATGTATATCTAAAATCCAAATGAACACCAACGAGAATATGAAGCACATAATCCTTACCATGTCATATTGTAAGAATCAATCGGTTTACTTTTAACCTGGCGGTTTATATCAAAAGCGTTACGATTTTATCGAGGTGATATTAACTCCATGTACTCCTCTGTCATATCTCACCTGAAGATTTGCCGACACATTTGAAGGAACAAGGCAACATCATTCCACTTCGTTCTATTCGCACAAAAAATGAACAATAGTTCAGCAAATAAGGTTTGTTTGTCAAAATACATACTGGCAAAGGAAGAGTTGAGCTGTATAATATTTGCATGATTTATACAGTTTTGAATATTGCAATCTAGTTGATAATTATGCAATGACTGTGTTGTCCAGTTGAGCTCTGTAAGAAATATATTAAAAAAATAAGGGATATCAATGACAGCTCAGGTGAAATGGTGTTTCTAGCATTCATACCATCCTGCCGTCTTTTGTTGACAATGGATCTATCCAACTTTGTACAAAGTTTTTTGTCAACATTATTTCACATTTGGCAGGACACATATTTTGATCACAGAACTTCGGCTTTCCTTTGGAAGGGTGTAATCACTTTACTTTTTTTTTATTATTAGTTAGTGAAGATTTAACCGTTATTTTTTAGTGCGTAGGCTCTGTTTCATTAATGATAAAATGGAATTCATCACAACGACCAATTTTGGACATTACTGAGATGAAAATTAAGGGATTAGTATCGCCAACGTGGGGTTTTTGCCTGTGCCTTGACTCCGTGACGAGCACAACACCCGAGCCGAAGGCGAGGGTGTTGTGCTGGCGGCCGGGTAAGGGTGCAGGCAAAAACCCCGAGTAAAAGGTTTTAATCACTTTTTTTATCATGATGAACCTCCCAAAACTGTAAAAAAAAAAAAAAAAAAAAAAAATCACACTCGATCACACTCGCACAACGAAGAACAACATCAGGTCCAGGCCCATCCGTCTGTAGATGAAGATTACTGCCATCTAGCGGCTTTTTTCGAAAGAACTGCCTCGCATAACAGTTAAAATGGATGTGGTGCATGGCAACATTACTTTTCATAGCACCAGGATCGTTTCAATATCACATGGGACATGCAAACGTTAAGGATGTACTTCGCCACTACAACACTTTGTTATGAACAGAGAATAAGGGAGTGTCTACAAGGAGCACTGGGACATTTTATTGTGAATGAAATTGAAAGGAGAACATGACCTTAATGTGACTTTTCAACACAATTTACAATGTCAAGGCAATGGAATTATTGACCTTATTGAGCTTTAGGGGACCCGAGCCCCTATGGGACTAATAATGGTTCAATGTTCATTAGAGGGAGGTGTGCGTTTAAAATAATCATACGGGACACGAATCACTTATCTGGGATGACTGTTGACCGCTTGTGACATGTAAATTAAGCATCACAGTTTCTGTCGATGATCCAATATTATTGATGGTGGCTTCTGCAAGTGCTATTGGGGACCTTGTTCTATAAGTTTAAATGTAATCATGAATTATAAAAATATTGCTTAACTGTTTGAAAGAAAGAATTTCAAGAAAGAATGAACGCTGAGATCTTCTTCATGAATATCCCACTGCATCATGTGCACCTGGCACGTGAATGTGAACACGCACACATGGCTAATTTAGTAAACATACCGAAATTATGTTCCAGTCTTGCATTGTAGGTAATATCGATGTCCAAAGTCGTTTGGTGCATATGCAAATGGCGCGCGCGAAAATAGCTCCAATCGATGCTTTAACGGAATGAAATAAAGTTTTTTTTCTATATGTGTATATATATATATATATATATATATATATATATATATATATATATATATATATATATATATATATATACACATATATATATATATATATATATGACACAATGTCTGCGGCGCAAACATCTATTCTTCTAGAAAAACATAAAGGAATGTTACCATATGGCCTGTGGCGCAATGATCTTCACTTCAGGTAGAAACATAGACATCGTAATGGGAATTCACCTGTGTAGGCTCGGGTCCCCTAAAATTCACTAAGGCCGAATAATTGACATTTCCACACAGATGGCGCGGCATGCATGTCGGTGGACTTTGCTGTACATTGTCCAGCACTATTGTTCAATTCTTGGTCACTTGGACGAGTAAACCGTTCCACCTGTATGGATGGAGGGGCAGATGGATTCGTAGGAGCAGTGTGACTTGCCATGTCGGCCATGCATTAGCACATGGCCATAAAATTGCCATCATTATTGAGTAAGTCTTGTAATAATACCATGGACTGTACTGATGTCGAGTTCGTGTACATGCCCCCTAGTACTGCTACCAGTGACGAGATTCATTAATATGTACGTGTCGAATTCCAATTCATTCATTATAGAGATAATGTAATCGCTTCCCTTAAAATGCACAATTTGGCCAATTTCATAGTAGAGAGGACACAAGGCCAAGAGAACCATCTCAGTAGCCATGCTGACAGAAACTGCCATAGACCCCCATATGTGCAAAACGCATTGCAAAGATTATAAATTTATGCTTATTTTATATACTTTTAGCATATATAAAACCCAATTAAAAAGAAAACCCTGTCATTACTCTTTATTTGAACACATGGGCACACATTGGGGGTAGTTATAATCCTGGGAGGTCGTTGTACTGATATTACGACCTGGCAATACTGTGTTCTTATTGGACAGTCCTTGGTTACGGGTTAACATAGTGATAGAGTTACAAACCTTTTGCACAGGCCACCGGCAGCAAATCTAAAGTGAGGTGTGAAATACAAAAAAAGTACTCCTTGTAGGATGTGTTCGAATAGTTACAAGTGACTATTTCTGCACAGCCTGTTGCCTTTGATTAAATCGACATTTTATGCCAACAGTAATGACTGGCCACCCTGCCTTGTTTGACTCACAATACGATGCTGTTCAAATTGCGACTTAGTCTTGGAACCTGTACATTCTATTGAATGCTACGCCACGTAAATTGTATGCAAATAAATGTTACAGTGCGTCTGTAATGGCATGTCTGTTATATTCAAGCAGTATGCTTATTCCCTCAAAGCCTGATGAGATAATACGGGTTTTCGTGCGGGGGGGGGGGGGGGGGGGTTAAGATCTCAATACAAATCCAAAGTTTGACTGAATGCATTCTCTGGAAATGAACTGAAGCAGGAATTCAGGTTCAATGTAAGCCTGTTTGATGTTAGCACACAGTCAACTTCAATCTTTTGCAGAAAGGATCCACATAGAGAAAATTGGCACGTAAAGAGAAAAAAAAGGTCATTCATAAATTGTTCTGGATACCAACATTATTTACCTGTACACTTTTCAGAGTGTTGCCGAATAGAGCATCAATCTAATGACAGTAATTCTTGGTACATATGTTGACATTTTTATGGCAGTCCTCCGACAATCAGGACATTCATCTGAAAAGTCTAATGCTTTCAGTCCTAAAATTGTATTATCTGCATCCACCTTCATTTCACCAATGTCCGGGACATGCACATCCCCAGGGGTGCCAGAGTATATTCGTGGATGGACACCAGGAGAAAAATATAACATTTTTTTTTATAAGGATTTATGAGGAAAACATGTTTTGTATGTCAGTAATTTACAAAGGTAACTAGATCTGGGGATCTTTGCAACACATTTTGGTGACAAGAATTATTCATTATCTTGTAAACTCCTTGGAGAGCTCAGAGTCATTACACATAGAATTGGACACTCATCCCACGAAAAACGTCCTTAACTTTCTGAGTTTAATTGCCAGAATGTAGACCATCAACATGTTTTCTGCTGACAATTAAACCACATCGCTTTTTATTTGAGACACAGGTGATGAATATTGGGTTAATATTTAGTTAGGTATTTATGTTTTGGAACAAAATTAAATTGTGTAGGTTATGTTTGTTCAAAGGTAAATAGGACTGTTGTGAAACCAACAGTTGCCTTTTATGTGCGAGTGTCTGTAGCAAGTCAGGAGTGAAATTTGATCCCATTGGTAACAAAAGCAGAACGTTGATGTTTTGTTAATTTGTGAATCTTTGCTTTAGCTGTATTTGACTTCGCTCTCATGGGTGGGGCGAAATTTATGTATGCTGGTAATGTTTTGCTGTAGTATGTGGTCGAATTGCTCAACCAAGCAGACCAAGCAGACCAGTGCGCTACAAATGATCGATGTTGTTAATGGGGTAGGGAAACTAATTATGTCCAAATAATAAACTGGTTCCAAGGCTTGCAACCCTGATTTCTTTCTTTATTCTCAGGGAGCCAGATCCAGGGAGCGGTATTTTTATATTTGTTTATTTATTCCTTTAATTGTCAGCAGAAAACATGTTGATGGTCTACATTCTGGCAATTAAACTCGGTGTTTGTGAAATATTAAAAGGTAACGCTATGAAATGGTTTATAATATATATATATATTACGCATGTTCATAAATTCGAGCCCAACAATGAGAGCAATTTCAAATGACAAAACAGGTAGAGATTCGATAATTATCAAAACAATTCAGATTTGAGGCCGCCAGTTACTGAAAAAAGGCAACTGAAGTTTTTCAACCGATCCTCTGGACTGCTGTCATATTGTTCATTAATTACACACATTAGGCCTTTCCAAAATAAGTGGGCCTAACCATATAACACCAAAACTTTGTCACGGGCGCCAAAAGTAAAGTGAGACAAAGAGAAAATATGGCATGAAATAACTAAATAAATAAATAAATAAATGAATGAATGAATGAATGAATGAATGAATAAATGAATGAACGAATGAATGAATGAATGAATGAATAAATAGATAAATAAATAAATAATACCCAACTCTTCACTATAACGTTGGTTGTATTGGGAAAACATATCTCACAAGAGCAAAATCCGTAAGAGGGATATTCCGTTCTTAATGCACAGCAGTAAGTTGTTTAATTGTGACAGATTTACAAACGAAAATCTTTGGAAAATTTTACTTTGTAACAGTCATATCAAACAGAGGGAAAAATAACGACCCAACCATTCCGGGAATGAAATATTCTAGCACATGTGTGCGTTGTGTTAGTAGCTTCTTTGAGTGTCCAATCAATAACAGAGAAGACAAAGAAAGAACAAAATGAAGGCAATAAGACTCCCAGAGTTTTAATTTTTCTGTTGTCATTTGTGCAGAAGAGATCAAATCGAAATTGCATTTCTTTTTACCACATAGCAAATTCAACAACCTTTAGCCTTGATATTTTAATTGAAAGATACTTGAAAAATTGACCCAATTAACCATGCAGATGGCAAGGTAACCTTTTGCTTCTCCCCGTTGCGGTCCGTCTTTCAAGTAAGTCTTACAACGTAAATACAAGGCAACCCTTTACTCACTGCTAAGAAGTGGGAGCATTTCTAAGGTTTTGGTTATAACCCGAGTCCTGAACAAAGTGATCTGACCATTCTCTGGTGAGAATTTGACTTGTATGTAGATTGTAATGCATGCAAAGAGCAACATGTATTAGGACCTTAGCTAGTTGTGTGCTATGAGGACTAGGGTGCTAGGTGCACACACAGGTCCTGGGCGCAGAATCACAACTTACTGGTGCAAACAACATGGTAAGGACACTGGTAACTGTTCTGGATACCAGGATCAGATGTTTTTTTTCGCAGGCACTGTGGCGAAGCACAAATGGGTTCAACACAGACACAGAGACACAGACAGACAGACAGACAGACAGACAGACAGACATACACACACATTTATATATATTTGCATAATAACAGCTGTTGGCAAAGTTGCAAGAAGTTATAGGGTGTGAACCCAAGTCCCAATGTAAATGCCATCAAACAACTGAGCACCCAGGTCTAACACATAGTTATAGAAAGCTCACAGGTGCATGGCGAATCGAAACATTTGGCCGGTATGTGAACTTTTGAAATTATAGGCAAATGTATGATTTGCAAAATATTTATTCTAAGAAGCATTACAGATGGATGGGTTGATGAAGCAAGGAAATTATACTGCAAAAATCCAGGAGGAATTAAGGTGTCTTAGTACATAAAAACATTCAGACCGTGGATGAAAACACACTCGATTCTGGAAGTGATCAAATCAAGCAAGATTGCACCGTAAGGCAGATATCAGTGCATTTAAGACTAGTGCGCCATCTATTGCAAATATATAATGAAGGCAAAGAATTTATAACACACCCAATGGCTAAACTGGTGGCACTCTATTTACATAATTTCGAGATTAAAACTAGTTTTAACGGATGCTTCGTAGAATTGGCAATTCAAACATGTGACCTAAATACAGCAAAGGAATACCTGCTATGTGCTGGGTCCGCAAATGACACTGTAACGTACCCCCCCCCCCAAAAAAAAAACACACACAAACAAAAAACAGTAAAAACCCCAGAATAGTGCGTATATTAGGCTTACATATTGGCCGTATTACAATACATGGACCTTAAGAATGTGATTAGGTATTGACATAATGCGCGGTTGTTTTAATGCCAAAATTTGCCATAAAAAGTATACTGTAAACAACCTATCCAGTACACAAAATTGGGTGTGCAAAATGTTAAAAGCTGCAATAATTATCGGTCAGCCCTGTGGGGTTTATATGGCTACAGTTCCAGGGGTACACTGCAATATTCAGAAACCATGAATCGCCCGAGAGAAGCACGTTGAATTGCAGCATTAGAATGATACTTCAACAGAAAGCAAACTCAAACTTTACCTTCCAGTGACTTTATTCCTCTTGAAAGTTGGTCAACAGGTTTTTCGGCGAAATCTGGGTTTAAAACTGTTGATAATTCAAGTATAAAATTCCTATAAATAAAAGAAACAGAAAAAGCACAGGGCCATTTCGATTTGCTTCAATGCAAACAAAGTGCATTTTGGAACATGAGCAATATGTACCTAGGGGATGAAAAAAACTAGAACCAACTCGCAGGACAACAAATATATTCTGTAAATGATAGAAGTACAACGGTGGATGTACTATATTGTATGTGGTGGCATGTGGGTAGAAATATGTCCATGTCATGATTAATGCAAGATACAGCATAAAAATAGTTGA
The DNA here is from genome assembly GCA_964020975.1 of Hermodice carunculata. NCBI lineage: Eukaryota > Metazoa > Annelida > Polychaeta > Eunicida > Amphinomidae > Hermodice > Hermodice carunculata. The sequence continues at coordinate 21,483,532 of OZ026627.1, forward strand.
CTTTAGAAAACTCGGGGAGGGGTACAGAAAACACAAAATCATGTTATTGTATGCTGAAGCTCTACAGCCATCATGGGGATCCATTGACTGTTTTCCTTACCACAACAATCGGGTCTTCAACGAACCTGAGATAATAGCAAATTGCAAAACGCTGAATGGAATTAAATTCTTTCGTGCTATGTAGCAGAGCAGGGCATCTTGTGTATGGATACTATGTAATAACACGCTAAGAAGTGACTTCTTAGTCCCTCGATAGGCAGAAATTTCAAGATGAGTTAAGATCATGCCTTTATTCTGCTGAGGGATATTAACAGGTTCTTTCGAGCAGCGGGCATTTCTCTTGTTTCCCTGTTGCATCTTGATGTCATATGCTTCATAGGCCTAGCCAGCAATTGATAGCAAAATGCAGAGCGCTATGGAGTTCTCTTATATGTTGATGCTAAATCAACTAGAATTTCTTATCACTTCAAAGCTGTCTTCGGTTGAAGTGAATTTCACGCAAAAGCAGAAGGAATCAATTGTGAGCCAGTAAGCAAAGTTAGAAATATTGACCTCAGATTCTTATGTATCTAGCGAAATAGTAAGCAGTAACAGAATAGGAACAGCGTGGAAGTAATGGGGACACTTATTTGAAGTTATCTGATCCCATCAAAGCTTAGCAAGCAGCCATACAGAAAAATTGGGGACGGCAGGAACTGCATGCCACATCGACAAAAAGTTGTCAGATTGTCAGATTCATTTAATCATTATTGGAAAACGGTTGAGCAATATGAATCACAAAAGGTTGCAGAAGAGAGCGATAGCGATAATACAATTGTTATAGCCAAGGCAAGGTGTTATAGGTAAACTTAGGACGAAACAGAAAAGAAAGATGGTTCTTTGCATTTTTGGAAAGTAGTGCCTGGTAATCGGAGGCAGACAAACTGGAATTTCGGTAAACAAATGTCGACTATGAATACAAAACCGGAGGGTACCAATGTCGATTTAAGATCTGGTTTGTGTTTTTCGGAGGTGGTGTGGGCCATCGAAACCAGATCAATGGAAAGGCAGGTATGTGATTTTCAAACAATAAAGCTATATCTTGGTGGTTGATTTCGGACAACCTTAACCAAATGAGATTTATACCTTTTGTGTTTCACAATAAATGTCCAATTAAGGCTCTTTAGAAAATTTGTCACTGAAAATAGCTATGGCTCCGCTTTACTCCAATATAACCTTAATTATACATAGAGAGCTAATCACGCAAAAATTCATTTATGCACCAGATTCAGTTTCTGCTCAAGATACACGAAGTCATTTTCTAAAGTAATTTAAAAATGTACTTGCACACAGGACTGTTAATTACTTCCATTTATCACATGCAAGGCATACGAAGCACGAAACACGTAGTTGCATTCAAGTAACAAGTTTCCTTTACCCAGCAGAGCTATTCCCCGGTCTCTGTCAAATTTTCATTTCCATTATATTGAAAGATTCTGTTTTACCAAATACGACACATTAAAGGTTAATATTGTTTAATTCCGGGAAATAATATTGTTTAATTCCGGGAAATAAATTCTTTCTTTCTTTCTTTCTCTTTCTGTCCCTCTGTTTATTTCTGTTTCTTGCCATCTTTGTCTTCGTTCTTTTATTCATGGTTTGGTTTATCTTTCCATTCTATCTTGCCTGCTTTTGTCGGTTCCTTTTTTTCTTTTTTTCTTCTGTGAAAACAAAAGTCTTGTTCGAGGTTTTTCCTGCATGGTTTTTTCTCGGTGGATCATGACGTTTTTAGTTATGCAAACAGGGGCATTTGATGCCATGTGCATGATCACATGTTATCATGACCGTTATGTATGCCCTGAGGGAATTATATCTGCGTGTTAACATGTAGGCGTCCTGCTGCAGCTAGATGGGGCGTTCCGCACTGTCAATGGCATATGCCTTACTCTGAACAGTAATCCACAGCTGAATCAAAGTTTTTATACAAAAAGTGTGCATTGATTAATCGCAGTTTTTTTCGTTGCCTGAACCTAATCTTGTTTACAGGTCAACACTTGACATTTTGGGTCACACTTGACATTTTGGGTCAACACTTGACATTTTGTCTTGCCGAGAGTTCTTTTTCTGGATTTTTTTATGTTTATCATGAATTTTGTTCATGCCAAAAGTTGTATTCAGTAAGTCCTCTTTTGTTCCATGCTTTTATGCTATGAGGCTGTTCAAATTTCAAGCAACACCTGCAAGGTCACTTTCTTGTTAAACACAGGGACATATGTGGAAGGTAAATTTTGCTTGGAAGTAAATCTTGTTTAACCTGACTTAACCCCCCCCCCCAACTAACTGTTAAGGGAAGGCTATATTTTTTGGGGGGGGGGGGAGTGGGACGCAAATGTGCATACCGAGAGATGGAAACAAAATGTGATTGTCCACATGCACTATTCATTTATTTAGTACCAGCTGTCCAGGGCAGACATAAAGGATAAAGGCGATTGTTTTCATTTACATGTGTAGGCTTGCACATAAGTAGACTGAGGAGGATCCTGACGTAGGACACTGTCAGAGTGCTCGAAACGTCAATGTTCACAAGAAAAGCCAACACTAACACCAACCTAATAAATCACAAAAAACAATTTCTTAAAAAAAGTGTACTTAGAGGCTTTTCTACCTGCAAGCAGTCAAGAAGTAAAGGGTCCATCGCCAGTTTCATTTTAGCAGGGTAATCGTCCGTATTCAGGGGAATTGAACTTTATGAATAGGTATTTTTCTTTCTCTCTTTCTCTCTTTCTTTCTTTCTTTCTTTCTTTCTTTCTTTCTTTCTTTCTCTCTCTTTTTTACAGACAAAGAGGATGGTCCATCAGTGCAAATGTCTGCTGAACATCAGAAGTAGAGAAGGTTGGCAAGAATAGATTGCAAAGACTGAAAAAAACACGAGCACAATGAATGAGCGCAGAAACGACGTTTAACGGTTTTGCAATCTAATCTGCAAATCAGGATGCGTTTTCTAACGTGTGCTTTATACATTTCAAGCGGCATATAAATGTGAATATTATTGTGCGGCGCTTCGTATTGTTGATTACAATGCTTCGTCAACTATCAGAACTGACGCATTAGCCCTCAACCTACTTGGGTATTTAAACATATGTTGTTAAGCATGCACACTGTGGTTATTTAATAACGACACCCACAAACATATTTCCTTGTGGTGCAACGGGCTAAGCGAGCCATCGACACATTTTAATCAACAGCAAGCATCAACATCAAAGTTCTAAGAAAATAACGATCGTTTTGTCAAGCCACTCAAGCTCTCCAGCTGGCGCATGCGTGTTGTCCAAGAGATACAAAATAACCAGCAGGATTTGTTGAGTCCACCGGGCGTTTCTTCAGAAACAGGTGCACAGTTGTTAAGTAGTCTTATGTCTGAAGTACTTTATGTCCCTACCTTGCTTAATCTGTTTGGGGTGGTAAGAAAAAAAGCACGGTTTGTTTAAGATTTTTGGTATGTTAGTCTGTTATTGTTACAGTTAAAATTGACATGACTCTTCAGCTAAGCACGTGTTTCTATAAGGCAACAAATTTTGTGTGAAGTAAAATTAAACTTTAACAACCTGCAATTTACCAATTGAAAATCAATACAGTTTTTTATAGTTGGAAATTAAATGGCATTCTCAGAAAGACATTTAACTACTCTCAGGAATAGCAAGGTCGGGTATCGCACTTGGTTACGCCATTGATAACTATCACACGTAAGAAAATTAGTGGCGTTTTTAAGCAGTTAAGGTAAATTCAATACTTAGAGTTTAAATTATTTCACGTCTTGCTCCATGGCAATCAACATGTTTAGTCCATGCGTATAAATCACGCACAAAGTATGTAAAAGGAACAGATGAAACAGCAAGTACATTGATATTTGTAGGATCGTAAACCAGACAAGACTGAATTGGGTTATAAAAAAGAAGTAAATTACATCATTTTGGTTGTTTAGGCACACAGATACAACATTTTCTAGCATAGATGAGCTAGGGTTAAAGGATTATGTTTTTTGTCATATACACCATAACAAGAACCTGTTAGGTACAAGCAAATCGATTTTTCCATGATAAGCACATTTAATATGGGAGTGTAATACGAAACCGGAAAATGTGAATGATATGTGGGAAGATATTGAAAGCGAATTTTACTGAGATGTATTAGTCAGCTGGTCTAAATATAACTTCTTTAGGCTAAAGCGGCAAGGAGTAAATAAGGGATGAGTAAATGGTAGAATATTTATAATCAAGAATTTGTTTAAGGGAGTTATAGAAAGATAGAAACTTTAATGGGATTGGAAGGAATATGTTAACACCCATGATGAATTTTTGAAAAGGTGCATGTTTAATGCAAATTTATAAAATAATAAGGGAGTGCTTTCTGTTTCCCTGGGACATTTGAAACATGAAATAAAAAATAAATCCACAGAGTAATGCAAAAGTGAAAAACAATTAAAAAGGGTTACTGCTTGCACGTTTACTTCTTCCGGACTTGCCATCATTATGTAATGTTACATCCTCCATTAATTTTGAATGCGGAAAGTGCTCACAATGCACGTATAAAGCAGGAAAAACAACGATATGAATTTTCAAATATATGTAAGGCCCTGTATCATCACGCTGTAAAAGCTCAACATTTGTATTCATCCACAAAGGTTTTAAAAATGCCAAGATATTACATAAATGGAATTTCCAAGACAGCCATTTCCATACTTTTCGTACAAGGGAATAGAATAAAAAGCTTACTTAATCTAAACTAGAAAAAAAGCCAGATGTTTTCTTTTACTGAAATGTGGACAAAATACAGAATGCAAGAAGTTTAATTATGTATGCTACATGTACTCCTTTCTTTAACTCATTCCACCCTAATGACGCTTTTCCCCGGTAATAGCTGAATTTTGGCTGCTAATTGTATTTTGCTAATTTACATATAATTTTTTTAAAAAATTTGGCTGAAACTTGCATGGAAGATCATTCCAAATTATATGCCCATGGTCAACAGCTTTCCGTGGCGAACTCAACTGTGCCTAGAGCACTCCCAGGAAAGCTGTTGACTCTTTCTTCTATCTGGGTGGTATGAGTTAAGCAATGAAGACATCTAGACAATGTTTTAGTATTTTAAGATAAAATGACGGTATGTACAGATGCAGTTGTGGTCAGGAAGACCTTAATGTGTTCTTACATAACTAATTTGGGTGAAAAATATCAAGCGCCTCATTGCTACAAAGGAAAGAAATTGTATGCACATAAGCAAAAGTGAAGAAGAAGCTTAAGAATACAAAGATGAATAAATGTTTTTCATTATTTACAGTGAGATTATATATCAAAATATCCTTCGTGTAATAAATTACCTGTGAACACTTATTTTGATATATGGGTAGTGTATGGACTATTAAAAGTAAATAGAAAAAAAAAATCTCTACTGTGGAGTGCTTCCTGTGCCTGCGTGGTTTCGTCGCCAGCCACGCTGTTGTAGGTCTCTAAAATTTTAACATCCAAAGGCACATAACAATTGAGACATTGACGTTTCAATCCATGCACTGGCAAACCTTATGTTCAGTGATACGTTTACCATATATATACTGTACCGGGTATACACATTTTCTTACATTCTGAACATGCTTTTAAAATAGTGGTGATATATGTCATGGTATAGTATATGTATTCAGATATCCTAATGAGATAAATAACCAGCATGGCATTATGTATAATCTGTACCTTAGCAAGCTCCATATTTTATGATATGTGGTCAGATAACATGATGAGATACATAATTATCAGCATATGATATATATTATTAACTTACCGTTGCACAGTGCTTTGTGATTCTGTTTAACAATTTTAATAATATGTACTTACATTGGAAATCTATCAGCCGATTCCATGCAAATGACCTGGCAAATTTTGGAATCAATGTAGTTTTGTCTGTGTTTGTACTGCCAAAGTTGCATTTCCATTACAAAATTATTATTACTGTACCCAACTACTCCCAAAAGATCAATGTACCTAGCTACTGTAAAAGAAGGTAAAGTAAGACTTTTTTGTGCATGTCACATTATCTCTCCACTACATTCAGCGTAATTTGGGATTGTTGTTCATGGGTAGTTCCCACCACATTGATTTTATAACAGTGACAGTATTGGCAAGAGACACACCAAGGGATATGTCATGGACAGCTGGGATAACCATCATATTAAGGGCCAGATGTTCTAGGGATAACGTGTGCTCTATCTCTCTGCACTGGCCCCCAGAATACTGGCAGAAATGCTGAAAGCTGATTTGAAACTGGAACAAAATTGAAAGGAACAATTACAGGTCTCCAACATTGCCTCTGAAACACTGGACTTACCAGTGTTGAGTACATCATCAAATAACAGATACATGCAGGGCTGGATGCAAAATCCCACATGTTCTGTAAATAACAGGGGAGAGCAAGAACAGCAGCTTCTACTGGAAATTTTAGTCATCCGGGGCTAAAGTTATGCATTCCCATTACTTTTCATTTTAATTTGCAGCTTAGTGAAAAATATAAGGTATTTGTCTCCAGAAATCCCTGTTATGCAGTCGTTGGGGCATTCTGCAGCTGTAATAATTTCTGGCTCTGCCTCCACCTCACCATTTTCAGCCTATAGCTGATCTATTTCCCTACACCAAATTGAACTCTACTTCTGTTATACTGTCATCATGGAGCAAGGTGGTCACTAAACACTCTCTCCAGCCTCAAAGATCCCATCGCCATTCGGGAAAAAATAAAAACCTAAGCAGAGGTGGGGTTCTGGTAGAAATGGAACTGCTTGCTCCAACATTAAGGCTTGCAGACATCAGTGTCCACTGTGATGAAACATTCCTAACCTCCAGAGGATCAGAAACTCTGGCCAAGACCAATCTCAGATCAATATGGCCCCCGATCCACGAGATCAAGACATAATTGACAGGGATATTATTCAACCATTACCACTATAATATCTTTGGTGAAGCCAAACATCATTCGACATGAGAAGCTACATTCCCTGCCTCACGTGCATTCAAATAGATAGAGTCAGAGTAGGGAGGAGGAGGACTCTGGTTTTCTGACATTTCTTTTGCTGAGCACAAAGTAAAAGCACTCCCTGCAGCTGGTGACTGACAGGCAGTTCAATCAATAATCAGGTAAAGCATCAAGGAAATACTGAAGGATATCACTGCCTGCTTTCACGTCAGGACATGGGGGCATGAAGAATCTGCTGTGGTGGATGCAGACAGGCTTTGGGATGAAACTGTTGCCAGACATAACAACAACTTTATTGTGGACCACTTGCAGAGTCAGGATAGCATCACATGAGAAGCTGCAGCCCTTGGCTCTGAGGCTAATGATGAAGGATCATCAACAGTTTGTGATCCCTTTCTCAACATACATTGGGAAGAAGACCAAGATGATGTTGGACCAGTTGGAGTTCTTGGGGGTCAGTTAGTCCATCAAATTTCACCTAGCAGATTAACACCCCAAGCAAAAGAACGTACCCAGGATGCACCAGGTTCCTGCATCTACAAGAGATGTGAAACTGTAATGGGCACATAGGGAATTCAACAGCCTTTAGCAAAGAAAGAAATTGCTGCCAGACATTTTCCTTCCCTTTTGGATACTACAGCACCTCACCATGGACATCAGGTCAATACTGATGGCACTTTGTGGGTCTGAGGTAGAAGCTATCACTCAAAAGCAGTTTCTATCCTGCGTTGCTTACTGTTTGTGCTTAGAGCTGGATGCCCACAGGGTACTGACATCCTAGGCCAGATGAAGCAACCCAGGGCAATATCATTACACCATGCCCTGGGAGACATTGTGTGCTTGGAGATTAACTCCAAGCTTATAAAATGTTGCGTGTACCTTAATATATTGTCAATGAACCAACACATGAAGTCACATATGACCTGGGGACCCTGCAATTTGTCATCCAAGGCAATGATCAAGATTCCCACCGTCAGATCCACCAGGTGTTTTATCAACAAAACTATGGAAATGCCCTGAGGCAGAGTCAGTGGCACCTCTATATCATCTTGTGGTATAAGCTTAGAAGTTCAGATGTAGTGATGATAGACACTGCATAGGCTGTGATGCTCACAGAATATGAAGTGAAAACAAAAGCAAAGCCACAAGCTTGTCGACACAGTCAGCTAACAGGTTCACTTCAGAGTTCTTCCCAGTCATCCATTTAAATTCAGCTACCTGGTACTCAAAAGACCCAACAGGTGGAGATCAGATTATCATCTACATGGACATCAGGGGCCAGTGTGCTGCAGATCCATATATTTTAAGTTTGGTAAGTGCAGGCTACACTCTTATATTTACAGAGTCATGTTGGCCTCCAGTGTTGAACAACCCTGTTCACTTCCCCACCTCATCAGGGACAGGAACGTAAGGGGACCCAGGAGTAGCAGCAGCTTCCCTATTGTAGAGAAAGGTTACACAGAAAGTTTAAGTTTCAAAACCTCAGTCTCTGGACTTTGACAGCTGTGTGTCTCCAGTTCCAAACAAAACATGGCAACTGGATGCCACAGATAAACCTCTCTAGACTACAGACCTTTTTTCACAACGAAAATTTCAATTGGGAGACCCAGGCGTCCACAGTAAGAACAATTTACCTGGAGGACTGGGTGTATTTGGGGGAGCTCAGATATGAATATTTCCATAGACTGACAGTGAAGTCCAGTCATGTCTCCTATTCCTTTTTCACAACGAAAATTTCAACTGGGAGACTCAGGCGTCCACAGTAACAACAATTTACCTAGAGGACTGGGTGTATTTGGGGGAGCTCAGATATGAATACTTCCATAGACTGACAGTGAAGTCCAGTCATGTCTCCTATTCCTTTTTCACAACGAAAATTTCAACTGGGAGACCCAGGCGTCCACAGTAACAACAATTTACCTAGAGGACTGGGTGTATTTGGGGGAGCTCAGATATGAATACTTCCATAGACTGACAGTGAAGTCCAGTCATGTCTCCTATTCCTTTTTCACAACGAAAATTTCAACTGGGAGACCCAGGCGTCCACAGTAACAACAATTTACCTAGAGGACTGGGTGTATTTGGGGGAGCTCAGATATGAATACTTCCATAGACTGACAGTTAAGTCCAGTCATGTCTCCTATTCATGGTAAAGGGAGCAATATATTAGCACTTCTGTTGAGCCTGGAAGTGATGGTTACCAGAACAATGAGTGCAATGGCGGATTGTGTTCACCATTACCGCAATTGTATCGACAAGTTCTGTCTGATAAAATCGGCTCTGGGCCAGTACATCACAGATACTGATGACCTGCCAAAACTTAAGCCTCATAGTAAACGTTCCAAGGTGGAACCTAGAAAGTGTTACTAGTGGCACTGTACCAGACTGTGTCATTCATCTGTAAATCAACAGAGGGCCACTGCAACAGACTGGGAATGATCCCCAACCAATTATAATCTAACACCACAGTTCCTGCCCTCCCCCCTCAAAAAGGGGGGGGGGGGTGACAGAGACTTAAAGGCAGCTTCAACCCTCTCCACTTGCAGGTATCCATAGGGAAACTTCACTGCAGTCCATTGCAACAAGCGTTTATACATATATGGTCCAGGAGCTTCCAGTATCAACCCACAGTGTTCTCTAACAAAATTGTCCAATCACCATTATGGTGGCACCGCCTGAACAATGTTACCATGGTCAGATACTAACCCCTCTCAGCCTGCAGGACCTTACTTACATTAATGAGTCACTTCAGCTGTAAGGGGCTCACATGGGCTCTAAGACTGTATCTGAAATATGACCTCATCTGTACTGATGCATCGGTAAAATCAACTGGAATTGGAGATGAGAAGAAAACTTCTAGCAAGATCTGCTGCACAAACATGTTATAGTCTACTTAATCAGATGATGTGCAGCCAGCTGCATAAGCCTGCTTTGCACACATATATCAAGCATCTTAAACGTGAAGGAGGATCTATTGATGTGTGTGATGGCACCAGTCAGTCAGCATGGAATGGTCACTACACACAGGCAGTGAGTTCCATTTGGGGATTCCTGCGAACACCCCACATAGACCTGTTTGCTACGAGAGATATGCGAGTTTTATAATATGAACGGGGGGGGGGGGGGGGAACGATAGAAGCTATCTCGATCACTCCTTAATGTTGCCAGAGGCCATGGCCAATAATAAAATTTAAAGCACATCCTGGATCCATGACAAAGTGGCAGCAAGAGTTGCCAGTATCAAAATTTCCACCACTTCACTGAAAGTTTATGACTCCAAACAGGTAAAGTTCACAACATGCTATGTGGATCGACATTTTGAGAGTGATCCCAGAGGGATGCCATTCATGACATAAAAAAAAAACATATTTGTGCAGCTTTTCGATCAAAGGTTGAAGGTTTGCACCATCACAGGCTTCAGACCTGTCATATCGTACCATTGGACACAAGAGGCATGCTCTTGTCCAAGCTAATTAAATGCTTTTCTGTGAATAGGGTGGATAGGTGCACCAGATTCTCTCAATGGAACCTATTACCAATTCGTGCTGACCTATGCTTGTGGACAATCCCAGACCTCTGGTAGTTCCATGAGATCGGAGATTACGAGGTCGGAGCCTTCACTTCTTCTTCAGATGTGTTCGATTAATTTGCATTGAAAGAGACGTGCACAGGTTGCATTTTATGACATATGTGCAGGTGGATTTTGCACAATACTATCTCCCACATGTAAGGAAACCTTCACAATCCAAAAGTGTTCCTACTTCCCCATGGGTAAGCCGAGATCCAGCTGAGGATTTTCATGCTACTTTACCTCTGGAGGCCAGGTACTATGTCAATATGACCTTTGATATCCCTTTAGGGAATCAGGTTTTATGTGTTGAGAATTGGAGGTATACTGCTCTGCATTGCAGAATGAATGATCAAACTCCTCCACCCTGATGGTACATATGTAAAATGTAGATGATCTTTAATATAATTTGACACAATTATGTGAAATTTATGAGGTATATTTTTGTCAGTGACACTTACCTATCCACAGCACAGAAGGTGCCCCCCCTTTGCCAACCCTGCTTCAGTTCAATCTGACATTAGTCTGTTGTGACAAGGTTAGGTGATTGGTCAATACCAGATGCCTAGTTGTCTAGCAATGTGTTGTGATTGGTCAATACCAGATTCCTAGCAACGTCTTGTTAGGAATAAATAAAATAGCAGATATATTCATTCAAATTGCCTGCACTTGCTATAATGGTAAATGATAAATTACATTTTCACAAGGGACTGCTGAATCTAGGAATTTCTTAAAGGTATGACACCTTATTCAAGACCCCCGTACATTTATGATTGAGACAAGTATGGTTTTCCAAGTTATGTAATTTTGATAAACATATCCAGGAAAAGTAGTGTGTTGTGATAGCTACAGTGGAGGGGATTCAACTTAAAGAACTTCGGTAGCTTCTGTTCATGGTAAAAGGGGCATAATAGTATGCGGTTTGACATATGGACAAAACTCGTAACCATGGATCTACATAAAGAATCGTCAAGATAGTGATTATTAAACGTTGAATTGCATGTCATATACATTTTTTGTTGTTGTTGTTGTATTTATTTTGTTTTAAAAATCATATTGAAGCACTAAGTTGTGCTGACCAGACAACTCCTCTGGCCTGCTTCCCTCGCTGTGTTAAATACAGCTAACAGCCTGTCCAGGGCAAACATTTAAATTGTTAAACGATAGAGGTTTTTAAAACTTAAAAACAGTCAAAAATCTTTACAAAGACATTCAGATATCCGACATATGCACTGAACGACACAAGTTTGAAGGAACAAAGAGTACATTTTCTTTGTTATGTGATTCATTTATCTGGCATATTGAGTTATCTGGCACAATGCAAGGGAGCATATGGTGTCATTTTAATGAGGTATCGCTGTATAACAAAGCTTCAAAATCTACAAACCCATCTACATTGAAATTTTCTGACAGTTGACGTATGTTAGATTTAACCATGAAGTACTCTGTAACCATCCCTACCTGTTAACCTTGCCATGTATCTGACTATGCACTTACCAATCTGCCGGTCTCCCTTCCAGCATCTTACCTATTTATTGACAGGCAAATAGACAGAATGTCTTAGCAACGTTACCCTAAATACCATTTTTAAAAATGAACGTGAGGCAGATTGTTTTTTTATCACATTAGATGCAACGTTGTGTGTTGCTCTCTCAGCCTATGGCAAAATGAATTATGTATGGAAATATACATTTTTTAGGTTTCTGTACAGATGAAACCAACTGTCATATTCTAAATTGTCAAGTGCACGTCTCTTTCAATGCAAATTAATCGAACACATGTGATGACGAATGACAAAAGTTAATACCCTTCCTATAATTCTGGGACTCTCTGACCTTAGCACGCACAAAGCATGGAACCAGAGCAATTGCAAATCATTTAGGACCATGCTAAGTGTTAATTTCAATGTTGATAATAGCCTCAATGGGCCACATACCACAAGAGAGACCTGCCTGGTGAATGGCTGTACCAAGACAATTAGAATCGGTCATCACTGCACCTATGAGATCGCAGCTGAGGGTCTCGGTGTAAGTGCTAAGAGTCTGTGCGGCTGTGTGGTCGGCAGGTGTGCTAGATAGGTGTTTGGAGCTTATCAGAGATTCTGTCTGCCATCCACAGAGGACAAAAAAAAAACACCTTGACAACAACAGATATGTTCATCTGACACAAACGATATAAACGTGAAACTATTCTCAAGGAACGTTCGTTGTACAATAAAACAAAACATTGTCAAATGGGAAATGAAAGTAGATTCTAATCAATATATTGAACAAAGGTGTCATTTTTGGCTGTTATAACACCGTTTTGTTTTTTTTTTTTTTTTTTTTTTTTGCTTTTTTGATTTATTTTTTATTTTTTGCTGTCAGTTTGTTTTGTTTGTTTGTTACTTTGTTTGTTTTTTTGTTTGTTTGTTTTTTTTTTCTGTTTTTTGTGGGTTTTTTTTTGTTTTGTTTTGGGTTTTTTTGTTGTTTTTTTGTTTTTTGTATGTTTTTTTTTGCTGGGGTAGGGGGGGAGTGAGGGGGTGTCGCAGGTCCATTAACACAAAAACTCCATTGTTTTCATATGTTTTTCCTTGTATGTAAGAAAGAACTAACGATATGTATCATGCTGAAGACAATCTTCATGCTTATCTCTTTCGCATACCGGTATTTCGATGACGTTAACAAGTAATTTGATGCGCTAATTTGATTATATATGTTTTTGTCCAGAAATAACTGTTCATCGTTGCAATTTTCTTAGACCTCAAATATTACAGTTGACAAATATATGTGTAACCTGTAGCATTTCACAGATAGTATGCAGCCTTGTCGTTCAGTAAATGTTTAATCATATATATATATATATATATATATATATATATATATATATATATATATATATATATATATATATATATATATATATATATATATATACATATACATATATACATATATATATATACATATATACATATATATATTTATATATGTATTTAAATATACATACATATACATACAAATACATACGCGTGTGTTTGATTTAAATTGTTTCTATTAATTAGTGTTTATTGTTGATATTCCAGTGAAAATATTTTGGTTGTTTAGACCTTTTTATTCATTCAGAGACAACAATAAAGTTCGGAGTCGATTGCAAGGGGACAGTGCGGGTTAATATTTGGAACAAGCAAACTGAAATAAATTAAACAAGACGAAATAAAGAAAAATACAACACCAATAACAAAACACAAAGAAACAAACGACAACAACCCTGAAATTACTCAATAACAAACTGGACGTTTTCTGCATTCATACATGTTATTACTCACTTTTTTCTTGATTTATATTCCTGTTGTTTTATCACAAAATTGGTTAGTCCAATATTTTTTCTCACTGGCAATATATACTGCCTTACAACCAGTAAAGTGTACTGAAAACGTCAAATTGCATGCAGGTAATGGAATACACATATATAAAAATCTGGAACGCAAATAATTGACAATACACTTGACAGACATGATTGTAGCTCAATATGTAGCTGGGTGGATTGCTTACTGACAGGAGGACAAATAGGTAGAAGGGTGCATAAATGCCCGTCTGTCACTAGTTCCTTCTCATCTCGTCTCACAGCCATGTTTTATTATATCCTTTTGAAAATAACATACTTGCCTGAAATTTGATCAGAAATACAAAGCAAAACTTGCACTTCAGCGTGTAAGTGGTACGTGTACTGTTACATAGTAACGATACAGGCAGTTACCAATCAGGACCCTTGTTAATTTTTGACTGGTAGGACTATGCGCAGGCTGTTTGCAATGTACTGGTTAAAACTGGATAACTGTATACTGTCTTTGTGTGCACATTATGGGATTGAAGCGAGTGTACACGAACACGGTTATATATATATATATATATATATATATATATATATATATATATATATATATATATATATATATATATATATATATATATATATATATATATATATATTTATATATATATATATTTATATATATATATATATATATATATATATATATATATATATATATATATATATATATATATATATATATATTATTTAAAAACTTGTTATAACGACATCACCTGTTTCCATAGAAATGTGTGTCATTATATGAAATATGTTGGATATCTGAGTGTCGTCATAACTAGGTTAGGTTATATCTGTGCGAAATCTGGGAGACATATCCTTGTTGATAAAGTTTGGGCAAGTGGTGAATGGGAAAAGTCAAATGGCTAACAGGACAGACTATCACGTAGATCAGTGTTAGATGGGTTTATATATATAGTTATCAGTATAGTTAATCAGTATCTGGATGAATCAAAAGGGTTAGTCTGATACTGGGTCTAGAAGAGAGGCCCTGTTGCTGACCATTCACAACCCCAAAAATACAATTAGCATGGTCAGCAACACTGAGAGTACCCACATAAGAGGCAAGTGTAACAGGTTGACCTCCAGAGCTACTTTAGAGTGAGTGGCTATGAAATAAAATACTAAGTGGCACTGGCCTATTGCTGTGTATTAATGACGGACGTTCATGAGAAAGCTCCCCACCTTACCCAGTCAAGACGCAGCAACTTCAATGTGTTTACTTGGTGACTATGTTGTTGGTGGGGTCAGTGTGAGACCCCTGTCACCCTACCCGGTGACGAGACTGTGACTGTAGTGTATTAGGTGGCTGACAGTGACAGTAATGGAAGTGAATGTGTGCCCTTGTCAAACCATGTAACACATCTCCAGAAGTTTTTGGAGAGAACAATGTCAGGTGCCAATGTGGGACAAACTGTCTCTTCCAATGTGGAAAGTGATAAGAAAGGGAAAAGTCCCTAATGGAAGCAAACTCAAAATTTGTTGTTTTAATGAAAAGAAGAAAAAAAAAAAAAAAAAACCTTCTTGACAAGACAATCAAGAGCCAGCACCCACTGATAGATCAGCTCGCTGGTAACATTGTTGGTGCCAATCCGGAAGAAGTGATGCACTGGCTCATCTGAGAATTACGATCGGAAACAACACCTAAATCAGCTGAAATATCCTGAGACCAGCTGAAGTGAAGTCTGCCAGTTCAGTGTTTCCCAAGGCCACCATAGACACTTCCATATTAGCCCATCAGGCACAAGCTGCTTGGTTAAATGCCTTGGGGTAATGGTCATGAGGGGGACCATGGCAACATGCCAAAACTGTCTGAACCTTGGGGAATTGTGTCCAATGATGCAATCTGATGCTATGAGGAATGCGAGGGTACACCTACCTTCACGTTATATATCTAAGGACCCGGTGCTACTGTAAAAAAAGTATCGTGAACTACGTGTGTGAGATTTATTCCTGTCTGTACCATGTCGAAATAAGACAGAAAATAGCGAACTACACTGGTGAGAATTAGTTATGTCTCTACCAGATGTGCCATCACAGTGAACCACATATGTGAGATTGCCTGCTGCATCCCACCTACTTTTAAATGCAGGCTGTCCAAGTCTAAGTGATGAGGAACATTGAACAACTTGTATGTGGTTTTCTCCTATCTCACGAAAGGAGTATAGAAATGATACACTGATTTGATTTTGAGGCAGCATAAATTCCGCGCTATAGAACTCTGAGACATTTGACTTGTGTACAATTGTTATTTCTGTTTTATGCTGGTAATTATTAAGTAACGTTTATAAAGTGTTAATTTAGATGTTAGAAATATATTTTCCATTGACAATAAATTTGTGATTGTGTTTCTGGATGCGGGAATTACTGTAGCTGATTTGAAATGTATGTAGTTGAGTACCTGAATAGATCTGTGTAGTGTTGATCAGTCATGTTAAGCCATACTTATTATTCCATAGGAAGTCTATTGATCAGTCATATCAAGCCATACTTATTATTCCATAGGAAGTCTATGCTGATAAGAATTATGTTCTATGAGTGTTTTGAAGTGCTTTATAAAATGCCACATGGCTGTATTTCTCTATTAAGAGACTTATTTTAACAACATTGATCATTGTGTAAATGGTCTGCTTCTGTAGTAATGATAGCAAGACTTGCTAACCTTGCATTGTTCGTCTGAAGTATGAAGAAAAAAGGCAATAATGAATCTGTTTTGCTGGACAAAAGGTATACACAATGCCGTCTTATGTGAAATAATTATAGGCCATCTAATTTGGAGGTAAATTGCACATGGTGCATAGCTATGTTTTGTTTCATTGAAGGAACTGAAAGTGAAGGGTCACAGACCACACTAATTCAACACTGTAGTGATGTCTGTATAACAAAGGGAATGTGATTTTATTAGGAAAAATAAACTTTGTGGGTTTTTTTTGTTTGTTTTGTTTTGTTTTTTTTTGTTTTGTTTTTGTTTTCTATTTTTGTTTCTTTTTTTTTTAAATTTGAATCTGATATAAAATAAAGAAGTTATGTTAAGTTCTTCCAAATTGTGTGGTTGTGTTAACCGAAACACCTTATCAATGACAGTAGCATGTTGTGATTCAGTTTCAAGGAAACAGCAAATAGGTAAATTTACCTACAGAGATGACTTTATAATTTAGTCACTTATTTGTCTTTTGTTATTTTTTTTTAATAAAAGACTAATGACCAGATTGATGGAATATGCCTGAAATTTTGCTATAAAGTAATATATAAAAATAAAGGTTACTTCTGATTCACAAAAAAAGACGCATTGTAAGGCAATTTTGTGCAGTAACAACACTGGTTGTCCAACTGCAGCTACTAGATATAGATATTGGAATGCTGGCAGCAGGTTGGTTGTTATTATGATGATGATGATGATGATTAGTAGTAGTAGTAGTAGTAGTAGTAGTAGTAGTAGTAGTAGTAGTAGTAGTAGTAGTAGTAGTAGTAGTACAACTACAACCTGTAATTTCAGATGCATAGGGTCAAGAGCATGTGTAGGTGTAAATGTAGTTGAAAGGGGGAGAATGAAGGAATTTTGGCCTAACTTTCTCATAACATCAGTGTTCTCGCGTCAAAAGTGGAAGCTTGACCCCTGGCATGTACTTGCAGGACAGACTTGTAGGGCACACACTTTCCCTGTTAGAGTGGTGGGGCCAGTTGGCTGTATCACCAGGTGCAGCAACAGCCGATGGCACTTGTCGAGTAGGAGTTCAGCTTTAGTCAACAGCAGAGTTGGAGGGCTGTTCATGAACCAGTAGACTGAAGAGAAAATCATCATCACTTGTACACATGTTTATGTAGTACTCACAAGTAGTTATGAAACTACCTGATAAATGTTGAAACTCAAGCTCCTGACTTGGATCCCTCCATCGGCAAATCTATGACACTACAACATACCCCTATCGCCATACAGAATTTGCTTACGGCCTACCTTAGAGGGCATCCTTGTGTAACAGCACATTATTCAACAGTTTTAAAAGATCTGCAACACCTATGCTCTTTTACAATTTTATACTGGTAAAGTAGTAACAAAACTTGTTGTCCTTTAGTTTTCACCAAAAAATACCATACCCCCATCCTCTTTGCAAACTTGCATAATATTAATATTATATTCCTACAGAAGAAAAAAAATGCATCATTATATCTTCCATAAAAGTAGCAAAGGATTATTTGTAAGGCCCCTATGTGCAAAATCAACACATTCCATGCGATGTTTTTTGTGAAGTCAACTATGTAATAAGTTTGATTGACATACCAACGGTGTACGCAAAATGATTTCATTAGCTCTAATAACTGGAGCTGTGGCAAAATATTTGGTTTTGTGTCAATAAAACATGGGTATCAGATCTACAGGGTCTAGAACTACGTGGTAAATTTCAACTACTGGCCCTGCAAAGTGGTAGTGGATACTGTGAATACTGGGGACATAGCACCTATCAATCAAATAAGAAATATGGTAAAGTGTAACAATAAAGGGAGGTCAGCAGAAGCTTGCGCAAGACCACAATCACGTATCCTGCCATTAAAAATGCAGTAAACAATGCATCCCATATGTAGAGCTGGGCAATTTATTTCAAAGCTGTGTGCCTTCATAAATCCTGGTTAGCTTCCGTGACTGTGAATATGCCTGAAGAAGTTACGTTTACAAACCACATGATTTTCAACGCCAACCTGAATTACATGCAGGTCACAACCTAGAGCAATTTCTGCCTAAGAAGGGCATTACAGGCAGACTATTAAAACAAACTACATATAAACGGTTACGTGACCTTGTTTACAACCACCGGCAAATGGAACACCAATGACGATGATAACATATCCTGACATGATTACCCTGATGGCTATTACCTTAATCTCTTCAATGATTACCCAGCTAAGCAGATGTAGGATATAATGGCTATAAGGGAAAGAAGCAATATCAAAGTGGAAGTCATATTCACGAAAGAGACGTCAACAAAGGGAATGCTCTGATCTCTGCCATTTTCCCTGAGGTCATTGTGGTGGACTGTACTCGAATCTGCAATGGCCGACGGCAAATAAGGTCGACATTGATGCAGAGGAGAGCTGCCTGATGAGATACAACTTTTATGGCGTTTGCCCTTCAGACAGACATCCTTATTAACTTGATCAAAACCCTAAGTATGTTTTTTTTGGGATACTGGCCCAAATTGCGAGCCTTCTAAGCGTATGGTAAGCGTATATGTTCCCTTACAAGAACCTGAATATAAGTGTTTTTGTGGACAAATTGAGGGGATGGTGAAAGGAGTCACGTCCGAAAACTAAACACTGTAAACACACACACACACACACACACACACACACACACACACACACACACACACACACACACACACACACACACACACACACACACACACACACACATATATATATATATATATATATATATACATAGTGTCTTGGTTCTTCTATAATTATCATAGTTGCTTATCCAGTCGATAAGTTGGTTCTTTTTTTTATACACGATTTCTATACGTTTTGTAAAATATTGTGTACAGAAAGTGGAGGCTTTATATTGTCAGTTTAGTCTCATAATGAATGTGCCCTCACAAGAGTGCTGGCCTCCAAACTGCTGAATCAAGACAATACCAAGCGCAGAATAGCAATTTATAACACACGTTTAGTTAAAATGAATAAAGGATGTACTTCTGCATTGCCGTGAGTCAAATAAAATAAAACAAAGGTGATGTCACCAGTATCTACAGTTTCCACAAACATATTTTGGAGCCACGACTGGCAATTTTATTTATACTGTTTTTTTTGGGGGGGGGGGGTAGGACATTCTTTTACATTTAAGGTGCACGGATGGCTGAGTGGTAAGACACTCGCCTTTCACCTGCGCGACCCGGGTTTGATCCTCATCCTGGGCAGCATGTGGAAAAAGTTCCTACCACTTTAACAGTGAACAGTGGTTTTCTCCGAGTTCTTCGGTTTCCTCCACCACAGACAAGGTAGGAAGTATACGCCAACATATGTGCCATGGAGAGTGACTCGATAAGTCAATGTTTGACTTCTTTCACAATCCATTCAAAACAAATGTGTCTATACTTATACTTACACTATGCCCAAAAAAATCTTTGCTTTCCCTTTACTTAATAAAACTTTGCTGATAAATGTGCCAACACTCTTCAGCTTATGCTATTTGTCACCCTGCTGCAGGGGTACTTTTTAAAATAATATACATACGGACATTTACTCTATTTTGCTGCAAACACGTTCAGACTGAATGATATCTGCACACAGTTGACAGGAAATCAAGATGCCAAAACCAGTGTAATTCTTGCAAGAATACAAAACCACTTATACCAAATTACTGTTACATGTGGGATTCAAGCCTGATTATATACTGAACCAAACAAATAACGCAACCCTTAAACCTTTTAACTTAAATATTTATCGTTACTTTCATATCACAGAAACAAATTAGATCCGTATTCTGCCGTCTTTTTGGCATTACATGTGAAAAACAAAAACTCGAAACTGTCAACGAGGGCGCGACCAGCTGGCAATAAACAGGGCAACATTGATTTGTAAAGTTCACAAATTGGCATGTCCACTAATACTGTGTGTGACCACCATCAGCATCTGTAACTGCTATGCAACGTCGGCGCATGGATGACACTAGCCGCTGCACCATCTGCCGGGGCACACGATCCCACTCTTCTTGAAGAGCCTGGCAAAGCTGCTGGCGGTTGGCCAGCGCTGGATCCCGTCTCCGAACACGCAGGTCAAGGTAGTCCCAAAGATGCTCAATGGGATTGATATCAGGTGAGAAGGCTGGCCATGGCAAAACGTTAATTCCTTCTCCTTGCAGAAAAGCCATCGTCAGTCTAGCGGCGTGGGGCCGAGCATTGTCCTGTTGAAGCAAGTGGAGTTGGTGGTGTCTAATGAAAGGGACAGCAACAGGCTGAAGGATCTCATCCCTGTAACGGGCAGCGTTAAGATTGCCTTCAATGAAGATTAGTTGGGTTTTGGCTGTGAATGAAATTCCACCCCACACCATCACTGATGCACCTCCAAATCGATCTGTTTCCAGCACACAGGCATCTGAGTAGTGTTCTCCCCTTCATCGCCAAACACGTGTCCTACCATCTGCATGATACAGGGTGAAGCGGGATTCATCGGTGAATAGCACATCCCTCCACTGTTGATGAGTCCAGCGAGTATGGGCAGTAGCCCATTGTCGTCGGGCTTGCCTTCTTGCCTGTGTCAAAATTTGACCCCTGTAAGGACGCCTGGTGTGTAGATGGTGTTCTTGTAGTCTATTACGGACTGTCTGGGCAGATATTCTGTTATTGGTTCTGCCAGGTGTCTGTTGTGCAGTTCTAGTGGCTGGTCGAGTTCTGTTCCACAGATGTGACACCCTGATGTGTCTGTCTTGTGCAGGTGTGGTTTCTCTTGGTCTCCCAGGACACTGTCTATCAGCTGTGGCCCCAGTCTCCTGGAATCTTGTAGCAAGTCTGGATATAGTGGATTTGTGGACTTGCAGTCTTCTTGCCACCTCTGCTGCAGATAAACCAGCCTGTAGCATGCCAATTCCTCTCCCCCGACCTACTGTTGATAATCGACCCATAGTTCTTGGAATACTGTGCCAAATGAATCCCATGCTGCCCTTTTATTGTCTGTGAGGGGCTTCATCCAACCAGTAAAGGTGCGAATGTTTTAGTCATGTGGGTAACACTGAATCCTGCAGTTGTCCTTGATTCAGCACAACCACCAAACTTTGAAACCCTCATATCCTTGCACACAGTTACGCTTGGGCAGATTTCGATGTGGCCTTTTCCTGTCCCAGAATCAAAGACTTGACAACCTTAATTTCAGGTGTCAGAGACTTGCGTAAAATAGCCTGCTGTAGTCACTCTTGATTCATGACAATGACCCCATGGCAAGGTCAGGGTACTCGACCTTGAGGTCACACTACTTGGTGCATTATTTTAGACTAATTTAACAACGGTTCGTATATTTCTGAACTTTAAATACAGTTCCAATGTGAAAATAAACCCAAATGAAAAAGTTGCGTTATTTGTTTGGTTCAGTATACAATATACAGAAGGTAGAATTAAATCTTTTCCCAACAATTCTATGCTCTGGTCGGAAATTTTGTGAAAACCCACTCATAAGGTGCCATATAATACAACAACTGTGCAAGCTTATACCGTGAGAGACCTGTTTGATTGTAGACTCAATATGCGTTTACTGGAAGGTCGTCTTACGTTAAGGTGTCTGTTGCATTTTCACACAATATCCAGATTACCTTACATCGAAAGAATTAGTGGTTTGTGACAAGTAAAAAGGTGTCAGCAGGCAAGGTAGTACGGACTGTGATCGACGACTTTGACCTTTTATATTTCCTGCCTTCAACACAATTGAACTGTATATGTTCATCATGCTGCAGATGGTAAGATTTTCTAAAAGTTTAAACCAGCCATTTTTTTGGTTATTATTAAGATACTTTTGGCCATTTTACATGTACGTATGATTTACACATTTTTGCTGCCCTCTCCCAAAATATCATGTTTTTGTAAAGTTGATAAAGAAACTGAAGATGCATTTCAATACACAGGAGCAAGTTTTTTTCTCTTCTGTTCTTTTTATTTTCTTATAAAAAATCATCTTAATAAACAACTAAGGAAATTCAAGTTTGCTTCAGGCAGTTTATACATTTATTCATGCAGTAAGCTACAAAAGTCATTTAAGGATATGTACTTAAAACAAATGAGGGAAGAAAGTCTTATATTAAACGTATTTCTTGCAGTACCCCTTTGTTTTACGATCATAGAGCTATTCGTCTTTACGCAAGGTTATTCACAAAATATGTTGGTCTAGCAGCATTAATAGTACAAAATGGTGCCATTTTTAGACATAATTGCTGTTTGCATGAACAACCAGTGCCCCTTTATCCTAAGATTCCCTTAGTATATGCAACATACTTCAAACTTTACCATTTAACAGTTTTATAGTGTTATACTACTATATGGCTCAAAAATCAAGTTTATTTCTTCTTGTATAAACAAAGAAGAAAAAAAAAAAAGAAAAACGGCAAAATGTCAGTTTGCTTTGTGGTTTCACTGGCATGTAGGTGCATTTCGAAGAGACAATCTGTCATCAGTACCCAGCATCAAAGTAACCTGAGACGAGAACAGGAATTAGTGTACCTATTGTTTTCTTGAATAACCTGAAATTGGTTTTATGGTGCCAACTGAGTGAGCCCACGTATGTAACACTGTAAAATCGTATGCTAGAGCACAAGGCTTTCAAAGCCACTGGTCTGTCATCAATGGTATTTTTCAAAATTATTATTTTAATAAATCGTCTGTGACAGTTTAGCAGACCTGGAAATGGTACATGTCTAACTCTTTGCAGGAAATTAAAATTGCTAGTAAGTTCTCTGGGATGGATTTTTTTTTTCTATTTTTACATTATGTCCAGTTACTCCGCTGAGTAAGCGACATGGCCTGTAACAGGGACGCCAGCTAATTACTTTACAAACACTAAAATGTAACACTGGTCATTGAAATAATGAAATGCGGCGTTGTTGATGACAGCTGAAGCATCCAGACCTCTAAGCTCAATAATCATTAACAACTTCCCGAACATGATGGAGAGTGAATTTGTGAAATGAGAAAGTGTTCTCCCGCCTTTCAAGCTCTTCTGTTGTCAGCTTAAGCAATTGATAACCAGCTTTTTTAGGAAGGGGTCCAATTTTCATTTTGTAAAGGTTAGAGCTCTGAGGCAAAGACCACTGATGGAAAGATGCCTTGAAGGTTTACATTTTTAATAAGACCTACCCTATTATTTTTTTAAGGTTGCAACATACTGTCACACTGAAGAACAGGGAAATATTCAAAAAAAAACAAACAAACAAACAAACAAAAAAACAAAAACAAAAAAACCGATAAATGAAAGAATGGAGACCTGTACTATTCTATTACTTTTCATTGGGAGAACCCAGACATGGGACTAAACTTCTATTAGTATTCGACACCTTAACCAGCACTTTATTGCAACTAAGATCTTCCTTACAAACATCAGACGTGATGTTTACCCCCATTTCTCTTTTCCCTACTCAAGCCCGACACTCTTTGATGCAAGGCACTGATCAATGCACACATAGTGTCAGCCAGCTTGTTTGTCACTCTCTTGATATTTAAATTACTAAAACAGCTGCGGCTAGGCCAGTTTCCTTTGCTCTATGGTACAATATATATATATACAAGTTCACTTTCTGTCAGGCAATTGTTATGACCAATGTGTCAATTCAATATAGCATTTTCTAAAAATTAATGATTTCCACATTTTTGATTAAATTTGAAAAGTTACTCGATGAAGCTAACTAGAGACCTTAATCTATGGTTTAAAGTTCCATCTCATTGATTGCATAACAGCAATCAGGTTGCTCAACTGGGTGTTGTTGGGAGTCCATGTCAAGTCTGACCACTGTAATCACGGCTTGCAAAATGTCACATGGCCACATACTGCAAAATGTCAATACCAACAAACGTCTTAGTATTACTGTACGCTTTGACCTGAGATGGTCTGACCACGTTAACAACCCAGCCGCTAAAACTGGAAAGCTTCTGAATATTATGAAAAAGCACAGTTTCGCATGGACCGAAAACTTTACAAATCATCTATTTTTCTTTGATAAGACCTATTTTAGATATGAAAGTCCTGTCTGGGATCGGTGCACATCAACCGGTGCTGATAAACTTGAAAAAAATCAGTTGATTGCTGCAAGAATAGGTTCTGGCGCGATGCATGGCAAATCGAATGCTAAACTGTATGGAGAGCTTGGATGGCAACCCTGGCCTCTCGTAGGAAAGAAGCTAAACTATCACTAATGTATAAAATAGTTCATGAATTAGTAGCTAACTATTTGCAATCTATTATTCCAGATAATATGAATCAATTTCCTACACATTATAATATTCGACAAAGTGCAATCTGCCTCATTTGAGAGCACACACTGATTTATTTAACAATTCTTTCTTTCCGTCAACTCTTCGCCTCTGGAATGAATTACCTTTGGAAATTCAAAATTTGCCATCTTTACTTATATTTAAATTTAGATCACGTGACCACCTTGGTTGGTCGAATAAGCGTCCAGAGTATTGCAATTTTGGTGAGATATATAGTTCTGTATTCTATACTTGCCTCCGCTTGGGTAGCAGTTTTTTTTACTTTTTTATTTTTTATTTTATTCTTATAATTTTTTTTTTATTATTATTCATTTATTATTTTTGGTTGTTGTTGTCCAAGATATATTGTTATACGATCCAAACTACACAATACCATTTCATTGTATGCTCCTTTTACATTGCAAACTGTACTGTATGGTTCTCTTAAATGCACCCTGGCAGAGAACACCAACATTTTCTCTGCACTTCAAGATTTTGTTGTACACTCTGGAATATTCACAGCAGCAGGTATTGGCTGAGGTTTTTTTTTTTTGCGTACTCAAAACTTTATCTGAATTATGTGGCTAGTAAACAAAATTATTAATTACTTTGAACGTATCGAGCCCTCTATCTGTCCCTGTCGAACGGTGATGTCTTCCTACTCTTGTATTGCGGCAAGTCGGTGGGCCCTGCCTCACTGTGATTGTGTATCTGTTCTTCCACGGACGGGATTTATATAGGGCTAAGCCCTCTTCCCAATTGTTAATTGCCGATGAGAATATTGTATTTGTATATTGTTTAAAAAATTAGACATGTTTAAACTAAGGCTTGCAAGGAGAAATGGGGGTGAAAAAATCCACCCTACGAAATGGCTTTAAGTCAGGTATCTTCAGATGAAGTGTACACAGCATGATGATTCCATATTTACATTTGACCGGGAAAGAATGGAACCCCATTGAGCAACACTTTTTGGCATAACATGATTGATGGTCACATAGAGTGTCAATGATATTAGTCAATAGGTTTGGAAAGCATTGAGCTCAGTTTAAGCTTCCGTGCCTGTCGTTACAACTTGACTTTATGACAAGAAAAAACTAGGTGCAGCACTAAAAAGTTGGGAACTTCCATCAACATGCTATGTCATTTTGAATATCTAAATAACATCGTTTGTACATTGTCACGTGATTTTCATAAAAATTGATGATTGATATGATGTTAAAATAAGGAAAATGTAATGAAGATAATGTCAGTGACAAATAAATGTTTAGTTTACATAATTGACATACATGGACTGAACCGCTATTGCCAACAATAAATGTCATAGAGACAAATATAGATATGTTTTTTTTTAATTGATGTATTGTATGGATTGGAGTAGATGTATTCATTTGCCCATATTTCAGTAAAGAGACAGATGTTAAGAATCGACTCCCATGTGCTATCATAAAAGAATGACATTTTATTGATATATTGAATTTTGCAGGTCTGCTACGCGCGTTCTATGAATGTCAGCAAGAAAGTGAGGAGAACCGTTCGTTCATTTATTTTGCCTCCTTCATAAGGTAAATACATTTATACTTCACTAGAGGTATCAGATGCCCATAGTACTACACTCACACGAAGGCTGATCAGTTCCAAACAATGTGCATCAGTACATACACCTTTCATGTTACTTGGATTAGTGGCAAACAGGGAATTCCGTCTTTACATCAAGTTTTCTTTTATATCAGACGTTCACGGTGTGTAGTGGCGTGATGTTTATCGTATCTTCGTATAGGCAATAAACGGCACCAGGCAATATTCCCAAGCATTCATATGAGACACGTATGTCTGGAGGTTCCGGAAACAAAACCGCTTTCACGACCATTGCCCTTCAAGTACACAGTTGAACACTGCGTATTGTTACGTGCATGTGTGGAACACTTGACATTGACGTTTTATATGAAGTTAACAAAAAATACGAGTCAAATTAAATGAATAAATTTACTATTTAACTATGTACTGGTCTAAAGATAATTATAGGGAAGTATTAGTGACATCCAAATGTTCTCATCGCACATAAGGTTTCAATATAAGTTGCAGCTATATTTGCAAATATATCCTGGTCTGAATTATTAGAACGCTTTCCATAGTATAGATGAATACTTTACAGTGCCCGAACACAGTTACAGGTGAAGGTGGAAATTATGTGCCCTTGCTCAGGTTTAATATGCTTAAATCAAGACTGTGTACTTTGAAGTATAATCATTTTGAAATAGCTAGTATCATACATTATTAAACAGAAACGAGAATGGGTTGCTTGCCACTTGCATGGGTTACTGGACTTACTGGGGGGGGGGGGGTACCACATCTCTGTGCTACAGGGTAAATCTGCAAAAACCTTGGTATCATCTGTGTGTCTTCATGGATTAGACAGTGTGATTACCATATCCAAACCGTAGTCCTAATGAAACATATCCAAGTCAATTCCGACCAAAGGCAATGTTCCTTGGTATGTATAGCTGAAACATATAAATTTATAGTTCGTATTTACCCAAAAGAGACCAAAACGTAAGTGCAAAGGTCCATAGGGGGGAAAAACCGTATCTAGTTTTCACATGACAGAATGCAAAAAGTTTTGTTTGAAATTATAGGCCTATTTCAGTAAATTGGCTTGAACAGTTGTATCATTCATGCACATACAGGACCATACAATTTATGAAAAGGGACCAAAATTTGCATCACATCAGAGAATTTGTAAGCGGAGGTTCTTAACTTGTTGAAATTGTCTATAAAATTCAGTATTTAAAAAGGTACTACTTGCAACTACCATCTCAACAATGATCATCATCCATATAAGTCCACAAAGTGACACCAACACCAACATCAATCCATCAGAAAAGCCCTCTAGGCCTAAAATGACCATCAATAAGAATCTAAACAATATGATTATATAATTCGATGTGTTTTAGGCATGTAGTTAAAGATATGATGTTGTTTTAAAGGAGATAAACTAAGAGTATTTCAAAAAGAAACTGTTTGAATTTCCAAATATAGTAAGTACATTGGTTCAAATGTTAAACATCAGCCAGAAGCAAGTGACATTAGGCCTCAAATCATTAAAACGTAGTCAAAAATGCATTACAATAGTCAAAATTTGTAAGGATAGCAGTCACATTTCAAGTTGGTTTCCAGAAGTATTTTTGAAAGGACATTTAAATGTTCAAGATTGAAATGTTCCTAAAGGTAACTGTAAGTATAACTGTTTTCCTGTAACAGTTTTAAATTTTTTCATTTATAATAAGACGTAGTTCAACTTGTCAGTCAGTTGATTTAGATGTTAATTATTTATACAAAAAGAGAGACAGAGAAAGAGTACATTAAACACTTTGAGCCAACCTGACATGACCTTCATAATAACAAACTATATTCATCAGACAATTATAAAAAACAACATCAGTTTCACTACACTTGGAACACTTACTGCACTGCAATATGTGCAGAAAATGCCTGAATGTTCAAATTGTTACCAAATATATAAGGGTTCCATGAAAAGAGAAGTGGATTACAGTTTTCAATGATAGTGATGAGACCAAACCAAATACCAGTTTAACCTTGTCAGATTCAGGATCATTTACGAAATAGTAAGACATGCTAGTGTTCGTCGTCAGAAGGATCCATGACCAACAGTAATGAGATTTAAACGAATGAGAGTATCTTCTATCTGACTTGGAATAGGTTACCAACATATTGGCAGTGGGTTAAACCAGTTTTACGGGATCCCAATCCTCCCACTTTGGAAAACACTCACATTCATTTAAAGTAGGCCTAAAACAAATTTAGCCCTTAATGTTAATGTACAGTTATAAAAGGTAATTACCTGACCATAGTTCACAGACATCATCCAAACAATGACAGGACAATTAATAGTACAGAAACACATGATCCATATTCATTAATTCCAAACCAAAAAATAAATGTTTCGATACTAGAACTGCACACTTGATCACAATTATCTTATGCCGGAGCATAATCGTATCTATTAAGTTTTTCTCTTGATTATTGACTTTTATTTCGTAGGATACTTCACCGAAAATGCACACAACATGAGTGTGTCCGTGAGATTCGTTAATTTATGTTTGAGTGAATAAGAACTTGAAAAGTTTATATCAGTTTGGTACACGATGCTGCATGGGAATATATCGTTTCGGGAAAACATTTGATAAACCTGTCATGGTACCCATATAATAGATGACACAGTATAATTTTATTATTTGAACATGGTATAAGATGACGTCATACATGTGCTCACTTTGGGGATCTTGGTAATTAGGTAAGCAATATACGATGATTGTATGATTGCCAAATTTTCCAGACACAACTTTAAGTGAAGCATGTTCATTTTTGTCTTTACACGCGGAAAAAATACTTACGTCCTGGCAGTAAAGGGAGCAAATTCTATTAGAGAGGTGTCAATACTCTTGCCTATTTAATAAATTAGTTCCAACGTTTTTATGAAGAAATAGCGTCATTGCACCACAGGAAACCTGCAAGACAGTTAGTATTAAGCGACTGCATTTGTTTTATTTTGATGCCGATTTCATGGACACTTAGCCAAAAATGAGTAATATACCAAGGCGGTAACCATATATAATGACATAAAAACATGTTCTTCTCTTCCTGTTATTTCTCTTTTATTCCGTGTTCTGACTCAAGCATATCCTCCATACATGTCTGGGTGAGACAACGACTGTTCTTCTTCTTGTCACTTTCTTAAAACGTGTTGTCTTAGTATATGGATAACATCATAGGAACCAATGTTCCGTCATTCCATTTACTTACCCTCTACATACGTTTATACTTCGAGTCACTTCCTATTGTCTCCTTATGCTCTTTGTCTGTACATTTGCAACATCTTCTCTAATTTTGCAGAGGTTTAATGTATATCTCTGCTATTTAGTCAACATTTGGAAATCATAAAGTCTGCAGTTCCCCTGCCTTTACATGTTGTTCTCTACAGTGTGTAGTCCTATATGTAAATTGAAAACATTCCGAATACTTCAGCCTTGATGTAGTAGCTCTAACCATATCCGCAAGCTGTACTGCTTTCCAAACAATATTGTTCCATTGCTGCATGAAGGTTAACCCAGACTACATTTCTCCATCTCGTTCGAATTTCTTTTCATGTTCATCATCCTATATCTCTCTCTGATGGAAATGACATCTGCCCCATACAGCGCTGTACTATATGCTTACTGAATGCTGAAGAAACTTAGCTGTTAATGTCTTGCTGAACCTATTACGGTGTATTACTCTACCATATGATATTAGTTACTAATGCGTATATATGTCAAACATTTAAGCAAAAAAAATGCTGCACATGTAAGCAGCTACGATCAGACAATGAAGGCTTTGGTCTTATGTATAATACATATATTTTGGCTTACATACAAAGAAACAGTTCAACTCAAAGAGATAGTTCAAGTCAATGCTTGATAGAGTCAATTAAAAGCTGTATTGTAATTTTTCAAGAACATTTGAGCCGGTGTGGACTGTAGTGATTTTTTAAATTAGCCGGATACACGTGCAAGGAAAAAACAATTAAATATCTTAAATGATCCCTGGTTTTATAACATAATCACAGTCATAAACATTTTCAAAGCATTGCCTTCGGATATTTGAGTCTATGTTTCTTGAAGCAATTTCGGGACGAAGTTATATCTCTTCTAAAATTGATACCAGGTTGAATGCCTTTCATGTTATAGGCTTAAAGTCCTCTTGGCACCCAGGTATTACTAGGTCTCTCAATACAGACTTGGTGAAGAATAAGAACAGACACCAATTTAAGTTGGGGCTTGGTCTTTCAATTACAAATATATTGTCTGTTTTTTTAAGGTAATGAAGCAGCATAAAAATGTATATCGGCATGATAGCCCATATTTCAGCCTTTCAGTAATCTCCTTTAATCGTCTGGTCAGACAATCCCAGGTCAAGGTTAAATTTTCTGTGAGTCTAACTGACGCCATCGTTCATAGGCGATTTGATTTAATTTGAGGGTGCATGCATAATGTCAGGCAACAGTTTAATGCGATATGTAATGCAGAATGCAAATTACACCCCAAGAACGTATCCGTGCCATAAAAGCTTTGTCGCAAATGTACGAGCACACATAGTACATGACAATGAGTTAAATGATCTATAACATCCGAGAAGGACAATATATGCACATTGTACCAAAACAAGCAAGAATAAAACCCAACATCATATTTCATATAATTTAACAGAAAAAGCACACTTGTGCATGTACAATACTCCTGAATTACAGACAACCGGCACCACTTCAGTTTCAGGCAATCTCTAAATGATATAAAAACATAGCCAGTCAAGCCAGGTTGTGATAATGAGCGTTACGCCAGCTCCACTCTTCCATTATCTACTGGTTACACTGGGTGGCGCTCTGAGTTTTTATCACCAGCAGCTGGCATTTAGAAATGTGCATTATTCAGTCAGCTGGCAGATAAATTATACATTGTTCAGTAAGCTGGCACATGATAAATGGTAAACTGTTCAGTCAGTTGGTACATGATAAATGATGCATTGTTCAGTCAGCTGACAAACGAATAATCCTGCAATGTTCAAT
The DNA here is from genome assembly GCA_964020975.1 of Hermodice carunculata. Taxonomy (NCBI): domain Eukaryota; kingdom Metazoa; phylum Annelida; class Polychaeta; order Eunicida; family Amphinomidae; genus Hermodice; species Hermodice carunculata. Next base: position 21,515,027 of record OZ026627.1, read on the forward strand.
CAGCTGGTAGATGACAAATTAGGCATTGTTCAGTGAGCTGGCAAATGATAGATTATGCATTGTTCGGTTGGGTTTTGGCCATTCTCTGCTTTATTGGCTTGACACTTAATGAATGGTGTAAGGGCACAACAGTAGTTACCTATTTTATTCCATGTTTTAGAGGGAATTCCGGAATCACAAAGGGAAATCCCAAAAGTATATTATCCCCGAAACCACGTGGTGGGTTCATTGTTAAAACAACCAATCAGGCCGCGTGCACTTACAACCTATTTTCAGGCTCCTCATTCAACCCGCGTGTCATGCCTCAGCGTCGCAGAAGAGTTGTTCGCATTTTCATGAGTGACACTGACAGTTCTCATGATTAATAAGTGTTAATAATGGCCCATTTGCATCGTATTTTGTGTTATTTTTCATATATGTTGTCGGATTCGCAGGTCAAAGGTTTTTGCCGATAAAATGTGTGCATGGGGTGAAACCGTTGAACCATTTTCACTGTTACTATAAGCAAAGTATAGATTACCGTGTCACAGACAGTCGTGCAATAATACTTTAACAGCTTTTGGAAAAAGTACATGGACTATTCGGATTTTTCATATACTGTCCTTAATGTGTCTCTCTATGATGAGAAATTCATAATATTGTGTGATACTCGCACCAATGTACCTGCCCTATGTTTGATGCATTGATATGTAATTAGAATAGCGGTTAAGAGTGTCGCGCATAAATGTCAAAGAGTCGTGTTAGTTTTTCGGCATATTCAAATTGGTGGCGCCTTTGAAGCGATGGGCACGGCAAAAACCCAATTCAATTCCCTCTCAAACATAGAATAAATAAAATCTCACATGCGTGATTGGGGTTATCGTGTTTCTTCTCATTCATGGTTCTTGCTGATGTGGAAAATTAACAAGGACCACTTGTGAGAAAAAACAAGGCAACTCCCTCTCGGCCATGTGAGATTCTCTATATGTGAGATATTATTTCTCCAAACTTTCACTCAGATTGTGCTGAAACTGATTGAAGCTGTGTCTTGAGAAAGGGTGTTTACTTGGTGCAGGGGTGCTCTGAATCGATATCTCTGTTTTAACGCATTTCACTCTGATAGAAGACCGAGCCAACAGCTTTCCTTGGTGCGCTCTGGGCAATGCACCCAGAACGTGCAAGGAAAGCTGTTGACTATGGCATATGATTTGCAATGATCTTCCATGCAAGTTCCTTCCAAAATTATGAAAAATTGTCCCTAATATACAGTAAGCAGACGACAGTCAAATATTAGCGGGAAACGCGTCATTAGGGTGAAATGAGTTAGGGAATTCTTTGCAAATTCAAGTAGTTGTCGGTTAATTAATATATTCCTACTTATCACAAAACCGCCACATCGATTCACATTGAACGTTTTGCGAACATACCTTTGTGTGTCTCTGCGTTTTTATAAATATTCAGGTTCTAGCTATGTTTAGAAAGTGGTGATTTTTTTATTCCGTTTTCTGATTAAAACTTTTATATAAACATCTCCAGAACCACTTGCCCCATTGCATCCAAATTGAATGGGAATTAGTCTGTGTACCCCTAGCCCGGAGTGGTTTTTTTATTGGTATAATATTAAGGTCAGCTGAGGATGGGCTGTTCACACATCCTTCTAGTTTCAATTAAAATTTTCAAAAGTTAATCACTTGAAATTATGCGTGTCGATTTAAGAAACGTTAGGCACGGAAATCACAATGCTTTTACAGTATTCTGATTTTCGCCTCATCATGTATAACAGAAGCACACAAGAACGATCAGCACCGTCTACGGTAATGAGGATTAAGGACTTTTCAACTTGAACATACAGGTATCCACTGTTAAATGTTGAGAACATCCTTGCCGCTTAGTTTCAGTTTGGCAGCTTTTACCGGACATTCACTTTGAATCATGTTGCCTACTGCAACTCATAGATATAATGGAGATAGAGTGTGTTCATAGTGATCCTGATTCATAAACGTTGCCAAAACGATATAGGCCTACTTTCATCGTTACTGTGAAATTAGCCGACTGACAAGTCAAGAAAGCCAAAAAGGGACAGGCCTATCTTGTCTCAAATCATATTTAGCACAGGTGTGAAATTATTGGTTTTAGGTGGTTAAGTCCTAATATTTATCAAATGTTAAAGTTTATGTTTAATACCGAACAATTCAAAGGTTGAGGGGTCAGTTTAAAACCACAATTGGCCTTTTATGGGTCACAGCCTGTCTCCAGTCAGGAGTAAAGTTTGAGTCCAGCATTGCCTTTTATTCTACCCATACTATATATCTCTTATTTCGAAGTTAGTAGTACATGTCATATGTAACGGGAAAATTAGGAAACAACAGCTACTAATTCATAATGATTAGAATGCAAACAAAGTTCCATTCAGGAAAGTCCCGTTAACGCACGCACAAATACTCAATCATTTGCACCACCTCTGCATGGTTTAAATTACAGTCAATGCCTCCACCACGTACTGTACAATAGTATCTGTCCATCAAGGAGTCGGCTTTCTGTTCTTGCGAGACATTGCACACACTTCTTACTTAATCACAAGTATTGCACATGTTAGCATAAAAATGATCCTTCCCCATATTGTATTTTCATGGCAGATAATCAAATGGTCTGCCCATAGCCAGTCGTGGACCGCTATATATTATTTTTAAGGCGTAGACCTAGCAAGGGATTTTCACTTATATTTGGTTTACGAATGAATTTTATAACCTATGTATGTAGCCGTGCATCAAGTGGACTCACTCCACATATCTCAATTGGTAGTATGTTGTGAGCATTTAACCCTTTCCCCCTCAAACCGGCCAAAACCGGCTGGTGCTCAAATGTTGTCTGCTTCAGCGTTGTCAACTAAATTCAACAGTTATGAAAAACAATTTGACTGAGAAATGTACATGAGACTTGGCAAGATCACATGCCCCAGGTCAACAGCTTTCCTTGGCATGGGTTGGGCACTAAGTGCCCAACCCATGCCAAGGAAAGTTGTTGACTCCGTCTTAATTCAAGGGGGAAAGTGTTAAGGCAATTTCAATATATGTTGTACAGATTTATACCAGGCGATGAGTAATTTAACTACTTATGGGTTTGAGTAATCCCATAACTGTGCATTGTGAAAAGACCTGAAATATGATGGGAATAAATCTTAACATTGACGAGAAGACATGTCCAAACTGTGCCATTATAATGTTCACTTTTGATTATAATTTACTTACGCAGCATTGTACATTTTATCAAAACGAATCTGCTCCAGCACACTTTCCTGGATGTATACATCTATCAACTTTTTTTCAATCACTCTTCCATTCATTTTTTTTGTTGGGGGGGGGGGGAGGAGTCAGAGTCTGAAGACAATTATTTGCTTTTTAAACAGACATTAAATTCTGTCTTGAACTCTGTAAAGATGTCTAGCAGTCTAATGAGACCTGTTGTTGTGGGAAAGAGTAGTAGCACATCGGCAAAAGCCAATGCACCTACAAACATATGATCGATGTGACATCCAAAATTCCATTTTTGAACTGTAGAAATTATTTCTTCGATATATACACACCCTTCCCCCGCCCCGACCTATATTTGCACCATTCTTACCTGGTTCGTATATTTATTGAGGCGTCGTCTTATAGTGGTAGTATAAATACTTATGTTTTCTAGTAATTGGAATAATTTAATATACTCTACCGTATCGAATGCTTGACTGGCGTCAAAAATGTTATATATTAACATAAGTGTCATTAGACATATAAAAGTTCACACATTCAGACAGAACAGGTGTAGATTGGGTTGTTGAAAAACTGCATTTAGATTCAAACTGCAGCTCTGACGTTCGTGGCAGTTCCATATTATCAGCCATGATGATACAGTCTAATATTTTTTCTCTTTATTCTATCCACTGACATAAAACTTTCCCTGCGTGATTCAACAAATAGTACCACCTGCTCAACATCATTTGTTTTCGTGCAATTTCGATTGATTTTGCCAATACATTTAATCCTTCTATTATTCTTCTTGGTTAGTGATACAGTCATTTTTGGGCCTCAAATTATCTTCAAGAGAAGGAAAAATATTTCATTTCCCTATGGTATATGACCACTGACAGTACAGTTTGCAAAGCTCTGGATATAACGCCCAGCTCGTTGTAATTAAATGTAAATATTTGGAAAGTCTACATTTAATCATTCTATTATTCATCTTGACCAGTGCACTTTGTTGGGTTTATTTGAGGCTGTTTCAGGTCTGAAGCCCGGTAGTCTTCCAGATCAGTTCACAGGTCTGCAAAATTTTATGCCGAATGAAGTCATAATTTTGAACCTCTTCAACTAACAAGGTTGAAATCTTTGATAAAGCCTCTGTAGTTCAACTTGTATAAAATACGAAAATAAACTGTTTGACTTTTGACCAAACATATCTTGGTGCCACGTTTGAATACACCAAAACACAAATCAACATGTCTTTCTCTGAAGCCTATAACGTATTTGACACGAGCTACAACATTGAACACATAGTCACTAACCAATTTAACTATATCATAGATGGTACATGTAAATCGGGTTTACACAGCCATGCAATATTATTCATAATCCCTCTTTTTTGTGTGTGTGTGTGTGTGTGCCTCAGCTAGTTTCCTGTCAGTTTCTTACTCCGGAAATGATCCGACATCTCATATACACTCAGATACTTTCACTATCAGTGAGGGTTTCAACAATTCAGATACATGAATAATATTATTGGTCTAAATAATGTGTTATTTTCCTCTACTTACCCTTCCCTCTCCAAATTCTCTAGAGAGGATTAAGTGAGAGTCCGTACTATCAACTTGACTGATTTGAAGGACCTTTTGACCTGTTAGCCTGATAGCATCAGTCAATCATGCATGCATTAAACTGTGGTGACACTATTACTCTAACTTGGGTCACTACATGTTTGTTCTTACTCATTGATTGCCTATTCCCATGCATATAAATGCACTTTCATCACAGCCGGAGCACAATCTACCGTACAATTCTCATGGATTTTACCATGGCCTTGCTTCCAGTTTTTATTAAGGTCTTTAACCACAAGGACCAAGCTCATGCACTTATATTCAAGTTTCCTAATACAGACGTATCAAATAACAACTACATTACATGGACAGACAAATGACCATTTAAGCATAACAACAAACGTTAATTTTATACTGCACACATGAGCATCTGGTCAGCATTTGTAAAATAAGAATGACCTGGTATATAATAGGTCGACACTGGGAAGAGACTTTATGCCTTAAAAGGCTCTGGTTAGAATTTGGTTCATGATGAGGTCATTATTTTGGACACAGCTGCAATGGAACTTAAAACAGTGGCCTACAATGACTTGGGCATTAGCATATAATCTAAGCCACCTAAACATGGATGAAGCATTCATCTTTGACACCAATTATCCCAGTGGTCTTAACGGTTGCTAAACCTGAACTAAAGGTCCATAGGAACTACTGCTCAAATGTATGTCTATCTTTGCAAACAAAAATTTAAGTACAAAGTGGCCAAATATACAGAAACACATGGAAACCCATATTTGTCATAAAGAACTATGGCTTTTTTTTTTTTTTTTTTTTTCTTTTTTTGTTCTTGTTTTTTTTTTTTTTTTTTTTGTCTGTAGCTATAAGCTGCCATCTTCCCACATCCTTCTATGCCATTTCCCAATGATTCATGCAATTATCCACCACAGCAGGATCTATTGGTTATTGGAAATTTAACATACTCACTTCCCAATTGCCTTATTTATACAAGACGTCATATCAGCCATTTGCAATTATAGCCTGAATGATCGAAAACTGATGATGCTAGGTGCACAGATTTGTCACTACTGATGCAGACATGAACGTCTAATTATAATGCTTTTCACTTAGTCTAGCAGATACTGTGAACAATCGACACCACTGATCGTTCAAGCTGATACTTTCTATTCAGATCAGAGTTTCCATTGCTTCATTCCCCGAATACATATACTTTTAAACAAACATGCGGAATGCAAGGCATATATATATATCCAATCATTTACAAAAACACTGTCTAATCTGGATGTTTGGTTACAGCGTTTAACATTTCAAGGATGTAACCTCCAAGATCCTTTCATTCTAAATCTGCTGACGTTACATGGGTTAGTTCTGGCACATTCAAGAAAGTCAAACAAGTTGGAGTCTTTTTTTTTTCTTTTTTTGTTTTTTGTTTTTTTGTTTTTTCTATTATTATTATTTTTGGGGGGGGGGTTGCTTTTTGTATTTGTTTGTTTGTTTTTGTTTTTGGTTTTTTTTTTAGTTTTTTGTTTGTTTGTTTTGTTTTTGTTTTTGTTATTGTTTTTTTTTTGGGGGGGGGGGCTGTTGGATATTTGAAATGCGTCTGCAAGGTAAATATAGTCTTTTACGTTCCTTATTGGTCTCGAAAAATCAAAACTTTCGACAACCCAGTTGTATTTCCCTTTGCATTGCCCCATAGACAACCGTGCGTAAATTTGCTGAAGCTGTAGTTGCGCTACTCTGGCCAAGCTTACGTCCCTATCCTTTAGAGTACAAAAGAAACAAAGTTTACCACCTGTGCAGTGCTTATTTCCTTTTACTACTTCAATTAAAAACATAAAAACATTAATGTATTCTGTGGTCATTTCTAAATATAAACACTCTTTATTCTGCCATATGCTGGTAAGGTATTTGATCAAATCTCCCCAACCGATATTTGTAACCTAAGTCGTACTTTTTTTAATGATTTTTATTGCCTTTTTCAACATTTAATACAAAGATTCTGTGCAATTAATTTCCAGCGAGATACAGATATATGTTGCTTAATTCTATTACACATAATATGCTTCTCTGCCTCTAACTTATTTTTAAAGGAACGAAGGAAGGCTCGAAATGAAATCCTTTCTGTTTTACATATAGAATAATGGATAAAATGTTTTGCTTGTAGCAGATAATTATTAAGAGCATACCTTTTTGGTCCATCAAAGTATCCAAACATTATATCTATTTCTGTCAGATTAATGTTATATTTAATAACATATCTGTTTCACCATTGTTGAAATAATTCCCAAAAAACACCAACATGATCCCATCTACAAAAACGATGAATGATAGTGTATTTTTTCCCCAAAAATAACATTGTTCTGATGTTGCAAGTTTATACTTATATAACTGTGCATTATGTGTCACAAATCTATGTGTAATAGTGAACTGGAAACTTTGCTGTCTGGTTTCAAAAGTACCAAGTCGTACTCATTATGTGCACGTGTTCTGAATTCGTTGCACCATTTCTGAATGCTCTTTGCCTGGTAGTTTGTATCTTTCTCTCGGTTCTCATCGAGTATCCATTTATTGCTAATGTCCTTTGGGATCCCCTTTTATATTCTTTTTACTTTATTCCCGTTTGCCCCTTTAATCTGATTTGAGGTGTTCGATTCCTTTCCCATTTCTTGGCCAAGATATCCTAATTGCGATGATGCCCTCAACGTTTGTTGTTGATTTTTTTTTTTTTTTTTTTTTTTTTTTTTTGCTTTCCATGTCTGTTTAATTTTCTTTCAGCTTGACATTGTAGGCAGGATTTCGAAGTTTCTGTTCTTGATTTCCCATTTCTGTCTATCTTTGGAATCTGTAGCTAATGAACTATGTATGAACATCATGTTAGAAAATAAGACCCAGCAAAAAACTCAGTTGGGTATATGGCTGTTATACCCACATGCCTGTCTAACCCGGCTTAATTGTAACGTTTTTGGAAATGACTTGATAGATACACTAAGACGTATCCACAGCCCTGTCAAGAAGAAAACTCTTTTTTCTGCGTAAGAAAAGAACAAGCCCTTCAGCCGACATTCAGATGGTGCTAGCCTATGAGCAAGACGTGTGCAAAAGCCTGCATATTTAGTCAATGCCCAAAACCCTAACAGGGTGTTTCCTGTATTTGTCAGAACCTGAAGAATTCATCGTAATTGAGCTATCCTGTATGTCTTGTTTTATTTCGCTTCTTTCTGATAGCATTCGATCTTTTTGGCCAACCTTGTATTGGCTTTTGGATTGACAACAGCCCAATGGTTGCTTTATCAAGACAAAGGTTCACCTGCAACGGTCGAACCTTAAGTTTGAACCAGACCTCATAATTCAGCCATCGGGTTGCAGCCAATCATATCCCTTGTTTATTATCCCAATACTCGTTAGACATGTCCACATGCACAGTTGCCTCCAGGGGTTGCTTGGTGTGTTAGTTTTGTCAATCAGATATAGGTCCCCAGAGAGGCCCGATATCCAAAATATCGGACTCTCGTGAGCACCGAACATCAAAGCATTTTTGCCGCAAGTGATAATGAATATCATCTTCATTAATGTGTGTGTGTCAACAAACGCTTCTCTGTTTATTCCAAAACTTTTCTTTCTTTCTTTCTTTCTTTCTTTCTTTCTTTCTTTCTTTCTTTCTTTCTTTCTTTCTTTCTTTCTTTCTTTCTTTCTTTCTTTCTTACTTTCTTTGTTTTTGTCTTTCTTTCTTTCCTTCTTTCTTTTGAAACATGAATATCTCCAAAGCTACTATAGACAGCGATGTCATTCCAACTTGTACTAGGGCGTTATTGACCAGTGTGCATGTAAGGAATCGAAAACAAAAGTTGTAACAACTTCTACTCCTGGTATATGGATTAATTGTACACTGCCATACCATTATGCTTTGAACACACACACAGACACACAGGCACACACGCACACACACAAATACACTGATTTGCTATGCAGCAAATCACCCCTTCTTGTTCTTATTGAACTTGTCTCCATCCAATCTCATCATGAGCTACTTTCATAATTCTTATAAAGTCACCAGTTATTTTCTGTACTGACCTTTTATTCTATATCTATTGTACTCTTGACATTGATCTAAATTTTTGCCTAATATCACGTCCAATCTTAAAATTTATGTATACTGGAGATAATACTAGTGCCCCTAGCCTTCCGTTAATGACTGCCATTCTGCACTCTACTATCATATAACCACCTGTTATGGCATCTCGCGCCTATTATCATCAAACGGTTCACCATTCCTTTCTATGAGGGGTAGTGGTGTCCCAATACATCTCTGCAAACACATTGGCCCTAGTGCAGTGCAAAGAAAATAAGAAAACTTAAAAAATAAAGGTTGGAGTTAAGTGCAGAATATAAAGAGTGTCCATTACGCATGAACTGTATATAAAAGTATCCAGTGCGTCAATACAGAAAACCCCAATACCTAACTCTTCTCTCTCTCTGCTTACAAGGACTCCTTTCGTCTAAAAATTGTATTGGGAGCTGCAGTCATCTGCAGTTCTCATGTGGGTCTGTGTGACTGCATAACATGCTTCATAACAGATAAGGACAAAGGCTGCTATGCTCTGAATTGACACAGCGATACCAGATACATATTTCATGTTTATATTAATTGTTATGATTATTTATGCATACGGTAAGTTCTATAAATTTTGTGTGAATACATACTTGTAATTCCGATTTCTTTTTGGAAATAATATTAACCTCTTACCCCATCCCGATCCAATATTTTACACGAAGATGAAAATTTATATAGATCATGTGTTAAAAATAGCACATAAGTAGTTTAAACGATTAAGATTATATGCTTTGAAACATTATCTTGTATTTCATTACGAAACTATCATAAGCTCAATAACGTAAACAACATATGCAGATACAGAAATACTTTTCCAGTCTCATGTTGTAGACATATTTGCCCAACATATAAAAAGATAAAGGTGCCGCACCTGTTGTATTGTTTGCGTAACAAATAGCGTATTGTCGTGCAGATACATGCCTAAACATGCATGGTAATGTTTCGTTGATGTTGTTTCTAAGAAGCTTTCAAAATATTAATATATATATATATATATATATATATATATATATATATATATATATATATATATATATATATATATATATATATATATATATATATATATATATATATATATATTAAGAAACAATGGAGTTCCTGCAGGAGTTATCTCTGACGTGACCGTATGTTCCGCGTATCTTGCGAAATAGATTGCGCCTTTGATATGCCGTTGATCTGTGCAAGGCATTTGGACTCAGAACAAAGTCGAAACATTCACAAGAACCAACACTTACAACCTAGTGAAATTGAATTCAGTCGGCAAGCAAGGGTAATATCTAATGCTCCTGGCCATTCCTATCAACGAAGCCATACATAGATAACCGTTCTCAGGATGTCAGGCAGTGAGTTATTGGCTTACATGTAACACATTTTTTTAGATAGATGCCGCACATGAAAAATTGAGCGTCTATGATTGGCTTTGTCTGTCTGGGTATCACCTTTCAGCAGCCAATCAAGCGTACTACAATACATTAGTATAAGGCTGTAAAGGTGCAAGTCAAATAGATTAATGTGAGTCATTTGCACGCCGGGATATGATAGTCTTGGAAATGGCGAATCATGTCAACTTTGTCACTTATGATGACATGATGCCGTATACTGCCTCCTTTTTCCCCAAGGTTTAAAAGATTGACATAGATGTTTTGAAAAGGAGGGTTTTTTACTTTCCGCGGTTGTCACGTATTTTCTTTGGGAAGCGAGTAGAAATTTAGCTAATTAATGCCTGCAATGATATTGAAATTTATGAGCAAAATCAAACATGAAAATTGATGTTTTTCACATACACGAAAACGAATGGCAAAATACGCAAACGAATACTAAAAATCGGAGTGTTCTTAAAAACCTGCCCATTTATCACCCCTTTGCACATCTATTATCCCATTGTTTTGGAATATTGGGTTATTCTGTTATCCCTGATTTGAAATGTTAGGCAGTCATTTGGTGATAATCTGAATTTGTCAGTTATTGTTTGGTTACCGAATATAAACAATGAGGTCCGAACACTCTTTAAGCAGTGAATCTGTCAGTATTTACATTTTTGGCATTCGAAAGAAAGGTATTATAAAGCAAGGATTATGAGTTTCATCAAAACTGTACTTTTTACTCTCAATCCCATTGTTTGAAATACATTTGGAAGGTGGTATCAAATATGCTCCTAGCACTTCCCAAGCATACAAAAAGATCAGCATGTTTACACCATCTATGAATGAGCCATCAGTTTATTTCAATTCCTAGATGAGAATATGTCTCAGTTTCTTCTGACGCATTAATTCGCAGACTGAAATTGCAATTTATCTCCCCTCCCTCCCTCCATATATATATATATATATATATATATATATATATATATATATATATATATATATATATACATACATACATACATACATACATACATACATACATACATACATACATACATACTAACATACATACATACATACATACATACATACATACATACATAAAACAAAACTGAGTCTTTTCATGGAAAATAGTCTAACTCTAAATACCCCAGAGTTGGTCCAGTGGCCCAGCTGAACTGGTGCCCCAGGCAATAGTTCAGCTGGGATAGTCAGCCAACTCGAGGGAATTGGAATTGGGAGTACTGTCCAGATAAAACAGTGACTATTTGTGTCATTGAATTTTGGATAAGGCAAAAGAAATAGAAAAGTTTAATCAAAATAACAGCATTGATACTCAGGAAAAGTTATACACATGATCTAACAAGGTATATGGCCAATACTCAGAATACTTGAACCGTTACTGTATTATCTCTAACCAGTACATGTCACGTGTCTCAGAAAAAAAAATATTTTAGCATTTTATTTTTCTCTCAGTGCAGGTTTCAGTAGCTCACACACAAATACGGATTCCAAGGCACAATTACATATTCAGTAAAGTACATATTGCTGATTCAGCCAAAAATACTGCATAATCTAGATTTCTGGATATAGCCTTTAAAATTGCAAAGAAATAACCTCCAAATCCATTCATACTAACTCCGTCGACTGTACAAGGTTCTCTCCAGCTTCTATAATATGGTTTTCGCATATTGAAGAAACTCGCCAAAAAGTTGTTTCTGTTTTTCTTTGATATTTAAAAGGCCTATGTTACGGTAAAAATGATATTTTACTTTCCTGCTTGGTCTTAATACGCTCTGTATTTCAGCAAAAACCTCGAGGTTTTCTACAAGCCCGTTGGGCCCACTTTGCGCTGTCCTGCAGACAGCCATGTCTAAATTGAATGGGGCTAAATATTTTACTCTGGAGGACCTTGAAAATTACTTAGTGGCCAGTTTCATCTTAGAGATACTAACAGGGGTATGAATTAAACAGGTCAATACCTTTTTGCAACAAATGTATATTTCATCATATATTCAATTATAAAAACATGTAATGTTCATGGCCTGTTGGACACACACCGACGTAAGATGACTCCATTTAACAATTCTAAATTATGCAAAACTTTAGAACAATAGACTGTAATTGAACCAAGAAAATTGCATCAAACATGCAAGAGCAATACTGAACAATTCCACAATGAAAAAAATTTTAAAATGAAATGTTCCATTCTAGCCTGACATAATAAAACTAAACAGGGATGCTTGTAGTATTGTAAGAGTGTCGTGAATCTCTTTACATTTATCACTCTTCTGAATACTTTGATTACCAGCTGGAAGCCAAGTTTTACTCAGTCCAGTTGAGCTCAGCATAATTGTGAGATAAATGTAGGCCTAAGATGATTTAATTTAATAATTACAAATTATGCACAAACTTAAAGGGAAAAAACTAATTAAATGGAGAAAGCCGCGACATACATAAAGAAAAACAGTGGTCAACAGTTCCACCGTGACAATGGCTTTGAAATAAAATGTTCAAGTTGGATATTTAAGCTGGTTTTGATGAAAGTATTCTTAGAGTATCAGCGACATTTTCACAGTATCAATTACTTGGTGGCACAAAATTTTTCTTTGAAATTAACTCAACAGCTGTGAAATTCCATTTTCCTCTCTGATTGTACAGGTTGTTTTGGCACGTCAGTATGCGCATGTTCAGAAGTTTTGGTGAGACCCTTTAGGATCTGACTACACATGCTTTTTGAGTGAAAAGTCAGCATGCGCAAATGACGTTTGTGAACTACTCAAAATCTGGAGGCAGATTCATCACAATTGGCAGGCATGGTATTTGCATTTGAAAATCATGCCTTAGAGTTCCCACAGGTACAACTGGGAACATTATTGACATTCCCAATACTTTGCATGTTGGAATTAATGTTGACACCGTGTTTCCATTAATAAAAAATTGCGCATGTTCTAACTTGCAATCACATCTGGCACAATGCAATTGACTATATCTCCAACACTTGGAAAATGGATAACTGGAGGCTGGATGTATCACTAGGGTTGATCATTGACACTGTAGGCCTACAGTTAACATCAGGTATGTTTACATGTAGATCCAAATCATACTGCACGTCGTTCTGATAAGGCTAAGGTCTAGTGTCGTCTGCGAGAACTCTAAAAACTGCATGACTCACCCCACTATGTGCAGTTCAGGACACATTGCGACTTTACGTTTTAATGTACGCTTCAGATCTGTGGTCCGATACATTCATGATGTGGTGTCCTGCAAAACAAGAATGGTCTAAAGGGGGTTACACACGTAGCCCGCAGGTAATGTTTGGTGTAAGTCTTTGACAAAGCAGCATTCTGTTTCCGAGTGGTTTGACCCAAAGGTGAACTGTCATACCATGGTGCAGTAGAATAAAATGGAACTTGGGTTTTGGCACGCTGCCAAAAAGCTTTTACAGTTTGGATTCAGCTTACTCATACGCCCTATTCAAAAGTCTCTCTGGAACACTAATGTAACTTCCGGTGGCAGAAATCATAACAAGGCTAAGGTGGAAACCAAATCAAGTCCCCATTTACTTGCATTTTACTTATGCTTAGTTTTCTGGCTCATGCATTTCATTTAAAAACACTTTTGAATACACCCATTGTGTTATCCTGTTAGGACAACTCCAGGACTACAACAGAGAGGAAAAAAACAGGTCTTCTATGTTCAATCCATGATTGCAAAAGGTACTGTGCTGTAGTCTGTTAATATGAAATGAGTTTTTCTGCCAACATGTTTTGTATCATCGTATTGCAATACATAATCTGTTGAGTTAATATTTTCAACCCAGTCATACTTTCGGGTGTGTAATTTGTATTGCCTCTGGGAGATCAAAATATGTACATATAAAAAAAAATGGTCCAACACTCACGTTTCATCTGAATTTTTGTTGAGCATGAGTGAAGATAGACGTTCATCAAAAATGCAATGTGCCATACAATCAGGCATCTTATTCTAATGAAGATAAATGTTGCAAACTTAATTGTACCATTTCTTTGGCTAATTACAAATTGTTGGCACCATGCAACACACACTCTTTGACCTAATGCCGATAGCTAATCCACATTCTCCTGTGTCTGATCGCAGATATTTTGGCATTTCTTCCGTGTGTGCATCTGATTGAAACTTTAGCTTCATCTATGGAAACATGGCGACGTGACGCCAGTATAATTGATAGGAGTTGTCATAAAGTGAACAATGTAACCATGGACACAACCAGGCCAATTTATCGAATGAACTGCTAAATGCCAAAACGTCTTGGATTCCAAATTAACATATGGTGACAGACAAGCCGAAACCTTTTTTACCGCAAATACATCCAAAATTTGTGCCAAATGAGGTTCATAGCTGCCAATCAAATGGTTTTATATTGTTGTTGACAATCTTATCCCAACAGTATATTGTGGGATAAAAGTATCCTATACGGAGGTTACCAGCCCTTTTTTGCTTAAATATGTGTCTACTTTAATTATGAGGAACAGAACTTTATGCTTTTAGCTAGTACTCGTCAATGAAAATTCCCGCCAAAGTTTCTACCAGGTAACGTCAAATCAACGTAAAGACACTGAAGCGGGCGGCAATCGGTGTGAAGAGGAAAAGAGTTTAAAGGTTGAAATATTGTAGTTCAAGAAATTTTCGCGCTCGAGTTAATTAATTTAGTGTTTTTCACGCTACCACTCAAAGCGCGAAAATGAATTGCATTATATTTCACAACATTGTATGGCATTGAAATGCGCGAAATTAAAATGCATGGAAATTCTGTCATTTAAAAAAAAAACGCGCGAAAACTTCTAGAACTACAGCGCCGTAGTTACAATGCAATTTACAAGGAGAAATCGCCAAATCGTTTTGCATCAAAGTTGTCGAAATGAAAGTTCTGGGGATATTTGCGAGAGCGATGTCAGCCGGTTCGGACTCGAGTTTCATATCTTGGTGTTTACTAAATACAATGAATGGTGGTTTACGCTACTTTGCGCGCTTGCAGTTGGCCTCGATCTGCTTCAAGCGCCTGTGCGCCGTGATGTGCCTTCTGGGGCAAACTGTAAACCCCAAAGAAACCACGGTAACGCGCGCCTTGTATTATGCATTCCTTGGTAGACACGCGCCAGGACGTTACGGCCTCTAATTTTTTTGTTTGTTTGTTTGTTTGTTTTTTTTTTGTGCATTAGCAATTTCCGCATATAAAGATCATATTTTCAGAGATCAAAACTATGCGTTTAAAAATTGAATGAACGAGTACCAAATGTAAAGAATATTTATTTATGGCACAATACGCAAATTGTAAGCAATTCAATGCCAAACTGTATTTTTAAAGAGGAAAAGTACAGTAAAAACATCAAAGCTTCTAATGTTCGGGTGGCCTGATAATTGTGCCGCCCCTCTGTCACTTCCTGTTCATTTGATCTGCTTCGTTGTCTGATCGGAAATGGAAGTGGTTTAAACGAGTGTAGGTGGAACTCACGCCGTGTTTGGTCTTATAAAACTACCCCTTGGCATGGACCCATTTTGACATGAAGGTGAGACCCCGAGCGGGTGACTCGTTTAATTGTTACAGGCCATTCGTTTTACAAGTTTCCACTCATCAGGTCGTGGTGCCGTGATCGAAGCGCACGTTCTTATCATTTCATTACAAGACAAAGCTTGTAGATGGTATTTTCGGAATTTTGAAAAACAAAGTCTCTTGAATTATTCTATTGACGGACGTCATTTACAAGCTTAGTCACCAACGTATGACCCCTTAACTTATGCATCGGATTACCTCAATATATGGTTATAGTTATTGCTCAAGTTCAGGTAACCTAGACATATCGCACCTATGCTGTCATGCTGATAGTTAGACATGCAGCAGAAACTTAAATAATGACCGGTAGCGACAACAACAGCCGCAACGAAGAAGTCTGCACTTATTTGATTATTAACAGCAAATGTTTATAATTCAGATGTTGACTTTTTATGCTTTACGGCCGATATGAGAACAAACGTGTTCAGCATGTTCCTTTTCTGAAGAAAATGGACTGGTTATTTTAAATGGACATAAAACTTATCAGCGCCATCAAATTTAAATAAATTAGCATTATTATAGCAGTAAACTTCCTCTGGACTCTGCCACACTCCGTGGAAAGCGGTCAGCGATAAAGATTTGCAACCAAAAAAAATTGCTCGTTTAATTGCTCTTCCAAATAGATCTGCATAGAAAATCAGGCCAACATTTCAAACTTTATCTAATGATGAGGTTGTCCTTGGCCTACAATGTTCCCCTAGCAGCCACCTTTTTTATCACGTATTCACAAAGGAATGCCGTTGAGCCGGTCTTTTAATCTTGATAATGGGCGGGAAAAGGCTACATGTGTGAACTGGGTATGGTCATATATTAGCACGAATTCGAGAAAAATGAGCAAACATATTTTATTTTCATCTCCTTAAAGGCCAACTATTTTCTATCGTACATGTACTTTGAAAAGTATAGAAATACGGCTTGCGCTTCTAAAGACTGAGAACTTCTGGACAAAGTGCTGCATGGAAGTCAGATCTGGCTAAACTGTTTGATAGGTCCATTCAATTTTGAGCTTTGGTATTGTTGCCTTAAGTTCAATCCAAATGGCGAATCTGTTATTTCCTTCCTTTCAGCATACAGCCTATTAGATTTCTTAGTGGATGCAGTGTTCAAAATCACGAGGACATAACAATCTGCTTGATTCGCACTTAACTCCAAATGGCCCTAGAGGTAGTTAAATAACAAGGTCACGATGTGCATACAGACATAACTCTACAGGATTATACAAGACGAACATAACAATGGAACTAACGATAATATTGGCACATTGAAGGTCTAATTTAGTATAATGAACTCAGCCACTACCTCAGTAAATGAATTAATGTTTCTATTACCAGAAACTCGTCAGCAGTTCTGTAACAATCGTCTCGGCGCAACAGTGGATTTTATGGGACAGCAATATTCGAATTATAATCTGGCATTGATAAATGAGAGCAAAAACCAAGGCTGGCTTGTGAGCAATTTTGCTAATGGCTACTTACGACCATAAGCAGGGAACCTGCCTGTACGGTTTACCGTGTACAAAAATACTTTGTGCCAAGAAGCATATCATCTCTCAAGTCGTAAGTGTTTTTTCACCTCTCGAATGCAGTTCTACCTTAATTAATAAACGTCGGGAAAACGTTTGTAACTTCTTCAAATCCAGTACGATACAAAGAAAAAAAAAACCACACACACACAGGAAACAAGATTAAAAAATAGTTATATAATAATAATAATAATAATAATAATAATAATAATAATAATAATAATAATAATAATAATAATAATAGTAGTAGTAATAGTAGTAGTAGTAGTAATAATAATAATAATAATAATAATAATAATAATAATAATAATAATAATATTATTAATAATAATAATAATAATAATAATAATAATAATAATAATAATAATAAAACGAGCAAGCAAAACAAACCAAAATCGAAGAAAAAAAAATAATGAAACCCAACTACTACGCTTCGTTCGATTCGTTGGCATGCAGTTGACCTTCCTAAAGTCAGATATTTCTGTACATAAAGTGATGACGAGATTTAAGATCGAAAGGACGTTAATACATTTTTACAACTAAGATAACTATATTTTTGTGTTGATAAATGTTGCAGATAACTATATAAATATATATATATATATATATATATATATTTCCGATTGATATGTCACTCATTGCGGGGTATTCGATTAAGTAGTATTTTATTTCGTCGTTTCTTTAATTCATTTATAGCCTTTATAATGATCGTGCTTAGAAAGGCACTTGAGAAACAAATCATAATATGGTAGTGTTAGGAAATATAATTATTACATGCATGATTTGGTATCATTTATAAACCTTGCTATGCCCAGAGCGTTCACAAAATCAAAACACCGCTACCAATAAAATGACACATAGACACTCCCATGGCGTAACCACTACTTATTGCCTTTGGCAACATTACTCTCATTCTGAAAATGAACAAACATATTTGTGAGTTCATAAAGCCTTGATATACTTCGATTGTTCAGTCAGCTTATGGTAAAATTAGCCGATTCAGGTTTCTGCTGTATAGACCTTCTCTATTGGTTGCCATGTGGATGTACTGCCTGCGGGGCCAGGTTAGAACTAGCTGAGGAAGCATAATGATATGACCATGCCCACAGCACAATTCATGCACGTGTATATAGCTAGCGTCCAATTATTGTTTTGCATTCCAATTATAACAAAAAAATAAAATGAACTTGGATCTGCGGAAAATAGGTTCGTCCGTATTTGCGGGACACTGCATGTGTTAAATGGTGCTAACCACACTTTAAGAAACCAATCCCCTTATATGTATACGTGAAAGCGTCGAATATGTAAAATAGAGTGGTTTATTACTGTAGTCAACTGCTAATATTTAGGTTCAAGTGCAAGACACTATTTTTTTTATCACTGCGATGATCGAAGTGGCTGTCGCGATTAAAATAAATTGGTGTGATAAAATAACGAAGAAGAAAGCATTCAGGAGAAGTAGCATGATCACTGGGTAAAGTATATAAAAGGATAATATAAGATATTTTCCTTTTTTTTCAAAGAGCACGCCATTTAGGTGTATGTCTCCATGTGTCCTTGTTTTCTCATACGCCTGGTCCATCTTCTTATCTGTGTTGATAGTTGTGAAATCAACTAGCTTTGCATCTGATACTAAGAGATACACACAGTATTGATGATGATGATGATGATGATGATGATGATGATGATGATGATGATGATGATGATGATGATGATGATGATGATGATGATGATGATGATGATTCGATCAGGTCAAAAGTTGTCTTCATTTAACATGAACTTCCTGGCTGTAGTCTTTATGAGCTTTGTGTGTCTAACGAAAGCCATTTTCAATTTGGTTTAAATGTAGAAAACAGTTTTAACCTCTAGACCCGGATGTTTTCATGGTATTGGGGTTTTGCAGCAGAAAGGTTTGGTATTGTGGATTATTGTGAACATGTTTCTCGTGCTGTTTATACATACATATATATATATATATATAATTTTAAATTATTGTGAAGCTCATTGTAATGCCGCGTAATCAAATTGGATGTGCAAGACACACAATGTAAGATAGAAACTGAAATGTGTTTTGTTTTAGTCAACGAAAAACTTGTTTTTGCAAAGCATGAATGGTGGAACATCATCCCGTATGCGTATGATTTAAAAATGCTATTCGTTTCTGCACATATCAAATTGACGGTCATTCTCCCCTTTTGGGTCCTTGAGACCGTATCGAGCCAGATATGGTTTTTAACATGTCAACTTCCTACACTTGTGTATAGTCATAATACTGTGCCAGTGGGTTCCTAAATATGCCTAGCTTCCTAGAAGCCTCCAGGAGAATACAAAGAGAGTGCAAATGGGTTCAACTACAAACAAACTGACCACTCGGTCCCTTTTGGTTGGCTCCATTTTTAACTAAAAAAAATATATAGACAAATTTGATTTACATGGATTGTGAAAGAAGTCAAGCTGACTTATCGAGTCACTCTCCATGGCACAGATGTTAGCGTATACTTCCTACCTTGCCTAGTGCAGGAAACCGAAGAACTCGGAGAAAACCACCGTGCACGGTTAAAGTGGTAAGAACTTTTTCCACATGCTGCCCAGAACGAGAATCGAACCCGGGTCGCAGAGGTGAAAGGCGAGCGGCTTACCGCTCAGCCAACCGTGCACCCGGCCTGCATGGTAACTTTGCGGATAGAAAACTTATACCAAGCCTGTCATTTGGAACAGAAAGGCATTATATTCCCATTGGTACCTTTTTGATAAGGGTTTAGATAGTCACTTATAGACCACATGTCTCAACAAATTCCAGTCACACCGACAAGTCCAAACACTCACCGGCCCTCAACATCCAGACCGTCACCCACTCATACACAGTGTTTCTTTGAAGAAACAGTTGGCTTCCTCGGAAAGCCGTGTTAGTTTGCCGTTAATTCATATGTATAAGTATTAAAGTAGCATGACCAAAAGACTAGGTAATATTGATGACTTACAAATCATAGGTGGGTGTTCGTGTTTCCGGGCATATTTGTTTCCCAATAAATTAAGTACCGTCGCAAAAAAATTAAGGCTCACGACTACATTTTATCGTACCATTTGCATCCATGTTTATAGATTCTCTGCTGACTATTATGTGGGTTTTGTCTGGAGTAAAGAATTAACATTGCTAGATACACACATGCACTGTTGCAATTTTTGTCTCCGGCAAGTGCTAATCTTAGTAGCAAATTGCCCAAGATTTTACTCGATTGCGCAAGAACGACGATACAATTGGAGCCTACAGAGCAGAAGTGCTAACATTATCAGACAAGGAGGCAAAGGGCAGACTGATGTTAAATCTGCCCTCGCCGTATGACCACGTTCCACCGATAATCTGATATTAACTTGTGCAATACAAATAGATCAAATCTCTCTCACCCATCATGCTGTGACATTCCATGATTTATAGCCAATGCTGTTCTTAACCCCCGAACAGTTTGAGATACGTCCTTGAGGCATATGACAATACTTGACACTCGGGAATGTGCTGATAACAAAGTTATCTACCTTACTTTGCAATAAATTTGAATGTAAATCCATTTGGCTACATCATCACCTGATTTGCAGGCGTGCTCTTGGCGGAATACGAGTTTACGATGTATGTAACTTGAATTACGCTTGAACGACGAAGACTTTGTTTTTTTAAGAAAAAAAAGCAGATACAGAAAAATACAACACCACTAGAATTCATATACCTATAAAATATCTCATAATGACATGGCTTACTTGACATTACAATAGTCGGCGGATGGTAAATCTTCATGCGGTGACTACGACCAGAAATAAATGAATCTCAGGTGTGTCTATTTTCTCAGAATATTTGGACCCGCTGTTGATAGACAATGCTAAAGGTCGAACTACCGAGGCACAGAGGTTCCAGTGACATGTTATAACTGCATTACTGTCAGATGTCCTGATAGTATGGGCATCACCACCGAGATGCACAAGAAAAACTTGTATGTTGAATGAATGGAAACTATGTTGTGTGGGTGATTTGGCTGTGTCAACCTAATCCACACCGCCTATTTTGCAGTTCTGCTTCAAAGATATGAATATAATATATAATATGAATATATATATATATATATATATATGACTCTGGCATTGACCAGACTTCAACATGCTTAGAATTTTGTCCTTATCGTATCGAAAGACCTGGAACTGCCCCACGCTTCATGTCACTGTGAATTCACTTGACCCCTGTTTTGCCAATGCTTCCTAACAAAACCCAATGGCACCCCAATACATGTACCATACCATACACAGTTTTCGCACACTTCTGGCTGTTATGCCACATCCAGGGAATTTTATTTTTGTATGACTGCTCATGCATACTCCCAGTTGTCATATCCACGTTACACGACCCGCATGTGACCCCCAAGTTTTATTATAGAAACGTATATTTAGAGGGACCCGGTTTTTTTGTTTGTATGTTTTTGTTTGTTCTTTGTTTTGTTTTTATTTTTTTCTTTAGTTTTAGCTTTTGTTCTTCTCCTTTTTTATGTTCAAGGGTCATAGCATGCACCAGTCTCTCTATGTTGTCAAGAAACATACTCAGAGTGCATCTGTTTCTATATGTTACAATTTGACGTTGTATTTGCATCTTACAAACTCGTATTAATTAAACTGGGACAAAATTGCCAGTTTACACACAGCCCAATCAACCGATGGATACCTCACAATTTATGCAAACATGCAACTCTGATTTAAAGCAAACCAAAATGTATATTTTGGGTATTATGGGCAGTTTAATTTGGAAACCCATCTCTGCAGCATAGGGCCATCCAAGCTGACAGTGCCTTATATGCCACCAGGTCTCCCTTTAAATGTAAACAACTCTGTGTCTTTGCTGGGCAAATAAGGAACGAGCGGGACTCAAATTTGCAACCTTTTGCACCAGTCGCCTAGAAAAAGAATGGTACAATGGAGGTAGTTATGTACGAATGCCATATCAACACGGTTATGCAGTATATGTACTGAGTCGGCATTCATTTCTAGAATCGGGGACTTACGTCCACCAGCATTAAGGAAATGCCGAAAATATATACTTTAAGTTCCGAACAAGTGGGACTCGAGCAAGCAAGCCTGGGCACCAGTCGCCTTGCTGAAATATATAGTATCGTCATCAGTAGATCAGGAGTCGCAAAATCATCACAAGCAAAGCAAATTCTGGCCCTTTTCGGAAAGCCCCTAAACCACAGACTTTTCCATCTATCTGTAGCATGCATAGGGTAGAGAAAATGCATCTATCCGTAATTTAGGCTTACATGTCCTTGATGTTTGGTTTGACATGCGTGCGATAGATTACATCTGAATCATAACTCAAAGTTTAGATCTTTTTAGTATATTCTTGCCAGTTCGAAGACTTGTTTGATGAATCTTTATGGCCCTGTGGAATGAAAAATATGTCCCTCCCCCAGACTTCATGTCTTCCTGGATTCTATGTGAACAACTAAACATAAATTGACAGCGTGTTTGAACAAATAAACATGGGTTTGTAGCGTATTTGTGTACTTTTATTACTATTCCCGCAAAACTCTATCCTTTGTTAGCTACACTGCCATGGTCATGGGGCTGGGAGGTTCGAATGTATTGGATAACCTGGCGATGAATGTGACCTTGTCCTAATTATGAAACACTGGTTACACGACGACCAACTTGTGTACTCCAACAGCAAGTGCCTCATATTATACCATGTTCATCCCTGCCTTAAAAAGGTGTCAACCTCTGTGCCTCTGCCATTTTGGGGGAAAATAAATTGTAAATGTTCTTCAGTCCCGTTTGCCGAAAATCGTGTCTGTGGAAAGGTGATGGAAAAGCAACACCATAACCTCCTAATGGTAAATGTTTACTTGCCATGTGACTCTTCTGGGTCTGGTGATAATGCACGTGATATCAACATATACTTGAAGAAATCGCTTCAATGCGTAATGAAACAAATGCTGTATATTCATTTGTGACGACTCTGACATTGATTTCTGTCACCGAGTTTCTTTCATTAAAGACTTATTATGGAAGTCTTACATCAATGATTTTCCATTCCACAACATAGTATCCTTACGTGCTTCTCTGTGGCCATCGAACGATGTCGGCGTTAAGAATTTTTGCATATGTCAAATAACAATGGAACGTGTAAAAGCTTGAATAGAACCGCCGTCTTGTTATTGATCACGACTTCACAGATGATCCTCACAAATGTCATTTGTGCAATAGATACCCCCCCCCCCCCGTTGTACCGTATAGATTTAACCTAGGAACCTGCTCATCTGATCTGTGAAGTTGCGTCCAGTTACTCGCCGCATATTATCTAAACAAATGATAATAGCAATGGTTAATCTGTGCTTTCATAACACCTACCAAAGCATTGAATTTAACTCTATAAGTGACAATCACGTCTCAGATCGATCTATCTAAGTCAAGCTAGTTCAGATTATCATCGGATCTTACATTCGTATTCCTCGCAAAAAGACTTGTCATTCAAGTAATCAAGTACCAATATGCCTATAGTTCCAGAGAGAGTACCCCTGGTCAATAGGTTGGTGTCCAAAATGTTGTACTGAAAGAGTTAAAATGTAGGGTATTCTGATTGTTCAAATAAAAAATGGCTGGATATTATGGTTATATAACCGTTTGGAGACAAGCTCTCTTATGCAAGAAAAAAAAATCTGTAGCAATTTTGTGACTCGTGCAACGAAAGATTCGATCTTGCAATTACCAGCCCACATTGTGCGTGTCGGGGGATGTTTTACTTATGAACTGAAAGCTTGAGCGTAAAACGTGGTGAAGAAATGATGCTCGGCCGGAAAATGACAAGGCTATAAGTATTGGAGGCAACGTCGCGTAATTCTACACCTGGTAGACAAGTGCAACTTTTCTGGTACTCAATTATATGTAGAATTTTTTGTTCATGCATAAATGTGTACAAATATTCTTAGTCGAATACTAATTCATGGTATTCATCATACCTGCTAATTATGCATTGTAGTCAAACACGTCTTAGCACTTGAAACCTGATTATTCAAAAGTCAAGAACTGCTCCAGAATGCATGTTGCATTTCAAAATAATATTTCATGTAATCAATCGTCAGATTTGAATGGAGTCATTCATGTCCTTGTCCTCAATAACATCAAATTAAAGATTTACTTTCTTATCGAAGAAGGCTAGTTGGGAAAATAATTAAACTACTTTTCTGATGAAAATTAGACACAAAGAAGATAAACAGATCTGAATCCTTTGTTTAACAGTTGAAAAATGAGGTACATGTAAATACCCGTGTCCGCAGATCAAAATGGCACTAATGGGAATTGATAAAGTAAACGTTTGTATGAAATAACAATTTTAACAACATATATTCGCGATAAAAGGTAATTTTGATTTAAAATAACAGCTTTGTAGCACTATAATTTTTTATCCAAGAGATGAGTTTCCTTCCTCAAAGCAGACCCAATCTCTGTGTTAAGTTTACTTCTCCGGGGTCTGCCCTTGTTTAACGAGGTTACCGTATTCTTCCTTCTAAGCGCCCCCCGATTAAGCGCCCCCTCCCAATTTTCCTGGCAAAAAAGTTTGAAATATATGAAGATTGTATAAATTCCATGAAAATTTACCTGTTAATACACCTAAAATGTTACAAGTTTACGTATACAATTGGTGTACACCTCACTTAAATTTCCACCGCGCCTAGGGCGCTTAAAGGAGAGAGTACGATATACTTTTTTAGTGTTGGAAAACTAACTCAGTTTCTTATTGAATAAGTATGATTACCATGGTAACAGGCTGCAGTACATCGGGGGACAGGATGCCGCAACTGGCCAAGGTGATAAAAATCAACCTCCTGATTGGTGTTGCATTAAACGGAAAGGGTCACAGTATAGTTCTGTTTACCTAACTATACATAAAACCCTGTCAAAGATAGAACGACACAGTGTAGTAGAGATATCATGAGATTTGCTCAGCTTTTGAGACAACTATTTAACATTTTTCAAAAGATTACATAACTCTCTCTCTCTTTCTCTCCCTCTCTCTCTCTTTCTCTCTCGCTCTCTCTCTCTCTCTATTTATATCTTCACTGGCGTATTGGTCGGCGTCTTCATATACATATATGAATATGCCAGTGAATATATATATATATATATATATATATATATATATATATATATATATATATATATATATATATATATATATATATATATATGGTGTTCTTAATTGAGCTGAAGCTGTAGCTTGAACTGGTAAACATAATCAAGGGCAATGATTCATTCTTCTTTCAATAAGAACTTTCATTCGTGTGCCGGCGTGGCAATGGTTACAGAAAATGTAATAGTCATGACGAGTGCGCACCTGTGGGAAGCTTTAATCTCGGTTACAAATGTGGCACTGAAAGAGTAAACTGTAGCTTAGAGCGGATGGACTATGAATATGAATGACCTAAAAACTTAACTTAGTAATGTATTTTACTAAGATAACGCCAAGGTGCATTCCCTTTAAAAAAAGTACAGAAAAACCTGATCCATATTCATTAATTCCAAACCCAACAATGTCAGCAAAGAGATTCCAGACTTGCCAAAGCATCAATATTTCTTTTCCAAAACCAATGTGAAGAAACAAATTTCTCTCCTGACTTGAGACAGGCAGTCACCCATAAAAGGCAACTGGTGGTTTTAAATCGATCCTCTCAACCTTAGAAATATTCATCATTAACTGCAGACATTAGTTCATTTCCAAAATGTATAGGCCTGACCACCAAAAACACAAATTTCATTACTTCTGCCAAAAATAAAAAGAGACCTGTTAGGCCTATCGCCTTTTAGTTTTTCCGACTTGTCAGTCACCTTGGTTTACAGCAAAAGAGTAAAGTAGGCCTACATCGTTTTTGTGATATTTATGAATCTGGAACATTACAAACACACTCTACCTCCACTATAACTATGAGTCGGAGAACAAAGCCCACAGCACAACATAGCCAATGAAGTAATTTTCAAAAAGTACAGAAAAACCTGATCCATATTCATTAATTCCAAACCCAACAATGACAGCAAAGAGATTCCAGACTTGCCAAAGCATCAATATTTCTTTTCCAAAACCAATGTGAAGAAACAAATTTCTCTCCTGACTTGAGACAGGCAGTCACCCATAAAAGGCAACTGGTGGTTTTAAATCGATCCTCTCAACCTTAGAAATATTCATCATTAACTGCAGACATTTGTTCATTTCCAAAATGTATAGGCCTGACCACCAAAAACACAAATTTCATTATTTCTGCCAAAAATAAAAAGAGACCTGTTAGGCCTATCGCCTTTTAGTTTTTCCGACTTGTCAGTCACCTTGGTTTACAGCAAAAGAGTAAAGTAGGCCTACATCGTTTTTGTGATATTTATGAATCTGGAACATTACAAACACACTCTACCTCCACTATAACTATGAGTCGGAGAACAAAGCCCACAGCACAACATAGCCAATGAAGTAATTTTCAAAAAGTACAGAAAAACCTGATCCATATTCATTAATTCCAAACCCAACAATGACAGCAAAGAGATTCCAGACTTGCCAAAGCATCAATATTTCTTTTCCAAAACCAATGTGAAGAAACAAATTTCTCTCCTGACTTGAGACAGGCAGTCACCCATAAAAGGCAACTGGTGGTTTTAAATCGATCCTCTCAACCTTAGAAATATTCATCATTAACTGCAGACATTAGTTTGAAATGAGTTTGGTGTACGGTTGTGGAGAAAACTGTATGGACACATTTTTACCCTAGAACTTCTGTTTTGATAATACTCACATGTAGTGCTAGCAATTTTAGGAATTATTGAAAATATTGTGAAAATAAGTGAATGATAGCAGCACCACAAAATGCACATGTGTACTGGAGATTGGCTTTACCCAGCCAGAGACATTTAGGCCCTGGGCAATAATAATGATGATAATGATGATGATGATGATGATGATGATAATAATAATAATGATTATAATGATAATAATAATTATGATGATGATAATTATAATGATGATAATAATAATGATACTACTACTACTACTACTACTACTACTGATAATAATAATATCACCAGATGGCATTTGAACAAATGTAGGAGAAACTTACCCAAGGTACATCTTAACCAAATCTGGCGTAAATCCTGAAAATGGTTTTGGTGTAGAAGTTGTTTTAAAATGTAATCGTGTTGATGGACAGACAACAGAAGACAAGGGAAGCAGGACCATATGATACGCTAAAGTGTCTGACAATTCAGTTGAGCTTTAAGTTGGGGCACCACCTGGTAAAAAATTAGACCTTGTATTTGTAACTGTATTTTGAGCTATTTGCACTAGTACATAGTGTACAACATCGTCCCATCTAGCCTGCTACAATAATTGCCAGTACCTTGCCATCATGATGCTACAAGATATATAGCCTGATACAACACCTGGTAGTAATCTGCAACCACAGTGCTCAATATATGTGGTGCTAGAATATATAGCCTGATACAGCAGTGCTCAATATATAGCCTGATACAATATAGGTTAGTATTTCTGAAACAACTCTAAATAGTGCACAGCAACTCTCAACAAAACTCAGTATATAAGTTGTCAATAGCACTCAACAGATTTTCAATGTGCTTAATTGTACTCCAAAAATCTCATTTGTGCTTTCTAAGTATCAAAAGTTTTACAACAGCAGAATGTGTACAACAGAAAGGTCAGTATCCCTTTGTCAGTTTTCTCGCTCAGCCAGTCAGGGGGTGGAGCAGATCAAGCCTCTGGAATCAAATGACCTCCATTTAAAGTAAATGAGGTGATTTGTATCCAACAATCAAAATGCACTCAGTCATTACATAATGCAGGACTGCCTGAAGTTTTCTCACAAGGCAGCGTGCATATCACCCATTGTAAGCTTATTGTCAAGTGCATCAGTGGTCTGGCTTTCAAAATAGGTTGTTACTGGCAGTGTTTGATATGTGGATTGTGGAGAAATTTGGTGAATTTAGCATACATTAAAATTCCCCAACTATTTGTTTGCATGCTATTGGATGTGCCAGTTGTCTCAAACCTATATGTGTAAGTTACAACTTTGTGTCTATCTCTAATATTTTGGAAATATATAGCTTCTAAAATATATTCTGCATCTCATTTGCATAATTTTAACCAACATGACTATCCCACACCAAATGACAAAATTTCATTGGTAAGTCAGTCACCATAGCAAATTTGGTGGTTATGGGAATAATAGTGTCTGAAAAACACTCCGGACAAACTTGGGTGCCATGGACAAGAGGAAACACAATATATCTGGGTTGGCATCCAGACATAAGAAAGAAAAATAGAATTCCAGTGTTTACTTTTACAGGTAAACCTCTCTACAGTGGGCACCCTTGTGACCAGAGAAAAGTCGCCACTGGGATCAGAGAAAAGTGCCCACTCAGGGTCAGCCTGTCTGGGCAGTATGGGTATGTATGTGTGCATGTACGTGTACATTATTCATACATGCACATACACATGTACAGTGTATACATATTATAGTTCAAGAGAAGGTGTATACATGCAATACAAAGCTGTCTTCCTTCGTTTATTACATAAACAAATTTTAACAGAGGCTGTCAGGAAACTACATGTACATGTACCTGTGAACTGAGACAAGGACTATACTGTCTCAGTATTGGCTATGAAGAACAGCCTGGCCAAGTACTTTATTTTTAACTGAGGGTACACTCAGGCTTGTTCTGCCTAAAGTCCAGAGGCTGGCTGGTTCCCCTGGGACTGATAAGCTCAGCAGACTGACATAGCATCAGGCAAAACAGACCTAGAATACCAGTCTCAGTCATGGTGCACTGACAGCTCTGTCTAGCACTAGTGGGAACTATAGCCTACCTGGTACAAAGGGCAGTGTGGGGCAGATCTATTCCTGCTTGCAGAGAGAGAGATTTTCTGTATTGGCGCCCCCCCCCCCTCCCCAATTAGCTACAAGACCCATAACCTTCCAAATCATACACCTGCCTAGCATACATGGCTAAGGGGCTGTCTATGAAACAAGTTCAAGCTAATTAATTATGGATGCAAAACGGTTGCCTAGCACATGTCAATAGTCGGTTAAAGGCCTTCATATGTAGATTGTGGAGACATTTGGTGCATTTAGCATACATTAAAATTCCCCAACTTTTGGTTGCATGCTATTGGATTTGGCAGTTGTCTCAAACCTACATGTGTAAGTTAGAACTTTGTGCCTATCTATAATACTTTTGAAGATATAAAGCTTTTAAAATTTTAATTGTAGCTCATTTGCAGGATTCTAATCATCATGACGACTCCCAGCCAAATGGCAAAATTCCATTAGTAAGTCAGTCACCATGGCAAGGTTAGTGGTTTTGGGAATAATACTGTCTGAGAAAAACTATGGACAAATTTGGGTGCCATGGAACGGGAGCAAACACAGATATCTGGATTGGCACCAATATATAACAATAACCATCAAGTTGTTGACAGGGACTTACAACCCATGAAGACTCAATTGTTTGATGTTTTCTTGCTACTTATGATAAACAAAGGTGCTCGTGCCTTTCACGTCACATTTGGACTGATTTAACAGCTTTACTTGGTGCGCTGTGGGTGCATTGCACCCACAGCGGGCAGAAAAAAATTGTTGACCCAGACCAAAGTATACTCTGAAAATATAGGTATAGTGGTTCTAAAATTAAATTCTTTTTCCACAAGGAACATGAATTCAGTATCATTAATATAATTAAGACAATTTTGTCTTAACTGGTTCAACTTTAGTCACACTCGGCAGTGAAAGTGTAAAAGTAACTACATGTACACTGCATGTTTGGCAAACTAACAAAGGGTATGACCGAGGAAGTACTAGTGACGAACTTGGTACGACATTATGGTATGATATTAGCCCAAAATATTATTGAAGTATACTTGCTTTTACAAATTATTTTCATACGATATGTTAATGCAAGTAGCTGCTGTTTATTGTGAGGATGATTAAAATTATGATCAGAAGTGGAAAAAACAAGAGTGTGCATGGTGTTATAAATACACTGAATGTAGCTGTATTTTTTATTTTTGCTTATTTCGCTGATGACCAAAAACAGAAAATTAAAGGAAATAAAATGATATTTTAAATGCGTTTAACAATAACTACAATCAAGATAAAGGACTATAATTAAACTTCAGGTTAGTACATAAATTGCATGACAATTTATACACGTCAACAAAATGCATTTGCGTACAGTATTTACTGTTTGCACCGAAGCTCCACATTCGATTTGCAGACGAGACTGGCAAGCTGCCTCTGTCGCCAAGCTATAGCAGTGTACCTAAAGTATAACAGGCGAAGCAGTTCACTTGTTTTCTTTCACCCAACACATGGCGTTGCAGACAAATCTTGCCTTTGTCTCGCCTCATTGGCGACAATGGGACCAAAGGGTCAATTCTAGTGAGTGAATGTAAGTCTTCTCGATCAGTATCTTTTCTGACTATTCTTAGTATAGATGCCAAAATATTGGCTTAGGATTTTTTCCCCTTTTCAAGCAGCCATTATTACGCCATGCACTCTGGTTGCATAATGCTAATCCAGGCTGATTCCTGATGTAACCATGATGCTGTTTTCAAAACCCTGCGTGTAGAATAATTTAGGATTAACAAACACCTCGGCAAAATAACTGACACTTTTGATTTAAAATCAATGCAAAATTCAATGAGATTATATTCTTATCGGTGGTGACAAACCTTAGAAATATAAACATTTTGCAAATCTGAACGTTAGCCTAACCCTAAAATTTATATATGAATAAGATGAAATACTACCTTATTGGGTTTCAGTGCTAGCAATCTTAAAATAGCAAACTGGCAGCATAAAAAAATCACAAATTTTATAACATCGGATAGAAAATGCGACATATGAAAGAATAAGCAATTTGATCAAATAACAAAGACAAATTCTGTTCTTGGTGATTAAAGAAAGCGCAATATAAGTCAATTTGGGTAAATATGTTTCATACAATTTCACTTTTCATCTTCAACTATTGGTTAAGATTTGTCAGTGTGTCAATACAGTGTTGGGTTCATTTTTTTTATCGGTAATATACTGTGGGACGTGATATAATTGCTCCTTCCTGCATGTACAGATATAATGGCCTTTTTTTAAATATAGTTTTGCTGCACGAAATATAGTTCGTCATATCGGATGTTACTTCACTGCTACAATGCACGCTGTCTTCTGACCTCATGACGTCTGACCATAGACAAGGTAGACGCGAAACAAATGCTATCTATATATAGGTTGCAAGCATCTGCAGCTGTCGGATTCCCAAGACTGACTGATGACAGCAACATTGCTATTTGCTGTGATGTAAATCGCATTGCAGCACTTGCATTTTTACTCCTGTACTAAGGCATACAAATTTCCTTGAATTTTTGGCGATTTTTGACTTGCATGTAGCAAAATTTTCAAAGTATAATGGATATCAGAGATAAGTGCTAGAAGATCTATTAGTCTTATATTTTATTTTATTTTATTCATTTATTTTGTTTTATAAAGATTGTCACTGGACTGCATAGAGTGAGCACTTTAAGAGAGGTGAAAAGCTTTTCCAGAGACGTTACATGAAGGGCATAATGGTGCTGCCGTCACTCAAGCCTTGAACAGGTCAGCACTGAAATGACTAGACTCTAAACATAGCGTACCATCATTCATGCCATGCTTTGTCGTGGTAAACGAGATTTGGCCACCGAATCATGCCTTCGGGCTACGTGGGACGCAGCGTGCTTCAGTGCCCAAATCTTGTGTACCACGGAAGAGTATGGCATGGCGATTTAATCTTTTATTCAAAGCAAATCCCTTAGTTATTGTCCTTTAGATAACGATTAAATCGAACATGTTCAAGACTGAATTTCTTGTACAGTTCACCCTCGCCAGTTCGAACCGCCAACCAGAATTAAGACAACAGCTTGCCAAGTTCTTCCCTAAAGCAAAGGAAGTCCATATTCAACCCAGCTTCTTGTAAATATGCCCTGAAGATGCCTTGGCTTTTATGGTGTTCTTGGGCATTATTGCCGCTTTTTGGACGATAAATCCCCTTCAATAGAAAAATGTTACTTGTTCGCAATTGCCATTCTTTTCGTCTCTATCAGATGAAAACGAGGCTACCGATATACACAACTGTCGTACACCACGGTGCGACGTGTTGCGACACCGTGGTATACGAAATATGGAACACGCCTTTTAACCAATCAGTGTGTTGTATGTGCACTGATTATGAGATAAAGAGTGTTGTTATTTTTTGTGGAAGGTAATTCAGATTAAGTTGTTGGATTTGGTTCATCTGTCTACACACACACACACACACACACACAAACACACACACACACACATACACACACGTGTGTGTTTCAATTCCTGTAGACATTATGTTTTCTTTACAATACAATATATGGTTGCAACGTTCTTCTGCAGCCCTACAGAACAGACAGGAATAAATGGGAGCCTTATATACCAGTGCTTACAATACAACGCTCGGAACGACCCTAAGACCTGCCCGGCCAAAGTCAAAATAAGACGCCCCTTGGTGACTTTGAACATGAATGAAGATCGCTGAATGTCGAACTTAGCCAAGTTTTTATAGAACAAGATTCGTGAGAGTACTTCAATCCCTTCAAATCTTAGTGCGTACGCAAGGGTAAAGAACGGACGGACAGACACATGCAAACACAGACAAGACGGACGAAAATACCCCATCGGCCGGTAAGGCCAAGGGAGTTAAAAACAAAATTGAACTATGACCTCACATAGTAACTCGGTATGCTCTTTGCTCTGTGTATCAGCTACTCTAACTATTCTGGGATAATTTTGTTGACTATCCCGCACTTATCAAGAATATTTGGTTGCCCTGCGTACCTTGTCTTGAAGCCCCAAAGATTATAAACTTAAGGTAGACTTGTAAAGCGACGTCCACTAGTGGTTGTTCTAGGGGTTGCCAGTTTTGCCTTTCTGTTTTGATTTCATCTGCACTAAAACAATTTCAAAATGCCACCCAGTTTTCCATACAGTCATATGAAGATAAAATGTGAGATTTTACGGGAACTTCTGCGTGGGTTATGTTGGAGGCTACGCATGGTATATACGGTTTTCTTCGTCCTATAACGTGAAGGATGCTAGACGAATACAGATTGTAATAAGGCTTTCAAATGTTTCTGGCCTTGGACATCATGATTCATTTCACTGGCTGGCACGGCACGTGGAAAAATGAAGATTTATTCCTAGAACGGTTTGCAGAGGCGTTTGCCCGTTTCAAATACGCAGTCGACAAAGCCTGTGATGGGGACGTTGCAAACATGTTTAACTACTTAATAAACTTTCTATGTTTGGAGTCCTCTGTGACACGGGAAGCCGTTATTAGAACAATCTTTGGCTACCCCGACGTATGCATAAAATCTACAACAGACTCATTCGAGCTGTCATTGACGACTATATGAGCATCATTTACGAGACAAATAAGTCCATTTCCTTGCAGTGTTTGTCAGTGTTGATAGGGAAAACGGGCACCAGCCACCAAAAAAACCCACTGCTTTAGTTCAACGGTGTCTGATGAACAGGAGCAAGGAAGCGGCCACGCCATGACTGTTACTTGAGCGTTGAGATTAGGTGGAATGTTACTTATTTGGTAAGGCAGATTAACCTGATATGTTACTTCACGACAGCAGGTTGACCTGGTACCAGTTAAAAAAAAAATACCATAGTACTATTGGTATGGATCGGTGCATGGGACTGTCTTTCCGTATAAGCTATAACTGACGTAGTTTTACACTATTACGCACTAGCAAGCTGTAACCCGTCTGCCCTGCATTAAATTATCAAAAAGAAAAGAAAAAAGAAGTACATGATGATGATGATGATGATGATGATGATGATGATGATGATGATGATGATGGTGATGATGATGATGATGATGAAGAATTTTAAGGAACTACACTGCGGTTCTAAATGTAACTTATATGATTTACACATACCTTCAACTCCTTTTATGTAAAATTAAAAGGTGCATTAGCCTGTAATAACTCCTCTTGAGGATTGGTGGACAACGCTCAAAGGACTGGGCAAGCTGTACATTAGTCACCTAATCCGGTAGATTCGTAGAAAACTGAATAATTAAATGGCAAGCAACAAAGAAGTTGACGTTCACCATGGACCAGGAACAGATGGAGGAGCGTACTTGAAACAATGTACTTAGTATTTAAAAGAAAATCAGCTTTTCCAACCTGCAGGGTTGTACTGGAGGACCTACGCTGGATTCTTTATTGTTGCTCGGCAGCCTTCTCAAGTGGTGTATATTTTGTCACGTTCGACACATTCATAGCATTTATGATGAAGTTGATATCACCCCCACAGGTGGATTTCAGCTTTGTTTGTGTTTTCACGAGAATAAAGACAGCCAACAGATAGTTCATTTGCCATTATGAAAACATTAGTTTCCACTCATTAGTGCTGTTACCAACAGGCTCTGCAATATCAATTTTCTGTACTCCGTCACTACATAGTGCACGAATATTTCAGAGGTATGCTTAGAGGACCACACATACATGTATGCGCTTTTCGCTTGCTCGATTCAGTGCCTTTTTTAGCTGAGCGCGTGGTGTCTAAGCACATCAAAGATGGGATGAAGGTGGAACTGTCGGACATTTACAGATTTGTCACTAGCTAGGCTATTGATATGGCGCACTTAAAGAAATACAATGCTACCATTCAACATGTTAGCATCATGCACGTCGCAAACAACGAACAAAGCTAGCCAAGAAAATGAATGATCTGTAATGCGCATGTACATGAAGGTAAGGTGGCATTATTCCATCTTCCAGCTAAGTATGCTCATTAGACGACGCCGCATTTGGCTCTGTTTAATTGACATTTAGGTTGAATCTCTTTGATTTACGTTTATCAATTTCAACAAGGACCTTACCAAGCAAGCTCTCCATATATAAATCTGTGGTTCTTAATATAAAGGTTTTAATACATATACCTGACCAGTGTATGCATATCAGTGTCCGAGATGAGCTTTTGACTTTTAAAAACAGACTTCAAGTGTCAAAATCACTAAAAGCAGTGAAAAAAAAATTGAGGGGAAGGAACAGGCCCCTTGACAATATAACATGGATAATACTTTTAGAATGTAGATTTCAGTACATACAACCTGTACAGTGCATTGCAAGTTACTTTTGTTCAAACAGCTGATCTGAATCTTTCACTAGTTTTTTTGTGCTATTGTTATAATTTATTAGCAAAACTGTGTTTACTGGTGCCTGTATACGTAAATTGATAACTGCAGAATTTGTGTATACATGTATGTGCAGAGACATAGGATATGTATAACGCGTGCACTGCTATGATGCATAAAACCAGCTCTCGCTGTTATGTGTCAGATTATTTTGCATTAGTATGAGCAGCACGTTTATTTATTATTATTTTTTTTTTCAAACTGCTTCCTTAAATTTTGATTGACTTGACTTAGACATGGTTGCTTTTGCTTGCTGTAAGCTAGGATGTGATGTCAGAAGGTCCGTGCATGCAACAATTGACAACTACTTACCATTCACCAATAGACATTACCTACCATTCAATCCTATGCTCCCTGAAACCGGAACTCGCCACGTCCATGGCTTTTGAGGAACAAATGGGCCACCTCTGACTTGCCTTTCGGAAATAGCGACTTCTGAGAACCATTGCATTAAACATATAATGCTCATATGTAGCAAGACAGTTTCTTTAGTCTGGTGTCCCGTAGATTGTACAATTTTGAGGTAATATATTCAGTGAGAGCTGGGCATTTAAAAAGTGGCACCCGCGTCAGAGAAATTGTAAACGGATAGCTTTAATCCTCTCAACATGAGCGGACAGCAGTCTGTGCGAGCAGTCCGTAATAATATATTTGTATTCTTTAGGAGTGTAAACCAAATGTTTCTCTTGATAAATGAAGACATGATGTAAAGTATAGATTTTTATTAAGCAAGTAGACTGCAAATATATATGTAATAGCAAGGTCAAACAACTTACACAACAATTACACAAGCGATCATTATGACTTCACATTATGATTTACATAATAGTAACCGTATTTAAAAATGTAGAGAAAACAAACTTTCGGACAATTTATAGTTTCAACAATCTTTATATGATGGTAGGGCATCATCCCCCAATAGATGCAGTCCCTTCAAAACCACAGATAACTTAGTGCATGATTCTAAACTGATGATAGGCTTTTAGAAGCAATGCGTAGATACCGTGCCGAGGACTGAGTGACCCGAATGTAACTGTATATTTGAGCACTGCCTGGTCCTGCGTTGTCGATTAATATACACAAAAGAAGTCAACGACAACAACAGCCTCAACCCGTCTTCCCCCATGTCACACTACCGGATACCAGTTACCTTTTTTTGCACAGATTCCATAAGCAGTTTGCATGCCAAACAGAGTATTTTCTTCCACGACAAAAATGTATATTTTATTGTTTTGACGACCAAACAATGGTGTTTTGAAAAATATGTCACTTTAAGTTTAAATCCAAGGCATGAGGCTGTTGCCAAGTGACGGTCGCGTTTGAGTAAGGAGCTTTGCTAACTAAATAAAGGTGCGCATTCGTAGCCTCTCACGGGGACATGGTGGCAACCCTGGATCTGGTACCATCAATGTGCGACCACCTGCAGATAACGAGCAAAAAGTATCTCAATCATGAGCTCCAAGTTGAATGGACATAAGAATAACACAAAAACATATTGTCAATATTGGACTCTAAAATGAATGAACATGGTATAAACACAAAAGAACAGTACGTGTTTTCATCAATTGAAAATTAACTTAAGTTAAAACACAAGACCAGATTAAAGAGCACAATAACAGAATGTATATATGAATCGCGTCACACATGTAAAGCGCCAGATGCACCCGATGGTACATTACATGAAAATACGAAACGTTACCTGAAAAAGGTGCGTGCGAAATTCATCTTCAGAACCCATTTTAGCTCACCTGGTATCTATGGTAACAGATCAATCCGGCGAAGAATTGCTTGGAGCAAAGGAAACAGATTTGCAGAAAAAACAATTTAAAATTTGTCTGTGTTTATCAGAAGATTTCCCAAAGTACACTATAATAAAATATATGCATACCATTAACAATAAAGCTATGAGCTTATGGCTTGCCTGAATTCATATTATTATGAATTAGGATGCTGAGATACATAGTCAGTTATATATACAAACAATATGGACGTCAGTTGAAAAACATCACCTGTCAGAGTGGGTCTTCGATCCTCCAGTACAACTCGGCAGGTGAAAACCCGTCTGTACGCAACTTGTATTGTACAGTAAGTAGCAAAACCCATGGCGTCACGTGCAAAACCCATGTTTTGTTATGAATCTCTGGCTTTTGTACGTGAAATCATGGATTTCTTCACAAAACCCAGCGTTTTGTCGCAAACGCCGCAGTTTTAGTAAAAAAGAAAAAAAGAAACGGTTGTATATAGAATGTAAAAACTCAGCAAATCACATAGCTGCATGCTTTTCCCAAAACCTTGGATTTAGTGAAACATAGTCCTTACTTCTATTAACCCAGGTCAAAACTTGGGGTTTCAGAACAAAACCCTCAGTTTTGACATTTTACATCAAACCTTGGGTATTTGGAGTCACAAAACCTTAGGATTTGTAATTTTAATTTGAGGAAAAAAACCTATCGTTTTGTGAAGACCTGGTCAGCACACAAGTGTTCAAGCTACCGACTATGTCACAAAAACCCGGATCGCGTTAATGAACGTTGATTTTTGTAAGAAAATCCATGGTTGTGTAATGAAACTCCGGGTTTTCTTCTCAAAACCCCAGGTTTTGCTAAATAACTCTGGTTTTGACATGCAAACTCACGGGTTTTGTATATAAAGCAGCTTCTAGTCAATGGCCAGGGTCTGCGCAGGGAATGAAACGCTATCTCTGATTGGCTGGTCCACATATATTTACAACATTAGGAGATATACTTTGAATTTTACGAACCCAGGGTTTTGTAAACCAATCATCAAACTGCGGCATTCAGACTACCACTTGTATCACAAAACCCTGGGTTTGATCGCAAAATCCGGAGGTTCGTTAGAAATCCCACGGTTCAGTAATGAACATAGGGCTTTGTCCACAAACCCTGGGTTTTGCTAGTAAACACTGAGTGACATTTATAAGCCCCAGTTTTGTACACGAAACCCTGCTTTTTGTGAAGTATTGGACAATTTTCCTTCACAAGAGTGTTAAACGTAACCATTAAAATCAAAATACATTTAACACCAGGCGTTGAAACGTCCGGTATATATATATATATATATATATATATATATATATATATATATATATATATATATGTATATATATATATATATATTTATATATATACATGTATATATGTATATATACATATATATACATGTATATATGTATATATATACATATATATATATATGTATATATATGTATATATATATATATATATATATATATATATATATATATATATATATATATATATATATAAGAGTCATTCCAAAATGAATTGTCCATTCCATTCGGACCATTTTGACCCATCATCATATCTCCAGTTCTGCTCGTGGTAGAAGCACCAAATTTTCACAGAGTGTGGGGATGGGTTCTAGTAGTAAATCGGCACAATTTTATCAATACTACTTTACTCATAATAGAGTTATGGCATTATGAATATTAATAAATTCTCAGGAATTTAGGCAGTTTCCTGGGATTTTAGGCAATATCCTGGGAATTTAGGCAATTTCCTGATAATATAAGCGAGTTCCTAGGAACATACAATGCCAGTCCTGGGAATTTAACAGAAGTCCCAGGAACATAGTGGCAAGTTCCTGGGAATATAATGGCAAGTTCCTGGGAACATAACTCAAATCCCTGGAATATATTACTCAAGTCCCAGGAACATAGAGGTCAGCTCCTAGGAACGCTTTTCAAGTCCCAGGAATTCAGAGAAAATTGCTGATACATGTAATATTAGGAATGATTGTGGAAATAGTCTAGTGTAAAAATTCAAAATATACATCACACACAAATTACCGCATGGTACTTTAGGTTGAAAAAAATGAGGAAAAAGGGATAAACAAACAAAAAACATATACACTTGATACAAAAGAACCTTAACAGCATGCATATGGAAAAATAATGGTAATTTCAAAGCCTATAGGGTTTAAATCACCTGTAATAAATCTGTATGCCAAATCTATGTTTATAACGATTATGACCCATTTCAGTAGTCACATCCTAAAATGGTATGACCTTCAACTAAGCCTTGAGATACAAAAAATTGAAACTAGAAAAGATGATTTGCTACATAGCAAATCAGTGTGTGTGTCTTCAAAGTATATTGGTATGGCAATGTACAAGTATTCCATAACTCAGGAGTAGAAGTTGGAATGGCATATCCATCTATTAAAGCTTTGAAATTATTCAAGATTTAAAATTTCTAATGGTGCTACTTAGCACGATTTAAATTGCTACAACTTTTGTTTTTATTTCATTAGGTGCGCAATGGTCAACAACCCCATAGTTAAAGTTGGAACAACATCTCTTTCTATTATAATGTTGTGATATTCAAGATTGAAAATTTCGAGTACTGCTGATTAGCATTATATAAATTGCTACAACTTTTGTTTTAGATTCATTACATGTGCAATGGTTAATAACCCCCTAATAGAAGTTGAAATGGCATCTCTATCTATAACAGTT
The DNA here is from genome assembly GCA_964020975.1 of Hermodice carunculata. Classification (NCBI taxonomy): domain Eukaryota; kingdom Metazoa; phylum Annelida; class Polychaeta; order Eunicida; family Amphinomidae; genus Hermodice; species Hermodice carunculata. The sequence goes on from OZ026627.1 coordinate 21,555,201, forward strand.
TTGAAGATATTCAAGTTTTGACATTTCAAAAGCTGCTAATTAGCATAATTTAAATCTCCACATATTTTGTTTTAGATCCATTACATGTGCAATGGTCAATAACCCGCTAGTACAAGTTGAAATCACATCTCTATCCATAATAATTTTGAAGCTATTCAAGATTTAAAGTTTCAAATGCTGCTAATTAGCATTATTTAAATTGGTACAACTTTTGTTTTAAATTCATTAGATGCTCAATGGTCAATAACCCCCTGATAAAAGTTGGAATGGCATCGCTATCTATTATACGTTTGAAGATATTCAAGATTTAAAATTTCAAATGCCCCTAATTTGCATAATTTTGAACATCTTTATTCCCCTGTATAAAAAGGCCCAACTTTTTGTACAGAGATACAATCATGCCAAGTTTGGAGTTTCTATGTACAATAGTGCCAGAGAAAAGTTTTGGGACAAATTCACTGAGAAAGGAAGAAAGAAAGAAAGAAAGAAAGAAAGAAAGAAAGAAAGCAAGAAAGAAAGAAAGAAAGAAAGAAAGAAAGAAAGAAAGAATGAAAGAAACAAAATTCTATGATTAAGTCAAATTGAACATATTAAGTTCTACAACAGTTACTGTAATTATGGTCATGATTGAAAAAAAAAATGTCATAGATGTAATGAAAGAGTGATGGTAGGCAGACATCCTCCCTCATTAAGTACATCTATGAACTCTGAAAGGGAGTTTGAATGGATATATATGTATTGCAAAGTTCCTTCTTGTATGCATAGAGGTAGTCATGCCAGCAGGCTGCAAAGAGGCAGAGCAACATGTCATTTAGTGTGTGTGTGTGTGTGTGTGTGTGTGCGTGTGTGTGTGTGTGTGGTGTGTGTGTGTGTGTGTGTGTATGGAGGAGTATGGGTAGTTCCTTACAAGCACCATGCCTCCACACTGGGGTGATGTGTTTCCAAGGCACTGAACTGGAGGCCTTTTTTCTGTGTTTCATTTCATAATTTATATTCATACTGGCCATTATGTTGGAATATTCCTATTTTCTGTACTCTGTTATGGCAAAATTATTTCCTGTGCTGGTGTACTGTGACACCCCCCTCCCTCCTCCCTTTCCCTGGGTACAGTCTATCCAGTATATCTGAGTCCCACTTGTGATCTTTTACTACAAGTTGGGTCACTGCATAAACAGGCCAACCACTGTTAATTGCATGGAGGTGTAAATTGTAAATTGGGTCATTGGTTGTGTTGTTGTCTTGTGTTGACACAGCCAGTCAAAAGCTACCTCAACCTGGTAAGGGGGGGGGGGGGCAATGCAGCTTATAGGAGATGGAATACTGTGCATGATCATGGACTAAAATGAAAACCATGTGGCATGAGGTGTGGATGGAGTCATCAAAACAACCCTATATAAATTCCTGTCTCAATTATCAGCAGTTATGTTGTAACTGATTACAATGCATACATCAAATACATCCTGGTCAGAGACCAAGATTTCAAGATTCCAGGGTTTCGAAATTTTTTGACAAACAAAATCTGAGACCACATATTTTTCTGGTTTGATGTACATGTTACACATGCACGTATTTCTCTTAAACGGACTCATAAGACTGGTAACCCAGGTTGTTCAAAATAAGCTGGCTCATATTACATTTTACCCTCTGCTTCCAGGGCAGTGCTGACCACTCAGTCTTGTGCTCAATACAATATGCAGTGCGATTTATATTGCTCACTTGGGTTAAATTGGGGTGCCCACAACTTTGTGGCTAGTGTCATGCACTTTAAAACATTATGAACACCCTGTAACCCCGCCCCCACCCCCTCCCAAGTTCAACAGGGATAAAGACTGTGCAAGTCCTGGTCTCAGGGATACAGTAGAACCTGCAATTTAAGACTACTATTATGAGGGACCACCTGACTTGTAACCATATTTCTGATGGCACAACAGTCTAACTTGTCTGCAAATTTACCTGCAATTTAAGACCATCTGATGCATGTGACCACTTTAGGTTGGCATAAGGGGTGGTCTTGTACTGTACTATTCAGTAGACAACTTTTTGTATGGTTGCCTGCTTAGCTGTATGTCAGGCTATTTGTGTGGCTGGTGGCCTGTCAGTTGGCCCCATGTCATGCAATCAGTCAAAAGCCCTAGGTCTGCTAAACAGGCAATTCATATGGCATTAATATGTACTGTAAATACTCCGTCTTGATGGAAAAGAGGACCCTGGCAACAATGACTTTGGCTGAACACAGCTGGAGTCCACCCACTCACTCTAGTATGATGTAATCAATGAAATGACTAACTTTGCTCCTTGCAGGGAGCTGCTCTGAAGTGTCACCCATGGGTGCATATATGCCCACTCCACAGGCTGCCAAATTAAAAGCTCTGATCAGTTTAAAAAATAAGTTCCACTGGAAAATAAGATAATCAGACATGCTGATAAACAGGTGAATGGGGCAAAAAAGCATTGTTGATGGCCCCTGGACCTGGTCACCGTAGCAAGTGGGATGAGGGGAGGGATAGCATATTGACCAGTGATAGATGGGTGAATGTAAACATGGACCCATTAACAAGAATAGCTCCATGGTGTAAAATAGGGTTAATTTGGCTTGTTGATATCTGGTCTGAAGGGAGGTCCATGATCATTCTCAATAGCATCTCCCTTAAATAATTGGTTGAAGCATATTTTACTGAAAAACAATAATGAAATAAAGAGAAGCAAAGTTTAACGCAATTGGTCATTTATCACACTTTGCCTAATTATAATGATGTGCTTTGCTAAGCTGTTGTCTGCTTAGGGGACCTAGGACCTTTGATTGGTGGACGGGTGCTCATGACCTCACAGGCCACCAGCCAGATAAAAAAATACCCTGATATCCAGTGAGCTAATTATAACTATAAGCAGGTAAGCTTTAGGAGGCAAGCAAAGTTGTGACAATAAAGAAAACATAGCTGCCTGCACATTCAGCCATTTCGACATGAGACTCCTGCAGCATTCATGGTTTCACTTTGAAAAAAATAATGATCATTTGGAATTTTTAACATATATATGTCATTTTGACTGTAACACGGGTTGACATTTTTTTTCTCACCTGTTTGACAGGGCACAAAGGGGTTAAGTTTCACCTGTCCAAATTTGGTTTTACCTGTACCCTGCAAAAGTCTGCAGGTTGTGAAGTAGCACAGTTGTCTTTCAGTGACACTATGTCACTCAGTTACAAGTAAATACCACACGAAACATGCCACTTAAAATTGTGTTAAACTCAAGTTAATGTTTTAATCTTTGACTTATTCAATAGGGGCCTTTGAAATATTTTAAAGATATCATCCTGTGTGTAACATTACAATGCAGGCCTATGGGAAACCCAGTACATGTAGAAGAGTGCAACGTACTTTTCCCTTGTAATGTTTTTAGGGACCATCCCTTCTGCCAGCCTAAACTGGTCACATATATATATACATGTGACAGGTGGTCTTTAATTACAGGTAAATCTACAAAGAAGTTAGAATGTTGTGCTATCAGAAATGTAGTTACAATACAAGTCAGGTGGTCCCTCACAACAGTGGTCCTAAATTGCAGGTTCTATTGTATCTCTGAGACCAGGACTTGCACAGTCTTGGTACCAGTTGAACTTGGGATGGGGAGGTTAACAGGGCGTTCAAAATGTTTTAAAGTACATGGCACTAGCCACAAAGTTGTGGGCATCCCAAAGTTAACCCATGTGAGCAATATAAATCATTGCATCACATCTTCTACAGAATACAAGACTGAGTAGTCAGCACGGGCCCTGGAAGCAGAGGGTAAAATGTGCTGGGTGCCAGCTCATTTTGGATACCCTGAGTTAACAGTCTTAAGAGTCTGTTTAAGGGCAATACACTGTATATGAACAAGGGATACTTTATTGTACATTCACCAATGTTACAGTGGTATGGTACATATACATATATATAAATAACAAAAACAGAAATGATCAATTACACTTAACTACAATGTCTAAAGAGAATAAACAAGTTTAGGACATAGCATAAATAAAGATACATGCGTGTGCAGCATGCAAATCAAAGTTCAAACCAGAAAAATATGTAGTCTCAGATTTTGTTTGTCAATAAAGTGTTGAAAATCTTGGTCTCTGACCAGGATGTATCAGTTACAACATAACTGCTGATAATTAAAACAGGAACTTACATAGGGTTGTTTTGATGACTCCAACCACACCTCATCCCACATGGTTTTCAATTTAGTTTATGATTATGCATAGTATACCATCCCCTACTGGCTGCATTGGCCCCCCATCACCAGGTTGAGGCAGCTTTTGACTAGCTCCATCAACACAATACAACAACACAACCAATGACCCAATTTACCATTTACACCTCCATGCAATTAACAGTGGTTGGCCTGTTTATGCAGTGACCCAACTTGTAGTGAAAGATCAGAAGTGGGACTCAGATATACTGGAGATACAGTAACTGTACCCAGGAAAAGGGAGGAGGGGGTGGGTCCCAGTACAGGAAATAATTTTGCTTTATCAAAATACAGATAATAGGAATATTCCAACATAATGGCCAGTATGAATATATATGATGATCAGAAATACAGAAAAAAAGGATTTTAATTTATGCAAATTAGGTGAATGTGTAAAACTTAAATCTTGAATAGCTTCAAAACTAAAGGGCACTTACAGGCCACCAGACACAAAAAATGACCTATGAGTCAGCTAAGCAGGCACCCACATAAAAAGTTGCCTTCTGAATAAAATTGCATTACATAGTACCTGCTGCTTAGACCACCCTATCAGACAACAAAAAGTGGTCACATATACATGTAACAGGTGGTCTTAAATTGCAGGTAAATCTACAAAGAAGTTAGACTGTTGTGCCCTCAGAAATGTGGTCACACAGCAGTGGTCTTAAATTGCATGTAAACTGTATCTCTGAGACCAGGACTTGCACAGTCTTGTCCCAGTTGAACTTGGGAGGGGGTGTGCAGGATGTTCAAAATGTTTTAAAATGCCTGGCACTAGCTACAAAGTTGTGGGCACCCCAAAGTTAACCCAGGTGAGCAATATAAATCACTGCATCACATCATGGATATATACACAAAGTCGTTTATATGTCCATGATCACATCTTGTATAGAGTACAAGACTGAGTAGCCAGCACCGGCCCTGGAAGCAGAGGGTAAAATATGCTGGGTGCCAGCTTATTTGAACACCCTGAGTTAACAGTCTTTAGCGTCTGTTTTAGGGCAAAACATGCATCTGCAGCATGTACATCAAACCAGAATAAATATGTGGTCTTGGATTTTTTTGCCATCCCCTACTAACTGCATTGACCCCTCATTACCAGGTTGAGGCAGCTTTTGACTGGCTCTGTCAACACAATACAACAACACAACCAATGACCCAATTTACCATTTGCACCTCCATGCAATTAACAGTTGTTGGTCTGTTTATGCAGTGGCCCAACTTGTAGTAAAAGATCACAAGTGGGACTCAGATATACTGGATAGACTGCACCCAGGGAAAGGGAGGAGGGAGGGGGGTGTCACAGTACACCAGCACAGGAAATTATTTTGCGATAAGAAAGTACAGAAAATAGGAATATTCCAACATAATGGCCAGTATGAACATATATGATCAGAAATAAAGAAAAAAGAGGGCCTCCAGTTCACTGGCATGGGAAACACATTACCCCAGTATGACGGCGCTAGTAAGGAAATACCCTTCACCCCCCCCCCCCCCAACACACACACTTGATGACATACTGCTCTGCCTCTCAGTAGCCTGCATACATGACTACCTCTATGCACACCAGAAGAAACTTTGCAATATATCCATTCAAACTCCCTTTGAAAGTTCATAGATGTACTTAATGAGTGAGGATATCTGTCTTTCATCACTCTTTCAGTACGTCTATGACATCTTTTTTGTCTTAATCATGATCATAATTACAGTTCTAGAACTTCAACGTGTTCACTATGACTAAATCATAGAATTTGCTTTTCCAATCTCTCTCTCTCTCTCTCTCTCTCTCTCTCTCTCTCTCTCTCTCTCTCTCTCTCTCTCTCTCTCAACCATATTTGTCTGGAGTTTCTTTCAAACACTATTATTCTGAAAATCACTAAACTTGCCATGGTGACTGACCTCCTGCTCACGAGGCTGATTGATTGTGTCTGGGCAATTGACCTAGCAAACAAGATTCAAAAAAAAAAAAAAGAAAAAGAAAAGAAAGAAAAAAGGAAAAGACACCCCCCCCCCCGCCAAACAAAGCAGTCAGCAGTGAATTGCAAAGTAGGTTAAATTAGAAAAGTTCCGACACGTTTTCATGAGGGGAGGGGGGGGGGGGTCTGGACGCTGGTACAAATAATAATTATGCCCTAGTACAAGGTATAGAAAATGAGAAAATGTACAAATAATGGTTGCTACGAAGTACAGAAATTAAAAAGGATTCCAGTTTGTGCGCAAAGCAAATAAAAATGCCCAGTACGCTAGTACGGAGAGCCCCTTACCTGTCGCCCCCACTCCTTTTCAAGTACCCGGGAAAGAACCTGGGGCAATGTCATAATTTCACCATTATTTTGCCCATCTAATCTAGGCCACTTGTTTCCAAATGGCATTCACTTTTGCCTACAGGGGTATTTCGTGATTTGGAATGGTTTAAATGTGAAGCCCGTGTCTAACCAATGAGGCCAAAAAATATAGGCTCGTTGGTCTTACCATGGCATGGAGGACAGAAACTCGAGAAGAGGGAAGTTTCTGGGTTTCAAACAACTTTGTTTGGAATAAAAAGTGTCATAATCCAATTAATTGGTGTTTTTGCTTTGATCTTACTTGATGGGTCGAGTTATTACTGAGCTCATTATCAGCGGCCGACTCTGCCCTCCTTGGCCTAACTGTTGCAGTTTTCTCTGCCTCGATAATCTTGCATGGTTCATGGATTTGATCAGTGGACGGCAACATGTCCGCTCTAGTGACTGTAGCCGTGGCGACGCTGCTACGTGTGTTCTGATTGGCCAAAAGTAAAGGCACCTGTCTGTCTGCATCAACAATGCAGCAAGCCGTTTGCATGATTCATGAATCATGAACAGGTATACCGGATAGTGTTTCCTCAATCAGGTTATTGTTTGATCTGAAGATCCAGTGGACTTTTGATCAGAATGAATTTCCAAAGAATTTGAGTAAACATTGGAACTGAGAGCAGCGGAGTAAATAAGAAAAGTGGTAGGCAGGCATTCTAGGCTAGTTTAGCCAAGCTGTTGACATAAGTAAGTACATGAGATGAAAGACTCACGGATAAAACAAATCCGCATAATAGCGGTACAGACAGGAATCACAAAAACTATTATTATTATTATTATTATTATTATTATTATTATTATTATTATTATTATTATTATAGGGTTTAGCCTATTATTATGAAAGTAATAAATTAATAGATCTACCAAGGCTACTTACTTGATGTACCTATACTCGATATGTTCCTATTCAGACTCAGAAATCCTTTATTCGATCATAATGTTTTGAACAAAACACAAATTAGGCCTATTGTTGATAGGATGGGCAAGAACACTGTTATTATCACTTGCTAATCTTTCTTTATATGTGATGAGTTGCCGGTCTCTGAACTGTGAAATTGGTGCAACGATGTCTAGCTCCCTTGCCTGCGTCTCTGTTACGAGGGTAAACTCATATTTGGGTTCTTTATGCTAAGCAAAAAGGCAGACTTTTCAGAGAACGCACACATTTTAATAATCTTAGAGACCCTAGCTTTTTAGATTTTTCATAAACTGATTTCATGTTTTTAATACTCATACAAAAAAAAAAAAGTTTTCCCCACTGACCCGCTCCGAACTTGATCAATATCAATGAGTTTTCAGGTGCTTTGACGAGAATAGGCCTAGGTACACGATTTTTACAAGATGGTCTGTAGGAGTGAAGTGACATGACTTGCTCAGACTACCTCCGTTCGTCAAGAAAAGACATTTTTGTCTAGTTTTACCATGGAAGTACAGCTTAGAACCAGAAGTTTCTGATTTAAAGCAATTATTTTCCTATCTGTGGTCAGTGACGTATTGTGCTGCATTTCACAAACCGCACGGCTCAGCTTATAGAGAACTGGAACATCGTGTATACATCGAAAGATGTATAAATGTGTAGGCCTTGTTACCAATGTTTAACAAATGTTGAATCACTGTGCATGGCCACCCACCTTTGTTACTACCTGGGAAAAAACATAGCTTGGCCATATAGGCTTCGACCTAGGCCTACATGTATGACACATCTTTCCTTTGATCCTGGAGTTTAGGACTCACTTACCCTTTTTTGAGGTTGCATTTTGACGAGAGTTTGAGGTGGGGGGGGGGGGGAAGGGGGAGGGGGAGAGAGGGGAGGGAACATACGCTCTGTATGGACCTAGGCCTACAATCTAGGATAGTAAAGCGGGACCATTGTTTCATTTTCATATAAATTTATCAGTGTCCACTTTGGTCATGCATGGCTGTCCTGGGATGGCTGTACAGACTAGGCCTCCCAAAGGTTCCTCTGTTTTGCTTTCAGAACTCCGAAAGAATCCATGAGTATGGCCAGGGGGAGGGGGGGGAGGGTATTGATGATAACCCAGGCACTAAAAACAGGTCACAACTTGGCGAGTTTTTTTTTTTTTTTCCTTTTTTTCCCCCCTTGTTTTCAAGACAGCGTTCGATAAAGTTGGTTTAGCTCAGACTGATCCTCTAATTTTGTGCAAAATCTAGCAAAGGAAAATTTGCGGGAAATGAATTTAATATAAAGAAGCACTGAAGTTATGCTTAGTGCATGAACGCATGCACTCCTCATACGTTACCTGTTATTTTAAACCTTACTCAGAGTCCCAGGAACTTTAGTCTCAATTCCAGGGACTAAAGTTATAATCCTGGGAATTTATAATTATATTCCTGGGAACTTGCCACTTGGTTCCTGGGAACTTCCCACTATGTTCCTGGGAGCTTACTGCTATGTTCCTGGGACTTCGCTATACATTCCCAGGACCGGCCTTATGTTCCCAGGAACTCGCTTATATTCCCTGGATATTGCCTAAATTCCCAGGATATTACCTAAAACCCCAGAAAATTGCCTAAATTCCTGAGAATTTATTAATATTCATAATTCCATAACTCAGTTATGAGTGTAGTAATATTGATAAAATTGTGCCAATTTACTACAAGAACCCATCTTTACACACTGTCCAAATTTGGTGCTTCTACCATGAGCAGAACTGGAGATACAATGATGGGGCAAAATTGTCCGAATGGAATGGACAATTTATTTTGTAATGACTTATATATATATATATGTATACAGGTCTTTATCTTGTACTTATTAAACTCTTTCATGAACAAATTATCCAATGCCATTTAGATTGATGGACTTGGTCGGTTAGTATCTACCAAATGTGCTCACTTTACAGGGCTATAAACCTGTCTCCCTGGAGTGAAAACAGAGACCAAACGACCGATTCGTAATGTAAATATTAGCTATTTAAATCACCTGATGGGCCAGGGATATCGGTCCGAAAACTCTGTACAATGGATTGCATATACACAAGAGCTTGTGAAATGTGTCAAAGATGTGACATAGGAAAGGACCATCAGAAACAGAAGACACGCCCATCCCTTGGGACCCTTACGCACTTTAGGCCATAAGTTTGTCTAACTCTTTTAGTGCCACATTTAGCAGTCAGTCACCAGGTTTCTTCAGCGCGCTTTGGATGCAAAAAATGTCAAGGAAAATTGTTGATCTGGATTATTTTATTCTATTTAACTACAGGGATGTTGGTACTTGAATGACAGGTCTTTTACAAGGACCTGAATCTTGCAACCTTTTCATTATTCAGAGCAATTCGTTTTAACTATTTCGACTTTCATCGCAGTTGGCACAGGTAAAAGATGGAGATAGTTGTACATGTCGGGTTTCAGCCAAATTTGTGTGAAGGAAGATGATATGCACCTCGTATTGAAAACAAGTAGATGCGATTTTTCGTGCGCTATCTAATTTTGTGCGGGTCTCTATTTATTCAAGCATAACTGCATACATCTGAATGGAGAAATGTGCGGGAGTCGGGATATAATCGTTTTATTTGATATTAAGGAACGGCAAGCGACAGGGTAGAAATGTTGACAGGTTTTTCTTTCTTTTTTTTTCTTTTTTTTTTCTTTTTGTTTGTTGTTGTTTTTGTTTTTGTTTTTTGTTTTGTTTTTGTTTTTGTTATTTTTTTTTCAGTTTTTAACATAAATGCTTTTTAGCGGCCTCTATGGATTGAAATATGTTGAAGATTTTAAGACCTTGTTAAACTGAAACATAGTTATCATTGCTTTCATGAGTGTGTCAATTTTAGGATACCTTTAACAATGATCAGTATGATACATGTAAACTTGATCCTTTGATGTCCTTCTCTTGGCTTTAATGACTTCGAAACGTTTATTGTATCAAATATTTAAACTTTATATGAGGGGGATATTAAAAAGAGGATAGATAAGCTCGGGAGTGAGTATTGTTATCATAACGTAGCACTAGGCGACAAGACACAAAGTGATGGGATGGAACCATTAGCTCCTTTCCAGAATGGTATATATGAGAGTCGTATGTAAATTGAAATGCAGCAGAAAGCGGACAGCATAGCAGAATTTATTCGTTAAAGTTTGCACAATACTCAATTGGTAATTGATTCCATTGTTGTCACGGAAATGTATGTTGTATCATCGTCCATTTGCATTTTTAATTATACTGCCTTGGTTCAGGCACTGTTGCGATGATCTCCCTTGCATGGTGCATGCTATTTTTTATTCTGTTCTTCAAACAATGGATATATACTATTATTCATAAAATATGTGAGGCCAAGGAAAGCTATCGAACTAGGGCGCGTCATTATGAATTGTCTTTCAAATCAATTTCAGGAAAACAATTTTCTGGTTACGACAAATATCAATAAAAAACACGAAAGAAGACGACTATTTACATCCGGGTGCTTGTTGGGCAATTTGAGCGGGAAATGGTCAACCCGTAAAAGATCATAACAATGCACAAAGTTAGCAGCTTCCCATGGTATGGAGACAAAGTTGTACATGGAAGTGAAAAACTTTCTAAGTGTGACTAGCTTTCATGCTGTATCAACTGTTTCCCGCTTACTCCGACCAAAAGCGGTCGGTCTTTTTAGCGATTTTGACTAATGTCAAGAGTCTTCAAAAGAATTTGAATGATAATTTTGGATGAGAAATGTCGTCATGACATTAAAAAAACAACTGTGGAATTGACATACGTACAATCCACACTTGAAATACAATGTATATTTTACCCATCCACCTTGAATTAAGACTGAATCAACAGCTTCCCTTGGCATGGGTTGGGCACTTAGTTCCCAACCCATGCCAAGGAAAACTGCTGACCTAGGACATGTCATCTTGATAGGTCTCATCTCCAATTCTCAGTCAAACTACTGTTGAAATTAGCTGAAAACATGGAAGCAGACGACATTTGAACAAAATGCTAGTTTTGGTTGGATTAAGGGGGGAGGTTAAGCCAGTCTAGCACTATAATTTCGTGGTCCTGTCTTCACGTCTTTCCGTTTTGGGGCAACTAAATTTACTCGATTGGTTTTACTTCATTCAGATGATATGGGAAATAGACCACGACATTTTTAGTTAACAGAAAAAGGAAAAAAATGGAATAAACTTTTTTTAACCTCCCATGCTAATACTGGGAACATAACAAAGAACTTATCGTACATGGTTTTCACGCTTTAGAAGATTGAATACATTTTATCCGCGTTGCAGATTAGAAAGTGAAAGAAGATAGATTCATTCACACACTGAAATAAGCGGAAGCAATCCTTAACCTTGCATAAAACAGACGAGAAAGAGGAGGCAACATGCCGTTGATTTGGTTATAAATATATATTGCTTTATGACCTCGATAAACAACATACTTGTTATCAGTTCTAAGTCCCTGCGCTGTCTGAAGATTTAGACAGTTTTAGATTTTATCCAAACAAGGATGCCACGGTATCCAAATTCCCTAAGGCCGGAATACAGCACGAGAAAGACTTTTGTAGGCCCAATATCGAGTTACAAATAATAGCTTTAAACCAGACTATTTAAACTAAAGTAGCATATCTAATTTCATATTCCTTTGATTTTCAAAGTAATGAGGTTTTTATATTACCGAAAAAGTTAATTTGCATCACACATGGACGTACGTTGCAAGAACTCTTGGCAATGAAGTGATGGCTGTAGACTTACTCAAAACAGTATGTAGAAAGCATGCCTTGGGTTAGCTTTTCTTTGCCCCTTATATTACCTACCCAACCTCAGGTCAAAGAAAGCTGTTACCACAGTCTTGATTCAACCCGGGTTGAGGAGGTCAACGCCAAGAGGAGATTATTTATATGTCAAACCAGCTAAAGACGTGAGGGGACTAGCTAAATATCGATAAGTTGAATATTGTAAGCTGATAATTGCAATTTCAAACTTACAATGATTCCATTTTACAACAACACGTTTTATTTTATTTTCTCTTTATTTGCGAACTCTTAGGTTGGTATTTAAGAGGCCTATCATTTCTTACCATATCAGAACGTACGTGTCATTTGTTTAGGTGCCAGCCTGTCTGAAGGCCCTTATTCTACCTATCAAACCTCTTGCATTTTCTGTAGAGCATTTTTTTTTCACTTGCTCCATTCTCTGTCTGTATTTGGGAGGCGTTCGGTTTGCGTAAACACATCTCGTACCATTATTTGATTGCGTTGCCAATAACAAAGCAAGTTTACTCCCAAGTGAAAATAAGATAGCCTTCTCGCCAATAAAGGGGCAAGCCCCCACCCTGGAGATCTGGAGACGTCTATTTGCAGCATTGTCCGTAAAGAAGATGAGTGTGATTGACCGTCAACTCTGTGGAAAAGTGAAAACGGCCAAGTGATATAAGGTACAAACAAATAGTGTTTGAGCGGCCAAGGCCAGACTGAAATTGAGGTCTAAGTGGGAGCACACAGCGTATTACCCCATGGGTGTCTCATGGATCTGACAAGGGTGGGCCGCTGTGACAGCTGAACGGGTCAGGTGAAGCGGGTGGGCTGAGGATAATTCCCGGGCAGCTCAAGCCATATCTTTCACAGTTTTGGCATCTCTTTTATGAATTGAAGATATTCAATATTGAACAGTGCAGTCAAACATGTAACACTGTTCTCTTATGGCCGGTTTCAATAACGCTGTGAAATCCCTCGTTTATTTCCATGTCATTTCCGTATTTACATCACTTTGACTCGTACTGCGGGATTGTCTTCCATGCTTAATGTATATTTGGTCGCTGTTTTAATAACATTAGCTAAAAATCTATACAGCAAAGGCATGCCGACGGGAAATCGAGGGTTTGAATCATTGGAGATAGAGAAGTTGGCAAGCATTTTCGTACCAATCCAGAGTGTTAAAATGATCCGTAGTCAGGATATTACACATGCGATTTCGGTTATATTTTGTTTTGCGCTGAAAACAAAAAAGAAAACCTTCTGAAATGTCAATATTCTTCGTGATAGGAATGCTTCCAATTTTTTGTTATGGTGTTTGAGGTATTCCTCCATAAATATTAACACTTGTCGTATGCAATCAAAAAGATCAAACGGACCAAACGATGGCGAAGATTTGAAAAAAGATATGTTTTCCTATCTTATGTACTACAAATAGTTTACTCACACTAGTTGAGTTGCAGGGAAAAACCTTCTTGCAAAGAAATTGCATTTATTTTCATATATTGGTAACGACGACAACATACATGCAGGTGACGCAAAGTAAACAGAATGAAACGCCCAAATGTAGGGATAACACAGCCATAATAAAATGATTGAATGTTTGGTGCATATATCATACAGCGCGTTACAGTTCAAACATTGAGTTGTAGAAAAAGGTTGGTAAAGAAGCGAAGTTCACACCCAAGGGCAAAGTCAAACTATATATCTATAGGACAACATATTTCAAGGCCTCACTCAGAGAGGTCAAGTCGCTCCATCTGAAAGGCTGACTGATGAAGCAAGTTATCTGTCTGTACCGTTGGTCCACTGAGTCGCTTTTTGACCACTTTGTATCAAAAGACACTTGTCATCTTGTTTACTCGGATTATGATCCGGTAGTTGACAGTGTGCTGGCACCGTTTATTAAGAAAAATGTACAGATGGTGTAAGTGGAAGTCTGAAGATGTCCATTATGAAAAGTCAACAGCTTTTCTCTTCAGCCTCTAGAAAACTCTACGGGCAGCATATCCAGAGTCCGATGTGGGAAGCTACCGACTGATCACGTGTTATTCTTAATGAAAAAGGAAGAGCAGACGATATTTTCAAAGTGAGGTTATCTTGAATGGGAAAAATTGCATCCCAACATATCATCGTTTGGTTTCCATGGATACAATTACAATTGTTCCCCGTTGTTCTTCTTTTTTTTTTTTAGAGGGACGTCTGTAAGGTAAAATTCTTTTGGCAACATCAGCTAAACACGTTAAAAGATCATCCCTTCAGAGAAGCCAGTAGAAAGGGTACCACGCTTATATATGTATATATATATATATATATATATATATATATATATATATATATATATATATATATATATATATATATATATATATATATATAAACTGTTTGCACATGTGTTAATAACATGTGAGGTAACTGGCAATATTAGTGTTTGATAAAGGCTGCGCAAACATGAGTGGGGCAAGTGTATGTGAACTCACTTGTCTGAATGTATCTAAGATATCTTCATTTTACGAGCTTTGTCCTGTAAAGGTACTCAAACTAGTCGAGGGGTTCCCCAGACTTGTCGTACACGCACAGAGTAAAAAAGAAGAAAATTGAGACTAGAAAAGAAGATTTGGTTGATAGCAAATCTGTATGTATGCCTTCAAAATTTACAAATATAAAATGCTTGAATTTTTGTCTTTTGGTACTTCACATTCCGTTAAGCTTATGGCTGGACGAAAATTTCAAAGTCAAAATTACTTTGGCTTTTGACCTTTAGAGGTCATATGCAAATTACAAATAAGTGCAGTGTTGCAATAGCTACAATTTGAGTCCAGCATGGATAAGAATTGGATGCAAATTGACCAAGTGATGGCCAGATGAAAATTTGAAAGGTCCAAATAGCCTTGACCTTTGACCTTTAGAGGTCTCATATAATTTTTTTTTTAAATGTGCAGTGTTACCATATCTAAGGTTGGAGCCCAACCTTATCAAAATCGGATAAAAATTGACTAATTTATGAGATAGACGAAAAATTCAAATGGCAAAATGACCTAGACTTTGACTTTAGGAGGTCATATGTAAATTACAAACATGTGTAGTGTTACAAATATATTAATTGAAGTTGGATTGGTTACCTATAATAGTTTTGAGATGTTCAAGATTTATATTTTCAAATGACCCTAATTTGTATAATTTTTAAAGCCGTTGAATCTCTTTAGATAAACTCAAGACGTGGAAGTATAATCATGTAAGTTGAAAGTTTCTACGTATAACACTTTTCAAATTAAATTTCGGACAAGTTTGCCTCTAAAGAAAGAAGGAAAGAATTCATAGAAAATCAATATGTCTCTGTTGACACACAAATATTAAAAATACGATAATGCTGTAAAAGGGTACATAAGTGACCCGCTTTACAGACGTGACGATGGGGAAACCAGTAGGAGCAAAACATATTGCCATGATATGTAATGTCTGCACCATCACACACTCACACACTCACACACTCTCTCTCTCTCTCTCTCTCTCACACACACACACACACACACACACACAGATATATATATATATTCACTCAACGTGATATGCAGGTGTGAACTTCCTCCTAGCAATGTCAACAGAATTATGCCTACCTACTTTTGCGAGAACCAATGAACTTATAGCTGTTGTGTCATAATTGAGGCGGTTACCTCCATCACAAATTAGAACAAGGGGACCAGGCTCTTTGTTTAGAGCTAGGGCAAGCATATTTGTAACAATCTAGAAGGTTACGATCAGTTGGTCCAATATCATTTTCATTCTAAAGTATATAGTGGATCATGCCAAAAAAAAACAAAAAACAAAAAACAAAAACAAAAAGCTTTGAACAAGTGGAATTCCAGACATGAATGATCAAGGAGAAGTTGCATATGGCAGATATTCAGAAAACGGCATGTGTTTTTCCCCAGGAACGTTAGAACCTTTTAATTCTGTTTTAAGAGAGAAACATAACATAAGTCACTTTCAAATTCCAAACGTATACGTAATGTCAGTGCCCATGCTAATAGAAAAGTAATAAGAAATTATTGATAAAACACAAATTAGAGGGACAATCAGCAGTCAAACCAAAGGGGATTCCAATTTAAAAGACCGATCCTAAAACACAGTCGATATAGCGGCTATACCAATCTTTAGACAGTTTCTGAATATATTTTCTTTTGAGAGTTGACGGGAAACTAATTAGGTGTTATACGACAGCTGGGAGTATAAAAAATACGATTCATGAAACAATGCACACACCTCTGTGCTCGATCATCTAGTAAGCACTAGGTTATCAAAAGTGGTTTCATAAGGAAAGTGGGATCATTCCTCTCGAAATATTTAACTGAGGTGCTATGGGATCATTTCCCTGGAGAAGTTTACACATGTGTCTGATATTATGCCGCCATCCGACAGAATTCGTCATTACTAACATGATTGACTAACCATTTTACTCTCTTCAATAGGGATGAAAAGTTTGTGCACATTATGACCTTAGGTGGAGTAAGTAATAGCTATTTAATTTGTCAGCCTGTGATTAATTTTGTGAACGACGCATTTGCAAAACGATATGACTTTTTATGTCATTGATAATTACGAACATCCCATTCATTAAAAGATACATGGGGCACCTAATACATGTACTTGTATGTCGATATTGTATTTTACGTCTTTCTTTATATGTAATATTTGTATTTTTTATGACTATAATGTAATTTGTACGGTTTGTGTCAATAAAGTTCTTCCATGAAAAAAAAAGGGGGGGCGTTAATGACGACAGAAGAGATGCATTTGGGACAGTAGCACTTGGGACGTATCACGATACTGCAATCACGCGAGATCTGGAGGACAGAAAACTTGTCACTCTTCTGACAATTGGAGACTAATGAACGGACACATTTTTCTTCCTGGTAGGGGACAAAGAACAAAGTCCTTACTTGTCAGGTTGATATTATTTCTCCGACTCCGAACTGAGAGATTTGCTTCTTACATATGTCACGAGCTTATAAAATTGTACAATGTACAGTGTTTTTGGATGTGGCATGGGACAAAGGAGGTCAATCCACCAAAACTATATAAGTTCCTTGTTACATGCGTATCCACACACCTTCAGAAGCATGTGTTCAGTTGCTTTTCCTTTAAACTGACCAGAACCGGCTGGAGATGAAATTTCGCCCCCTTTAACGATTTTTATGTGTGTGTGCGTGTTAACAAAAAGAAAGAAAAATTGGAGGAAGGAGAGATTTGGATAATCTGGTATCATACAAAAGAGTCATAAGTGATTCTGACAAGCTGTCATAACGTTTACACATATGTTGAGCAGAACTTGTTGCCATTACGTTACTGGCAGGCAGCGTAAGTGGCTGTAATTTACAGCGGTGCGACATCTTAAAATGCAGTCTATCACTGGGCGGTTTATACTGGAATCAACGTTTCGAGCAAAGCACTATGATTCTTCTTGGGTTGTTTTAAGTGCAGGAAAATTAATGGATTATCAAGAAAAAGCAAGGCAAAATAAAAAAGCTACGAAGCAATCCATAAAATGAATAAGCCCATCAATTCTATGTGTTTACCCGCAGTACTCACTCATGAATTAGATTTAGTCTTCACTCCTTGAAGCATTAGAATGAGTTACCTTGGCGGGCTACAGCTACATATGCCTCTAATGTAAGAGACTACATGATATACCATACCACGGGGAGGTGATTATTGTACACAACCCTATTTTCATTTCTTTGATAATGTTATGCCATTTAGCTGTCAAACTAGTGGCTGTTGGTAATTGTTGGCCGTTGTTCCTAGATATCCATATGATTCCCCCACCAGTCCGTCCCATTTGTATCGCATTTCCACCGTTGATGCTTCAGTGATACTAACGCGCCAGTAAATGTGATTTTAAGGCTTGGGGTTTTCAATGCTCAATTGGTGTCCAATTATCCTGAAATAATGTAAAAATCGATTCAAGGTCAACTCAACGGAGATGAAGGTCACATTTGTTTCTCTCTCTTTATCTGGTAATATGTGAATACGTTGAATAACTGGGATTACGCGCGTACTTTATTTACGGTGTTGCGATATTTATCACCATCCTTTACAACTATATATATATATATATATATATATATATATATATATATATATATATATATATATATATATATATGTGTGTGTGTATGTATGTATGTATGTATGTATGTATGTATGTATGTGTGTGTGTGTGTGTGTGTGTGTGTGTGAGTGTTCTCCAATGTCATCTGCATCTTTTAAGCCCTGAAGTTTATACTATTTTCAGACCTTTTTGACCGTTTTTTCAGATATTTTTTTTTGACCGCGTTTTTTTTTTACCTGATTCCGGCCTAAAGCGTTAGCTGTATGGATAACAAACGACGAATATTAGCAAATTGAAAATTGGAAGGATCGATAAAATTTCCTGGTCAACGAAACGATGCATAAAACTGGCAACTGAGGGAGCTAACGCAAAGGTATTGCTATACGGCTCTGCCCACAAAGACTACCATCATCATCATCATCATCATCATCATCATCATCATCATCATCATCATCATCATCATCATCATCATCATCATCAATCATCATTTTTAGAACCTCCGCGAAAGGAAAAATTAAAAGTACATTCAAATGAGTCCATCGAAATGATAAAGACAGATAAAATACACATGCAGAACGTAAATTATGTAAAATGAACGATACAACGCAGTAAACTTTGGACTACAAAACCAACATAGCTGATGTTTGTTGAGACTGTTTGGCATGGATGTATTATTGATATTATTATTATCATTATTATTATTATTATTATTATTATTATTATTAGTAGTAGTAGTAGTAGTAGTAGTAGTAGTACTAGTAGTAGTAGTAATAGTAGTAGTAGTAGTATCATCATTATCATCATCATTATCATTATCATTATTATTATTATTTTTATTATTATTATTATTATCATTATTATTATTATTATTATTATTATTATTATTATTATTATTATTATTATTATTATCATTATTATTATTATGCCTCTACTTCTGGAGAAAGGTTACCAGAGTACATCTGGATGAATTAACTGTTTGGAGCTGCTCCACTGGCCAGATGTTCAGAAACATCTGTTGGGTAGAACAGTCAAAACATGTTCTTCAGCCCATGGCTTTGTACAGTTTTCATGGTGCACAAGATATCTGAATGAGTCCAATGTGTCGTCACCAGGCACATAATGGGGGACTTGGAAGTGGGAAGAAAGTCACATGCGCAGGGGAGTAGCCTAGTTTTAAGACTCTATTCACTTTAGAGTCTCCATTTATCTGGCCAAAAACAATATATTCTGGAAATTAATGGGCATATAAGGTTGCTAAAGGGGTTGGGTTTTCAAACACCGATTAAGTAAGGATGCAGTTTTGACAGCAATCTGGTCTGAGATACGAGGGATATCAAGGGCTTTTAGTAGAGAGGTATTACGAGACCGTTTACCAATTGCGACATATCGTTCCACAAACGTCCCCTCAGTGGATTCTAATTGAGGACTGTTCGATAGTGATAAGGTTTCAAGTCTATAAGTAAGAATAGGTGTACATACGCTTTCCCAAATATGAGTGTTGACTTTCGAGTCTGGACCTAGGTACGAGAGACCAGTGTTACTGAGACTGGAGTAGTTAAGTCCGCACGGTCGCATATGATGTTCAATATGATCATGACATGCATTTTTCCTGTAAAGATATACACTAAAATATTAGCATCGTCTCTCAAGGACATAAGTTCACCATTCAAATATATACCAGGGCGATAACGTTAAAAAGTTGGACCTATAGTGACGAATTTAGATTTATGAGGGTTAAACTTAAACCTCCAGAACTTTTAAGACTCAGTATAAGTATCAATAGACTTCTGCAGACCTGACGGAGTACTGGTGAATAAAGTAACATTGTCAGCGTAGGCTGAAGAGCCCTGTTTGGGAGAGGTGAACATCGAGACATCAGCATAAAGACATCGTGCATTAGTCAACAAAAGTCATCTCTGCCTCAGTATCACCGTCTGGACTTGGCCTACGTGTCTGAAACAGTCTACTATAAAGTTAGGTAACTTCTATTTTGAAATGAATATGTACACACCTTTGTATGTGCGTGCGCGCGCGCGCGTGTGTGTGTGTCTGTATCTGTGTTCGAGTGCGCGTGTGTTCCATTTGGTTAACGAGCACATAATAGCTGACGTACAAATCATCATTCGTTTATTCATAATTTCCTTATTTGTGCAGAATCCAACCTGAATTATCGTCATTGCTGATTCGATATAGTCCTGTCCGAAAAAGGTTCTAAAGCAAGTGGAAGGTATAAGCCAATTACACCCTTGGTCGCCTGTTTTTCTGGGTCATTGGCCTTTGTGGAGTGCATCGGGTGAAGAAGCCATTGGCTATGAGTTTTGCAAGATGATCGGGTTAGGAGTGACATATATATGGTCGTGTGTGTCATATATATATATATATATGGTTTATAATTGTTACATAAACATACCCAGTCTATACATAATATTGTACATTAGGCTATGAAAAAGCTTATTTAAAATCTGCATCACGCGTCTGAAATACATGAAATCAGTAACTTAAACATCTCCTTCTTATTTTACTTTTCTGTTTATCATGTTCATCCTACTTCGTTGAAATACAAGAATTTCAAAAGGCCAGGACCAATTGTCATAGTCTCTGACAATGACCAATGGAACTACTGACATCATATCTTTAATGCTACTTTGTGGCTGCAAAATTCATATCGACAATATTGATCATCAGACAACATAAGTCATTTTGTTCGTTTGAAAAAAAAAATCGTGGAAGACATTTTGTGATTGTTTCGTGGAATTGGCATCACAGCCATACATCCCAGTTCCAAACTAGAGCTAAACCATGATAACAGCAAATGGTCAGGAACACTATCTTTGTAGGTTAAAAGTAATTCATGGATATCTTAAAGCTTTAGGTTGACGCAGTAGATATTCTTACATGCCACATATGTTGCTGGCAGATAGGATTTAACACTTTGCAAATCGCAAAGCAGATTTAACACTTTAAACGCCACGTGCTCTATGGCAAGATTACATTCACCACGTTGTAAGCGATATGTTCTACAACCTGATCTGATTTAACACTTCCCGTACTCAGGCTTTTTGCTCATGACACTAGCCTTTTTGAGATTATCTATCATCGCGAATCTTCTGGCGACCGCATCAATACTGATATTGGTCGCCTAGCTACCTGGGGTCGGATGTGGCGCAAGACTTTTAGCGCCATTAAATCTCCCGCGGTTTTGTTCTCCTTTAAGTGAAATAAAGAAAATAACCTTACTTTGTATCTTGAAGGTTCTGCAATATCAGAGGCAACATATCACACCCACCTAGGGATAACTCTTTCTTCTGACTTAACATGGCACCTACACGCAAATCGCATGGTCACTAAAGCAAGTAAACGACTTTCTCTCCTGAAAGGACTGAAATTCAAACTTTTTAGGCAAACCTTGGAAAAATTGTATTGGCACATGGTCCGCCCAATTTTGAAATATGGGTGTGGCCTTTTCGATAATTGTAGTCAAGAGCTTTCTGACCTTTTGGAAGGAATTCAGTATGAAGGAGCCATCGTATGAAATTTACATTAAGTGACCGGCTACTCGCTGAAATAGGCTGGGAGCCGCTTCACACTCGCAGAAAAATCTTTAAACTAGGTATTTTATATAAAATACTAAATAAACCCACGCCCCTTTACCTTTACGACTTAACTTCAAATTACATATTAACGCAAACGCGGTGCAAACTCAGACATTCCTTTCAACTTAAACAAATCAGGTTTAGGACTGACTGTTATTTTACATATTTTCTGCACTCTTGGCCTATGGAGCGACATACCTGACGACGTTAAAGTGTCTTCCACACTCTCTATCTTAAAGGCAAAGTAAATCAAATTTTTTTTTTTTTAATCACACAGTACCAAAATATCTTAGGTTTGGTGTTCGTTCTGCCAATATTATGCACACGCACCTGGGCATTGGGCGATCGAAATTGAACCATCATCTATTTCATAGGTTTTTCAGTGAATGGTACGGAATAGGACTTTGCTCTTACAATATCGGACTTGCTAGTGTTCAAACGGTACATGTGATTACAGAATTAGGTTTGTTAAGTTTCTCTTTGTATTAAATAGAAATATTTGCCCTCTGCAGCCGGCCCGTGCAACCACATAAAGGAAGATACTAGTCACTTTCGCCTGCTCTGCCCCCTCCAAGTTCTACCTTGGCTTAATCTGCTGAGGTCTGTCAATGTACTTGCTCCTGGTGTTCACCCATTTTTTTATTTAATCTCTTCGCTGACAGACTCATTGAAATTATGTTATCTGGTAGTGCTGACCTTTCGCATGAATCCAATAATGATATTTCTGTTGCAGTACAACTGTTCGTTACTCTGACAAAACGTTTTGTAAACGGATACCTATAGCCACGAACAATCTCCTTATACCTGATGTATGGGACCACTTGTCTGAAGTCTGCTTGGCAACGGTATTTTGTGTATTGCCCTGTGTGTTTTGTATAAATGTGCGTTTGTGTATGTCTGGAAACCCGCTCAATTACCCATGCATGTGGCAACTGGGTAATCCAGTTATGAAATAAATATGTTTATAGTACAATATGAAATACAAGTCACCAGATCACATATTGTCGTTGGCCTATAAAATGGCCAAGTGTCCAGATTATTATTATTATTTTATTATTATTATTATTATTATTATTATTATTATTATTATTATTATTGTTGTTGTTATTATTATTATTGTTATTATCATTATTATCATCATCATCATCATTATCATTATCATTATTATTGTTATTATTATTATCATCATCATCATCATTATTATCATCATCATCATTGTTTAGGGATGATTCAACATTTTCATCATTTTTGAATTAGTACTTACAGTACGCAAGGGAGGAGGGGGTTAAATGGGTCTGTACACTTTCACAGGATATGGAAAATGATGGTCAATTTTGGGCCTGTATTGTGCAATTTTGCTATGATTTGGGGGGGGGGGGAATTATCATTTTTAAAGTACTAATTTGGGGGGAGGGAGAGGGGTCATGAAATTTAGTACCCTAAGTACTAATTCAAAAATGATGATAATGTTGAACTATCCCTTATATATTATGAATTCTAGCAAAAGTACATTTTGGCCAAGGAAAAAAAGGTTTTTGGGACTAAAAGGTGTCTTGTGACAGATTGGAGGTACAACAGCTGTTGTTGACTGTCGGAAAGGTTACATTCCATCTTTGATGCTGTAGTAGATGTAGTAATATCTGGCAATAATTCAATCGAGTTTATCACGTCTTAACATATCGTCACTCTCTTAAATTGTAATGCCAGCTCCTCTTTATTGTCAATTATATGAGCTGTACACGTGATTTCCCATTTCCTTGTAATAATATGTAGGTCTTTCATTTTTTCTTGTGGAATATAAACAAACATAGTCACTTCACATGAACGACTATACGAGGTCGGTTGCCTGGCATTTGTTCGTTTGTTTATTTTAGTTTTAGTTTTACGTTCTATTCAATTTCAGTGGGGTAATCTTTTTATGCGAAGCTGGAGTGGCTTAACAAGGTTTTAGCTTTTTGTTAAAACTAAATTGTTGTATCTACCGCTACAACGTTATTACAGGGGGGGGGGGGGTCTTGATCACAGTTCACAGGAAAAAAAATGGTTTTCACAGTTCACAGGAAAAGTTATTCAGCTTATACGCATATTCACGATTCACGAGCAATGGTTTAATCACGAATCCCGAAAATTAATTTTATTGTTTCACAGATCTCGGAAAATAAAATGATAGGATCACGAGTCACGAAAATACCCTTCCCCCCCCTCTCATTAGGCTCGTTACTTGTAATTATATGTGTCTTGTAATCACGAAATAGGGCCCAGCGCATTATTTTCCGAGCCTGTGGACACCAACAGTTTAATTAACTTTCATCAAAACACATCTCTTTGTTTTCGTCGTTTATCTTCACTCTTTCATCTCCATTTCTAACAAAACTCGATGTGATCGGAATCAAAATTACGATATCAGATTGGCGTTTCTTGCAAACGGGCGTATCGTTTTTGTACCAGCATGTCTGTAGTAACCATCAGAGAATACAATCATTTGAGTGGTCCAAGATGACAGCTTCCCTGGGTGCGTTCTGGGTGCAACCCACCCAAAGAGCTCCAAAGGAAACTGTTTTTTTTTTTTTTTTTTTTTTTTGTTTGTTTTTTTTTTTTGTTTTGTTTTTTGTTTTTTTTTTATCTTGACATTGAAAAAACTTACAGCAGGATTGAAGATG
This sequence comes from Hermodice carunculata, assembly GCA_964020975.1. Classification (NCBI taxonomy): domain Eukaryota; kingdom Metazoa; phylum Annelida; class Polychaeta; order Eunicida; family Amphinomidae; genus Hermodice; species Hermodice carunculata. Next base: position 21,579,819 of record OZ026627.1, read on the forward strand.
ATTCAAGAGCAAGTTTCGTGATTCTCATGGGAGAATATTGTGAACATAAAGAAGGGGGTGGTGTCCAGTGCTACAGTGCTTAATGAGAAAAATATCTTTACTGTCATCCAGTAGAATTATACTCTTGGATCTTCGAGATCTTCTTTCTCTCCAACCGAAAAAAATACGAATACCATCTGTCACTTTATATCAGATTTTCGCTGTTACAGATGGGGATTAAATTCTTTGCCTGATCAGATTGCCACAACGAAGATCTGAAAGTGCTTTGATGATATGATCCATCATTGCACACTGAAATTTAAACACAATTTTTGGCCCCATATGTGCTTCTTCCTGCCGATGTCATTTATCTCATACATACCTCCGGAATAAATCAGGTGAAAATGTGTGAGTACTGATGCTAAACGGCTATATCATACTAAATTATGGGCAAGTCAAAACAAACCGAATAAAAATTAGAAAAGCTCAACAAGGCGCTCTCTATGCACTATACGGGTATATGCATATCATGATACATTTGCATGAATACTTTGGGATATATCGAGTCATGTCTGTTTTGTGTCTGAAGTCCTATCACAGGGTTGAATGTGCGCGTCATATGGCTGCCGCAGTTCTACAACAGTAACCACTTAACTGTTAAAAGGCTTAGTGGGACACCTCAGGTTACCTGTGCGTGGTTATATCGGCGGCGATGACAGGGGACTACAAGTATTTGGAATCATAGCTGCAGGTCACCCCATGGTGTGTGTGAATGGTTGAATGTATGGCACGTGCAAGACGGCCCTGGTGAAGTCTCGCTATCTATCTATTTATCCAGCCATCCATCCATCCATCCATGTTGCTTACTCTTGAAACCCTATGGTTAAAAGACTCCACCACGAGGCCCACTATGGATGCCTTATGGCTATCTCAGCTCCACCACATCAGTAGCTATGCATGTTCTACAGGTGTCAAAGTTCTGCTATACAACTCGCTCTGTTCGCCTTATGGCTGCCAACTTTCTACCACAAGGCTTGGTCTATCTGATGTGGATACGTGGGGAATCATTCTGTGGATTATGAGTTTATACAGACTCTTCATAGACCTCTTAAAGTCAGGAAAGTGACTGTCTAAAAAGTTGAACTGTTTAAGACAATGCAAATTGTGATTCTTACAATAGTTAATGATGAACTCTTTAAGAGCATTGACTACTTGATCCTCAGGGACTACACAGATTTCCCACACGCCCTTTTTTGAAAGTTTGATCTCTCTCTCTCTCTCTCTCTCTCTCTCTCTCTCTCTCTCTCTCTCTCTCTCTCTCTCTCTCTCTCTCTCTCTCTCTCTCTCTCTCTCTCTCTCTCTCTCTCTCTCTCTCTCTCTCTCTCTCTCTCTCTCTCTCTCTCTCTCGCCAAAGACTATAGCACTGGCGTGGACCTCCACGGCCAATGTGTTTAAAAGTTCTGCCACAAGACTTATCTTTACTTCTGTGTCTGCAAAGCCCCCCCCCCCCCCCACCACCACAAAACCCTCCGGACTCGCCCTTTACAAACTGCACATGTCATGGCCACTATTCTCCTCTTGACTTACTATGATAAAAAACAAATTGCGCTTGTATGGGACGGTCATTTGTTTTTAAGGGTGTGCTGGACGCTGACCCCTTAAATGGTTGATTGGAAGCAAATGAATCTAACAATTGACAAAGAACATCTCTGCTGAAAGAATATACTCCTGCAAGGTGTCATTTTAGTGGTTGTGGTGTGGCAACTAAGGGTCGAAGCCATCCTTTTCTTTCCACGCTGTCCATTACCTTTTTCAGTGCCACATTTTGGACTGAGTGAACAGCTTTTCTAGGCGCGCTTCGGCACACTGCGCCCAAAGTTCGCCTAGAAATGCCGTTAACCTGGGTTATAATATTCTTTGTTACTACAGGTATGCTGGTACTTGAATCAAAGGTCTTATTGCAAGGAACGTGAATCTAGGACCATTATTAAAATTCAGAGCAGAGACCCACCAAGAGGACAGTTTTTACCTTGAGTACAAACTCAGTCAACCGCTCGTTTCGTCTGCATGTGGGTTTGCGCTAAGCGAGAATCCCACGCCAAAGACAGTAGTTAATCTGCGGCATGTTACATTGATAGATCTGATCCACAATTCTCGTTAAAATTGTTTTTCTTTCATTACTGTTGAAAACAATGGGGAAAAACATTGAATTAGACTACATTTGACTACTGGTCGGTTTTGTCTGGTTTGGTGGGGTAAGACTTTACAGTCAGTTTTCCTGATATGAAGACCCTGGACCCAACAGCTTTTCATGCGATGGTTTGAGCGATCAGGGTCTGGAGCGCATCGAAGAAAAATGTTGGCGAACGGCATGATATCCCGTGTCTTCCTTCCAAATGCTTACCAGCAGGAATAGACGTAAACAGAAATACCGGAGGAAACTTTTTGGACTCAAGCACACGTTAGTGAGTTGAAAAGAAAAGTTGTGGATGAACCGTGTTCAGGACAGGTGCAGCAGAGGCAATGTAAACGTGGTGCGCGTGAGTGAATGGCCTGAATTTCCCATTGTGATAATAGTGTTTCCCAGTGGAGACATTAACGACTGAGAGGGTCATCAGATACACAGTTATATGCGTGCGTCTGTCACGAGAATCACACAGACGGACTCGATACTCTCATTGTGAATGATCCATTTGTGAATTTGAAGGCAATGGTACAACAGTGGGAATACTGTCCCATTAACGAGACATTTAGAACTCACGTACATTTCCCGTTTCTTTTCTTTTTCTTTCCTATTTTTCTTTTTTTTTTTCTTTTTTGCATTGATGATTATCACGATATTATCGGCGCGTTGTATTCAAGACAATCACTTGTCGAATTTCAGAATTTCAACCTCTCTCTCTCTCTCTCTCTCTCTCTCTCTCTCTCTCTCCCTCTCTCTCTCTCTCTCTCTCTCGCTCGCTCTCGCTCTCTCTCTTCTCTGTAGGTTGGTCTGTCTGTCTGTCTGTCTGTCTGTCTGTCTGTCTGTATGTCTCTCTGTGTCTGTCTCTGTCTGTCTGTCTGTCTCCCTCTCTCTCTCTCTCTCTCTCTCTCTCTCTCTCTCTCTCTCTCTCTCTCTCTCTCTCCCCGTGTGAGTGTGTTTGTGTGTGCATGTGGAAAGGAATAGAGTGTCCCCTGAGTGGATATCAAAATTGAAAAAAAAAATTTACCTTTTTTTTTGTTTCTCAACATTATTTCATGTCAAAACGATTGAAAAACAAACAACTTATCGTGACCAATATTTGTAATGTACGTTACGCTTATTTGATTTATTGTGTTGGACTCAGTTCAAGGGCTTGCAGAAGGAAACTTTCAAAATTGCATGAAACAAACCCATATGAATTGTCATTACTTTATGTGATCAATTTAAACAACGTTTGTTATGATATCACAGCTTTCTTTAGCTTTGAAAAATTATAGTCGTCTCAGCCCGAAGCAGCGAAAATTTGCGCCTTTTTGCAAAAGGATCCGTGACGTCATTAGCGGAACTTTTTCAGCGAAGTTGCATGTAAACAAGGGGAGATGCTTGTGATTCACAGGGCAGTGACGACGAGTAGGCTTCTTCATGTTCATGCGCGTTTTCTGATGGTGATGAGAGTTTTTGTGTGTATTTTTTGCAAGATCGTCAAATTTCAGGTGTACGTCCATACTGACGACAGTCACGCTTAACTACAGGCCGGCCATTTCAAGAACACAAGTCGTGGGATTAAACATTTAAGAATGTCATTTATGCGGTTATTTTGTTTCGTACAAAATGCCAGAAACCAAAATATCAACAGGTGTGTTTTTGCTTTGAGAACTTTAAGTATCAAAGAAAAATCACAACCTATAATCCAAAAAGTCACTGGGGCGTGACTATTTGGACAAACTTTGGAAAAACCCATCCAAGGTACATTGCCACCAAGTTTGAAGTCAATCTGACCCACAGTTTTTTCTTCGAAGTCCAAATTGTGAGTAAGCATTAGAATAGTTATCAAAAGGGAAAAAAAATAAGTGCATTTATCGATAAGTACCGGAATTGAAAAAAAATCGTTGAAAATCAGAAGTCAACAGCAGTGCCACCCAGTGAACAACTTTGTTTGACCCTTCCACAAGGAACATGGCCATCAAGTTTCATCTCAATCTGCATGCTGGTTCTGGAGAAGTCAAATATAGCAAAAAAAACAAAAACAAAAACAAAAAAAAAACAATCAATAATTTGCAGCGCCACCTGGTGAACAAATAAGGTACCAGAAGTCTTAAGGAGTGTTCCTGTATGACACCAAAGCAATAGGGTCAGCGGTTTCGCAGAAACATAATTTTTAAGATTTAAAATTGAATATCAAAAAATCACTGATGCCTGAACATTTGAATAAACCTTGTATAAACCCCACCCAAGGTACATCCCCACCAAGTTTGAAGTGAATCTTACTGACGGTTTTGTGGAAGAAGTCCAAAAGGTGAATTGTGGATGGACGGACGGATGACGGCCCAGCCTATAAGCTCAGCTGACTGACAAGTCAGCTGAGCGAAAAATGGATCTGCCACAACGGACAGGGGCTGACTGCTACGGCAGCTTCGCCAAGCAAGAAGACCATAACGCACCGCGACTGACAGCAGCGTGACCTTGCTGCGCGCTGTGTGTCACTGTGATAATTGAGTGTATTCCAGCTAATTGATCAAATGTTTGAAGCCTTCGAACTATGTCCCTCCCATTATTTTGGTCACAGTAGATCACAGTCAACAGTTTGAAAAAATATATATATATATTCCACACCAGCTTGTTTGTGAAAAAGATCTTTCCCTATTCCTCTGCACCCGAACTTCCAGTAAATTCTAACTGCTTTCGACAATAATTCGACAATATGTTACAAGTGTGTAGCGAGATTCTCTAGGCAAGCAATACCTACAATCTGGAATTCCTGACCCTTGATACAATTTACAAATCGTGATTCGTGGATAAATTGGAGAAGGTAAACTTACCATCTTAAGAATTTGTATCATCTAATTTCTTGTAACAATAGGTCCAATCTGCATTTTATAAAACATTTTCAAGTTATGGCTTTTCTGAGTTTTCTACATCTGTCAAAACGCAGAGAGCAACTGTTATGTTTTATCTCTCTCTCTCGCTCTCTCTCTCTCTCTCTCTCTCTCTCTCTCTCTCTCTCTCTATCTCTATCTCTCTCTCTTTCTCTCTCACACACAGATATATATATACATATATATATTATATATATATATATATATATATATATATATATATATATATATATATATATATATATATATATATGATTATGATCTTTTCGACTCGCTCAGAATAGGATTCTTCTCTTACGCGAAACTCCCATAACCAAAACAAATATTCCAAATTATAACACCAGGGGCCTATCTTCGCAAATTTTGCCTTCAGCAACACCATTTTTTTCGCTGAGAAATCACTTCAACTAAACTGTATAAACGAAGTGAAGTTTTAGGTCCAGCAAACGACAATTGCATTTTGGCTCCAATATTTCTGGTTTGGAAGGGAGAGGGTTAAGGACTTATATCTGTTGGAGAATACTAGTTGAAGTATCCAGTATAAGACCAATCAGACGCACCATGAGAGACGTGGAAAGACGAGCCCGCTCTTGAGTAAGACATACAACTACACAAGCGAGATCCATTTGTGGTCCTTATACCCCAGACAAGGACGTAAATGGTTATGTTAATTTGTCATATTATCTGATATGATTAATGCAGCGCGGCGTGGAACCTGTTATTGAGTTTAACTGTGGGATATTTATTCCATGATGAGCAAAGAAGTAGCTGTGAAAAGGTTTTGCATTGCGTCCTCGGACGCTGCCTGTTGAAAGAGACACCAAGAGCATATTGCATCTTTGCTTTGAAGCCCCGCAAAATGTTAATGTATTCCAGCATTGCAAACCCGTCTTTCATTTCTCTTTGTGAATTATTTACCTGTCAATCCTGACTTGCATCTACATGTCCAAAACGCGATAGTCACAATCCAGATGATGATGATAGAAGCCAGAGTAAATCTGCACAGTGACAGGAACTTCCTTTGAGCTTTAAGTGGGTAAAGTGTGGTGTGAAACTGAGAAGAAAATACAAAGAGAGATATTTTGAGGGACGCTGTGGACAAAACGTTAGATATGAATAAGCCATGTTTTGATTAAAAAGCTGATTCTGCCGTGTGGAAAGATGGATGCATTATCAAATCGACCACAGCTTACATGTGAGGTTTCATTATCACAATGATCGAGTAGTTTGCATAAGCAGTTAGTTGTGTTCAAGCACTGCACACATTGGTCGATGCCTACTCGAGTGGTTAGTTCTGGTGATGAGGAGGCTTGCGCGGTAGGCGCTCTACCATATCGTGCACGTCTGTTCAGGTGGAAAATTGCACTTTACCATCCAAGTCTCGTCATAATTATTTTTTGTAACAGGGCGGGGACAATCTCCACAAGGCTAAGCACAGCAAGATATATACTGGGAGTTTAAGCAGAATTTAAAAAGATAGAGAGAGAGAGAGAGAGAGAGAGAGAGAGAGAGAGATATTTTAGCGCATCATCGTTCGGAAAGTACGAAATATGTTCATACGGGGAACAAAGTGAAAACGATTCTAAGCGGTAAGTTACCCAATTTATTTTGTATCTGATGCTTTATACAATTGTGCTTTTGAGGATAAAAGTCCTATTGGGTCATTACCTGTGAGACCGTGCTAGATCAATCTATCCAGCGACAAACCATGGTACGAAGGTGGTTATATACCGAGCACGTGTTATGCTTTACGTGAAGTTGGCAAGGCTGTGATACTGCATTCATCGGATCCCTTAAGTTAGGCAAGTCAGGTAAAATTGTGTTTCCCCTTGGTTATACCGAACCATTCACACTCAAACACACATACGTCAAGGGTACTCCGTCTTAATACTGTTAATACCAGGGATAAAATAAAACCACCTGTGGGTCGTGATACTTGCCATAAACCAACAGGATGGATAGCTGTCGGCAAGGTTTAAGATTTTTTTTTCATATTAAGGTGCCCTGATGTACTTTAATAGGTTGAAGTCACATATTGCAATCCAAAGCAAAATTCAGCAAGGATGTTTACTTGACCGATTTTTCACAGCGTGGATTAGTTTGAAGTCCATATCAGAATAAATTTGCTTGCTTTGGATTCTTCTTCATTTGGAAATGTTTAGGTGACTTTTGCTTGGCTTCCGACCCAAACTTTTTATGGATGAGTTGTAGAGTGCGTCTGCTAAGTTGTACACTTGAGTGAACTAAGTCGCAGACTAAGTCAACCAAGTTGTAGAGTGAGTCAACTTTGTTGTAGACTGAGTTAACAACTGTCCACTGTTCATCATTTTTATGGATATGTAAGTGGAGATATATAGAAAAAGGCAACCCCAAAATGAAGTATACATGCATTTTGTTTTTACGCGCTCGGATGAATTTGTTCCATGCACCTTTGTTCCCTCACCTGCAGGTGTCTTGAGTGGCTTGCTGCCTGCCACTATCTGCCGAGTATATTGACAAGTATGAAAGTAATGCAAGTATAAAATTGATCCACTGCTTTATGTTCGATCCAGTCCGTTAGCTGTTTTACAATGCTGTCGGCTTATCAAATGTAGTGACCTCATGACAGGCTTGTTTGAAAGTTGCTTTAATGACTCCCGTGCGTGTGCCAGAGCTAGAGGTAATGTTCATCAGGAGCATACATCACTGTTTCAAAGGACTAAATTTTAGAGCGGAGCGAAACACTGCAAAAGATTGTAATCCATTTGGGTCCATTTTAAGTGCAAACACATCCAAAACGAAATCAAAACGAAATCATTTTAATGCTCTACATTCATCTATTCAACCAGCAGGAAGACCTGGGACTGTTAATTGATGTTTATAAATATACATATTTATAAAACGTGAAAGTAATTGCAATGACACATCCCGCCATGCCTTGTTCTATCTGTGATGTTCTGTCTTGTGAACAATGCTTTTCAACCGACAGCACTGTTCAATCTGCCTATATCAGGCGTTCGTTCTCGGTGGGGCTTCTGAAGTCTGCTGTTCCCTTTTCTTTTAATTTTTGTGTGAATACGATTCATATAGGGCTTTTCCCTCTATCCTGGTCGTTTTGTTGTTCCGAAACGGGACTTATTTTACCAATATAGGTACCGTGGGACTTAGCTGAAAAGTCTCTTTATGATCATGAGCAACTCGAATATGAACTCATTATCCAGCTGGAAAATCTCTACACAAGTAGATTTCGATGCACTCTTCAGGTGGTCCAGTTCTAATTATATATATATATATATATATATATATATATATATATATATATATATATATATATATATATATATATATATATATATATATATATATATATATATATATATATATATAAAACACTGAGTCCAGCCACAGCTTGTTCTATATTTTTGGATACAGTTGACTGCAACAGGTGAGGGAGCTGATTTTGAGTGACATAGACATATCTAGAAAGTGGACGCTTGTATCTTGTGTGTTTTTGACGCAATTATGCCTCGCAAGAAATGATAGTTTAAAAACCAATGATACAAATGCTATTTTCTTGGCATTTCAGTCAGTTGAAACTGTGTGGAGTACGTATAATTATAGCATTAGTCAAATATGATCCATAAGGATTTGAGGTTAATTCACATCCACTTTTCAAGAAACGAACGATGGTGTGACTTGATATTTTTCGTTATTTATTTAATTAGAGGAAACGTGCTTTGTCCTATAGCTATGATTTCGTGTGGTATTATTTCTTAAAATCTTCTTACAAAATGTACGAATGGTTGGTGTATTGTATATCCACGTAAATGCAATGGCTTTGAAGCAGATGAATATACTTTGTCCTGGAAAATGTTTAGAATTCTCCCTGTTACGCAAAGAGTAATATCACACGAATAACAACAGAGATATTCTGGGTGAGAATTATTGGGATGTTCTCTTTCTTAATTTTCCCCAGTGTCAGCTACGTGATATGTTCCCGTGTTGGAATCATCATTTCATGAATTACTGAAAAGTATGAATGGTCACGTGCCTTGCCCAGAGCACTTCTTAAGTATGAAGCATTTAGCTTTCGGACATAGTTAACTCGTATCAGATTGAAATTTTGACCTCAATTATGTGCAAGTTGAATTTCCTGCTTGAACAGATAAAGTATCTTGACAAGCCTAGAAATCTCGGCATTCAAGACCTCTATCAGACTGGCGTTTCAATATAATCTATTCCATGCAGATTGAGTCAACTCTCCGTTTTCTTTTGCGCTGTGCAAAGGTTATGCGATATTCAGTGTTCCTATTTAAGAGTGATACAAATCCCATATGAGACATTTAGTGTCGTGCACAGATTGTGTTCGTATTGATTCTCTGACAGACCAGAGACGCAACATACAAATAAGATGACGTCAAAATACAAAACTCGATTAGTAGCTGCCTATATGTCCTTTTGATTCCAGGGTATCTTCTCTCGCAATTATTTCAGAACTATACAATGAGCAACACAAATTGATAGTCAATCGTCAAAGAGCATTTAGGCTGGATGGGAGTGCTTTCGCGAAGAAGGGGTTAATACTTTCTCTCATCAAGAATGATCAAGTTCCACTTTGATTACAGCAATTATTCGCGAGAGGGGTTTATATAGGCAAAGCCTGCTTCCCAGTCTTCCTTTTTTTCTCAATAAAATATGTTTAAAACAAGTTGCAGGTTTTTGTATGTTGCTCAGAGCAGTACGTGGTATTAATTCAGGCATTGTTGCATCGCTCCGTAATTCCTTAGGTGCCAAGTGTTCACTGAATCAACAGCTTTGCGCTCAAAGTGCGTCGAGGAATGCTGTTGACCTGGCTATTCGTATTCGCTTTTATGGTCTGTGGAACTGCAGGCCAGTTGGTACTTAAATATAAAAGGGCGGCTTAGAAAGAATATGAGTCTAAAATGATCAATGTGTTAATTCAGATCACGCCACCTATTGTCGAAAATGACAGTTGAGTAAAAAGCACGTTGGCAGTGTTGTTACATTGATGTTGTGGTAGGCTCGCTTGTTAGCCTACTTCATCTGCTCAACATCGATGCACCAACAGACTGGAGAGATAGAATTGACTACACAGTGCACATGTTTGTTTTTATTTAGTGCACGTCGTCATGCTCTCACGCATGTACCTATTTTTACATGTACCACAGTATTAACGTGTGTTCTTATACCATTTTCCTTTATGGCATTGCCCCAAGCAACAGATTTGTTAGCAGCAGCACCCCTCGACTACAATTACAACAATTATTGAATAGATGAAGTTAATAATTTGTGTAATTCTAATGCAGGAGAGACGGTCTGCCTTGGAGGCAAATAATAAGGGGTTAACAATTATGTATACTGGGCACAATTGCGCACTTCTTTTTCTTTTTTTTTCTTTCTTGCTTGCTAATAGTAATATAAAGGCACTCTTACCAAGAATGCAATATGGAAGGAGAAGCAACGCATTGGTTGTTGATACCTACGGCTTCCAATTTTTTAATCAAAATTGTGCCTGGGGTATTGTTACAATGAAATAATGAACGCTCCCGTGCAAAAATGTGACCAAGTTTCCCAAAAGGCGTGTCATCTCAGTAGTAACTTTACTCCATGTACAAAACATGCCAATCAAACAGAAATATGACGTTTGCGTTTTATGTTTTCTTAAAGTCTATATTTTCCGACAAACGTGCATGGGGTCCGAAAACATAAATTCAGCTTGTTTGGCGGACTACTTGGCACCCATGCACGTCTAGCGGAAATGCATTTAAATGATAAAGCTCTAAATCAAACTATTAAAGACAGCATCCTTTACCGTTCGCAATTAACGTGTTACTATATATATATATATTCATATGGCCTCCGTGCCCTAACTTATGTTACCTGAATCTGTCAATCAGTATTCAGAGAGCCTCGAACATGACAGTCTGGCTTGGCGTCATGATAATTTACTAAACTTTTGTTTCAAGACATGCGAAAATTGAACTCACCCTTGCAGGGGATGATCCGAACTACAAATATTGACACAAATATGTTCAGTCGTTCTCACTTAGTGGTCCAAGCACGAGCCTACACCAGATAGCACCTTATATGTATAAGATAAAGTGCGTAGTCATAGAACACGTAAAACCCCATCCCTTTACCACATCTAACAGGAATCAAAATTGATACGAAACCTACCAGCACGTACTTGAAAAAAGAACCGTTGATTTGTGGTAAATGATAAGAACAGACCTCTTACATCAGTATGTAAATTGTGTGTCATGCCAGTGTCCCTCGGGGATTTCAAAAGCACCACTGGTACACTAGCAACAATGGTAGCTTTGGAACAGAAAATTCATAAGACCAAGTGGGATAACCTACTCCCGATGCTGGTCAATACACTGTGTTATGGACGTGTAGCATTTCATTTCTGGTACGTTCGGTCAATGATGCAACACTGCGAAAACTGCAGCCGATGAATCGGCCTGCAACTGTTTGCGTTTATATTCATGGAAGCGTCTAAGTTCCTGTTATTTGTGTTTTTGTTTACATATTTTGTTTTTGTTTAGTTGATCTATTTTTTATTTATTCTTTTGGGGAGGGGAATATTTTTTGTCTACAATAATATATCATCAGCGAACAAATTTCCTCGACTCACGCTGAAAGCCAATGCGCCAAGAGTGTTCGGAGAAAGCAGTTGACTAAGTATACGGAGGGTACATTTGTTGAGCGTAAAGGTACTCCCAGACTAAATTGCCAGCATCAATATGACCAAGCAGGGAAGAACGATTGGGCGGCGGATCTAATTTCTGTGGGAAGCGGCAACGATAAACATGAAGGAACTGGCTCTTACACACGTTATAGAAAAACCTACCACAGAAATAACATGATGATCTTTAGAGCAAGACGTCACTTTTGTATGCTTGTTGTTCAAATCTATCTCTGTTGAGTCACACTTAAATTTCGACGCTAAGTGTAAAAAAAAGTTCTCACATGACCAGCCGCAGAAACGTAAACTAAAATACATCCAATGCGTTCCGTTGCAGACTACTCCGGTTTCTCTGATGACATAGACCGTGACTACTTTTGATAAAATTAGGCGATATTAGGTGTTATGTGGTCTTATTGTCCAGTTTCATCATCCTGTAAAGCACACGTGGAAAAATTCTCTTTTCCCATCATGTTTTTAATAAGAATGGTGAACGTTATGACTGTGACATCAAAAATTTTATGCATTCGTGCATCTATGTATAAGGAAACAGAATTATGTATTATTGTCTTCAAAACTATCTTTTGGCTTAGTTGCTAAAACAATATGTAAGGTCAAGATCAATTGGTTTATGTGAGTTCTCAGTAGAGAACTCTGTAGGCAGGCAGGCTAGGTATGTGGATCTCCATTCCATTGAAATCTGCACAAATGTAACTTTAAAACCGCTCAGTAACACCAAATTTCTTGTGCTAAATGTTTGTATATAGTTGAGATACCCTTGTAAATTTGATAACTGTTACTGCAAAACTATGCAATGTATTGAATGTTACTTTAACATAGATTTTATAGAAATACACACCTCTAACCCGCAAGACTTGTGTGTGTTTAGTTGTGTATTCAGCCAAATACACATACAATTCTTAATTGCAACCCTTCCTACTAGGTAGACAAGTATACAGCAACACCTGTGCCATTGAGAGTGATTGTTATAGGCTTGGCCTGGTATGCAAACCATCTGCATGATATAGGTCAATACCTTTTTTACTTTCTCTCCTTATTTTCGAGTCTTTTACTCTGATATTATCTTATACTAAAACAGTGATGATGCTGAAAGTAGCTGCGTGTGAGGGTCACATGTTCTCAGTCCACAAATGGCTGAAATTTAATGAGTGATAGCACGTAAGCTGATGTCAGGCACCTTTTGAGAAATATGATGTCATTTCCTGCAACGTCATCGTGTCTTTGGGAGGAGGTTTCATTCAAATGGGAAAGGAAAACTTAAATATTGATATCCATGAATAGCAACTGAGTGTTTTCACTGCTAATCATAGAAAAATTATGATCATCCGGAGAGCCGTGGCGACTCCAGATTAAAATTGTTCGTGAATAGAACCTCTTTGCCAGAGTGCCGTTGTTATGGGATGTCCATATTTCTTATGCAATCAAGTACTCTCGTAAATACATTCCCTTCCCCCCTCCCCCAATGATCCAGGTCGGCAGGTATGCTTTGTGCTGTTTGGATGTTCTGATTTTGTACCCCAAGAGTAAACTCATTATAATTCCATCAAAGTTCACTGAATTGACAAAACAATGCCAAATTAATATTCTTAGTCAACCACTTCACGCTCAAGTACGCACAAGCTTACAATTGCACAGACCATAACGATAGCCCAAGTGAACAGATTTCCTCGGTGATGTTTAAGGGCAATGTATTCAAAACAGGCTAGGGAAGGCTGTTGACCTGGTACCGAAACAGTTAACACGGAACCCCTTTGCTTTGGGTCTTTTTCAATTATTAAAGATATATTCATCCATTAGCATGACAAAATGCACTTCATTATTTATTTCCGAGTTCCTCTGTGTGTACTTATCACCAAAGGCCACGAGTACGAGATGCGAGAATCAGTTCAGGAGTTTGTCAGAACCTATAAAGAATGCGTGTCTGGTGCCATTTTGTTAAGAAAAATTAATAGATGGATGCGTGCATTAAAATATCTGGCAGGCCAATGAACCATAGCAACATACAAGGCATACATGCTCATGAAATAATCAAGCAAAGAGACAATGAGTGCGTTGGTCCATTAGTAGACCACAAGCACAGTGGCGGGGCACATGGAGATTTTTTATGAATATTTCTTCCCGTTCTTTCTTTCTTTCTTTCTTTCTTTCTTTCTTTCTTTCTTTCTTTCTTTCTTTCTTTCTTTCTTTCTTTCTTTCTTTCTTTCTTTCTTTCTTTCTTTCTTTCTTTCTTTCTTTCTTTCTTTCTTTCCTTTTATTTATTTAGGGTCTACATATTGGGAACCGGGAATTATCGTAAATAGAAGTTTAATTAATATACCGGTGAACACAACTTTATTCTTTGACCGGGGCCACTGGCTCAGTATCGCAATACTGGTCTTCCGCCAGGCGCTGGATGATGCATGCTAAAATAATATGAATGACATTACATAGATTGATTATAAAAAAGGACAATAATTAAAAGAGTGTTGTGATACAAACACATATAAACTTTGGTAAAACATAATTATTACTCTAAAGGTTCCCATGGCATCAGATGACAAATATTTGCTCAAAGTGATAGTCACTTGGACAGAATAAAGTTTCATAGCTGCAACCTTTTTAGTGGTGCCGGGGATTATTTGCATTCCATAAGCCATACCACCAAAAAAAAAAAAAAAAAAAATGAAAATTAGGCAATCGTATGTCCAGTGGTCGTATAATTTACTTTTTCGACAAATAAAAATTGTTTACCACTAACACGCTATACCAATAATGTTCAGATCGTTTACCTCTTTATTTGTGATCCGTTTTATTACTACAAGTTAAGGCCTGTCACGGTTTGGGTGTGGGGCTGGCAGGTTAGGTACCTGTCCATCCGAGGCCATTTCATTTTCGGAACTGGGTTTGTGTATTCTCATAAAAATTAATTTTATTGTGCGAGGTTCCAGCTCGGACTCCGCATTGCGACACGGCATCTTACTTTTGACCGCACGCAGCCCAGTTTTGTACGCTCTTGTACTTTGACACTAAACCAACCGGTCGACAGCCTCATTAAACGTACAATTCTAACCTTGTAGACTTTTCATTTGCTCCCCCCCCCCTCCCTTTTTTTTTCTCTTCTAGATATTGGTTTGTAAGTTTAATTCAATACAAATTTTTGGCCTTTTTGTCCGTGTATTTGTGCATAAAAATGGGAAACGTCAAACTTTGCCCTATCGTTGTATAGCGGCATGATTGTCGCTTTGTTGCTACTGCATCTCCTGGACCTAAATCGGTTATCCAGCTAAGGCTTTCATAGTTAGGGTTTCTACTAGCGGGAAACACAAGGCACTGGTGCTGAAAAAAAATATGCATCAGCTATAGTTGTCTGACTTAATTTCACATCATGCAAAATGAGTGGGTTCAACTTATCTGTGATGAAGGGACAGATGCATGAGCAAATTAGTGGGCATCCCTGCGTTAAACCCTGTCCAGCTGTGTTATAAGTAAACAGTGTTCACAACCCGGTGCGCTCTGCGGACCCAAAAGCGCTTGGCGCGCAAAAAAGATGATGTCAATCATATCGTCTTTCCCTGTAGTTCAGTGAAAGCATAATGGCAAAAACTGAATATCAGAGAAAAGAGACAAAGTAGAGGAGCTGTACAACCGCTTTGGGTGGAAAAGCGTTGGGGACTCTAGGTATGGTGACGGAGCCGTTGATGTCTTGGCAACAATATAAATTTGCACATTTTATCTTTATGCAGTTCATTCATAACTCAATCTTTGGTGCTAAATATTCATTCATTTTATTGTGTTCAAATAAACCAGAAGGGAACATTGCCTTTTTTTGCACCTTTAAGTTAGCAGAGATTACGAAGAGCGTTTGGAAGGGTAATGATATGGCAGATGATAAATTGTTCGCCTTGTAACTAACTTCGAAAAACATACTTGCTTTCTCATCTCCCAAAATCTAAAAACTTATAATTAAAAACAAAAGCCTGCATTTGTTATCAATATGAGTTAGTATGAGGACCTTTGATAATAATACACTTTGATATGAGTGAATGAAATTGTACAAAATGTTGCCCGGGATTTATTTCTCTAAATATGTTTCTCAAACTTACGTTAGTACACGGTTTTACATAAGAACACTCAATAAGAAAATGGTAAAATCCAGTCTCATGAAATAATTGTCGACAAGGCATCTTTAATTATTATCTATCGTCACCATGCAATATTTTTGATTGAGAAGAAGTTACCCATGACAGAGCCACTCAAAATTTAAAACTGACTGTAGTGTACTGGTAACAATATATTTAGAGTAGAGTAATAGAAATTCAATTATTCAATAAAATACAAACATCTGGCTGGCCTCGTCTGATGAGACAAGATCATGCAATCTGCCATTTCACATCAAGCTGTGTATGAATACAGAACCGTCTGCGTTAACAATAACAATGATTCAATATCGTTACTTCTATTGAAATATTCTGCACTACAAATTCAATTTTATGTTTTTGAAAAAAAATACAGAGGGAATTGTGTTGAACCCTATCCCGCTTGAACCGCCAGTTAACAAATGTAAACGTCTGTGTCAGTTTTTATCTACACTCAAAAACAATAAAAAGCGATTTAATTGAGTTTTACATGAGACCAATCCAGATAACATAGCCAATGCTTGCCATCTGTCCTTGGAGTTGCTTAGAGCCCAATCACGCCAAGGAGAGCTGTTGATCCGATATTAATACCCGTCTTTACTCACCGGAGAAAAGTGTTAAATGGCTTGGAGAGGCAGACGAGCTAGATATAGCAGTATTTATGTCGTGCCCATTACAATATCAATTGACAAAAAGCGCTGATGAGTGACAATGTAAAATTGAAAAAGAATAAACATTTATTCAAGGATATTAGCTATCCTGTTTTGTTGATGTTAATGGGTTCTAAAAAGCGTTATGAAAAGGCAAAAACATGATTTGTCTGCACATTATCATGTGTTTAACGACAACGGTTATATGTGACACTTACTAGGTGACAGCTATGCTTTGCGGGTTTTCATTTTGGAGGAGATAATGATGATGATGATGATGATGATGATGATGATGATGATGATGATGATGATGATGATGATGATGATGATGATGATGATGATGATGATGATGATGATGATAAAGTATAAAGTATAGACACATTTGTTTTACATGGATTGTGAAAGAAGTCAAGCATTGACTTATCGAGTCACTCTCCATGGCACAGATGTTGGCGTATACTTCCTACCTTGCCTAGTGGAGGAAACCGAAGAACTCGGAGAAAACCACCGTGCACGGTTAAAGTGGTAGGAACTTTTTCCACATGCTGCCCAGGATGAGAATCGAACCCGGGTCGCAGAGGTGAAAGGCGAGCGTCTTACCGCCCAGCCAACCGTGCACCCTTGGTAAATGATGATGATGATGATGATGATGATGATGATGATGATGATGATGATGATGATGATGATGATGATGATGATGATGATGATGATGATGATGATATGGATATGTGCTAATTGTTTGATCTATTCATTTCGGTACTAGGTCCATATAGATTAAAATTTAGGAGCATTTTTGGTTCAATGTCTTTGGATCATGTATTGCTGATTATGAAAAGTGTTGTTTAATAATTATGACATGCAGACATCAATTATTATTCCCGGAAAAGTAAGTGTATTAGTAAGTATGATCTTAGTGGTAAAACCAATATAGCTATCAAAACCTGGGAGCCACAGTTAATGGCCTCTGAGCGCCATACGGAGTGGCTCAATTCAGTTCTTTTATCCCATGATTGGGTTCCAGAGAGAGTAATGAAGCCATAATTTACGACCGTGCGACCAGCTTTTCCGTAAACGATGGTACTTCCATATTTGGTCATATTCGCGTGTGTTTTCGATTGGAACTGAATGATTCTACGACGTGGAAACCACTCGTTGCTACGTGAATCGTTGTTTGCACTGCAGAATCAATTTGCTCTAAGCTAAACGAGTATCTGTGATTATTATTATTATTATTATTATTATTATTATTATTATTATTATTATTATTATTATTATTATTTTGTACCTTTTTTATTAGTACGATCATTATAAATTATGCGGTTTACGTAAAACGACCGCAAGATATGTTTCATCATACACCAACGCCCAGCAACAGTGTACCCTGCAACGTGTTAGGATTACTGTGTCGAGGTGGCACCCGTTTTTAGTCGTCAAAAGTTCTGCCGATATGATGACCCACGGTAGATGAATCATATCGGCGAGACGCCGGGTACGGAAGTGGCGTTTTGTGGATGTGATATGTGCATAGTTTCCCCTTGCGTAAAGGCACCGCATGCAGAGGTGGCGCTCATTTTGAAACTTAATTTGCATGTCGAGATGTCTCGCATGTTCAGGCTTTTGATGTGGAGGAAGCACCTGCGGGGATGCGCTGTGGCTGGCTCCTATGTAAAGGGCCTTGGTACAGAAAGAATCCGGGAGTGGGTGGGAAGGGTACTTCCATGTAGGATTGTACTGGGTATGTGCCGCGGGAAAGGCCCTGTTTTCATTACTCCCAGGATTAAAAAACAAAAAACAAAAACAAAATGTACACACCTGGATAGGGGTAACAATTGGGATGCACCAATGCAGCACTCCTTTCGACACATTGCAGGATTAAGAAAGGGAATATTTTTACACTTGGTGTAGGATTAAGATAGGTTATTGTATAAGAAATGTCCGTGGCACCCACCCACCCCCCGCCATGTTGAGTATGTGCACCCCCCCCCCCCCCCCCCAGAACGAGCTCCAACGTGGGAAGTCCTGAATGTAGAACAGGCTCGCATCTGGAGACGCTGGATTTAGCGCAGGCACCTATGTGGAGGCCCATGTGGGTGCATTTGGTGTAGAGGTGGCGCACATGTATGGGATTAGTGGGTCCGGTTGCAGGGTCACAACATGCCGTTGTGTGGCCTGTTTTGCAGGATGGTCACGCAATGCAAATCTAACCCTGTTGAGCATGTTGAATACTTGTTTACAGTACATTACCTAACCACAACCAGTGCCCAAACTGCCCATTAGTGTAGAACTGTAAAGAGCTGCCAAGAGAACAGCCGTGTAAAAGCATTGATTAAAAACAAAAAAATCAGGGCACGTGTATGGTAATATTGAAACCGAAAACATGCATTATATGTAATCTATTTCTCCCATGCCTGAAAAGTCGTATGCAACAGATAAGGCGAACACATACAGCAATTCTTGTAAGGTGGATCTTTGTCACAAAATGACGTCGAAGGTCAGTTTGACTTCCAATCCGGGAGATATTCCCTCTTTGGCAATATTTAAAGGGTGGAGTTTGGTTGCTCACTGATTGGTCACTGCCTGAATAATATGCGCAAGCAAAGAAACCAGGAAATTAACTCTTTTAGAGCCAAGATTTAACTGAGTTAATAGTTCAATGCGCCTAAAACGCGGCAAGGGAAGCTGCTGACCTGCGCCATTAATATGGTCTGTGTTCTCTTCTGGTAACTGCAGGCACGCTGGTAGTTGAAGGCAAGGCCAGTTTGAAAAACAAATCCGAATTTAGCATTGCTATGTCAATTCCGAACACACCAAAGGCTGTGAAGGATTTAATGAAGCAAATATTATTATAGGGAGGGTGAGTCTGTAGCGATACACTGGTTGAGATGAAGCGGAAGCTGGAACTGGATTGGTTTACAGACTAGAGGACCGACTGACTGTACGGTTAAATGGGACGTCAGAAATGACGTTCCAACTGACTCCCTTCGATGATTAGATGCATGGGATAGTTTTGAAGTTAACGGACTAGAGCAGAAACCCCCGCCCTCCGAAAAAAGGGAGGACAAAATTGGACAGAACATACGAGCTATCTACATAGATCAAGGTTAAAGAAGGTGTCAGGATGAGAGCACAATATCAGATTTAAGCTGCTAGACCACAGAGTGGGAACAGAAAAGAGATCAGTACATGCAATAGACGAAAAAATGTCAGACAAAAATCTTTAAAAGAACAAGAAATCAGAGAAGAGACACATGAAGACAGGACATCAGAGATGAGACGAATGGAGATAGGCAAAGTGATATAACACCACGGGAATCGAGCAAAATGCGTCCAGATCGGGGTAGAGACCAGTTAGACATTTTAAAGATGTAATGAATAAACAGCAGATGTGCGATAGAAATGACACGGTGATGCGTCAGACCGGCAGAAAGCGACTAAGGGCTGCAAGGAAGACGTGCAGCATGAACGAAAAAAGTAAGTCAGACTATTCACGAGGGATTAAATAAAATAAATCACAAAATGCTTTTGTGACAATATATGAATTATGCATGGAAATAAGTAGATATCCGACGCAAAGTAACTAAATATTCGTTCTTCGTGTGCATAGGTATATATGGGTCATATTGCGACAACAGCATGTTGAGCTGAGATCAAAATAAATCGTCAAAGACAGCAATTCACAAAGTACATAACCTGCTCAAGGTCTTACTCATATCTACTGACTGCATTTAATTCTCCGTGGACTTTCTGGATCCAACCAGCTTGACTGCATATGTACAAATTACACGTTAGTCCAAGATTGAAGGTATAACTGCAAAACTGACATCAAGAGAGGGGGAGATAGGTTATCACGTGTCAGCTGAAAAACAACATACGTCACACAAAGTAAATTTTTGTCCAATCCCCGGGGCACAATCACATTACACATGAAAAGGAGCTTCGTTGGAATTAGTCCCTTGATACTTACCCAGCAGGGAATAATGTAGACTGACACATACTGTGGTTCTTGCACACTTGAATGCTCAACTGCACAGTAGGTAGGCTAGCATTAAGATTTAAAGATTAGAAGCGAAACGTTCAGCATATCCAAGAAAATAATACAACAAACTTATAGTCTGTAATATTTCTACACAAAAATAAAGATTTTTACAGATAACCAAAGAAAAGCCATTTACTACTTTAACTAGCCATTCTACAGCTTAAATAACATGTGGATATTTTGGTAATTGGTAGCCCTAAAATAGGGTAGGGTTTCACCGCCAAAATATTTTACATGTTAATGTATGTATGTATGTATGTATATATATATATATATATATATATATATATATATATATATATATATATATATATATATATATATATATATATATATATATATATATATATATATCAGGAAATGAAATTAGCTTAGCTCATAAAAGTAAACAAATGATCCTATCTAACATAAGATTCAGTCATAATTATCTAAAAAAAATCAAATATCCTGCAACATTTCTTCCATCACCAAACATGAAAATCGTTAGCCGAGATTCATATATTCCACGTCCTATCCTATCACTACCTGCCTGTAAATTATAGTTCTACAGTTCACATGGTCTACCCTATCACTGCCATTATTTTTATATTCCCATTTTTATATTTATTTTAATCTGCATTTTCAACCAACTTTGTAACAACACGTTTAATTGACATTTTTTGAGAAAAAAAGTAATATCAACCTGAAAGGAAAAGATAATGCGTCTTCGACAGTTGACATTTCGAGAGCGCTCGGGAACGTGAAATACCAGAAATTATATCTCTGAAAGCGACTACTTGTCTCACCTTCACATTTAAAGAAGCAAACCCGCAAGCCAATTACCGACCATAGGTAGGTGGATAATAACTTTAATGGCAAGTACAAGTACAGATATGTATAGCCACTTCCTTGTAAATATAAGACCTGTAAAGTAAAGGGCAAAACTATGGAACAATTCACTTTTCGATATAAAGCAAGGTACAAACTTACAGCAATTCGCAAACCTAATCAACAAGTGGGTTGGCCTATCATGTACGTGCTCAGTCTGTGTGCTATGTCAATTCAGAAATTAAGCTGTTTTAAACTTGACTTGGTTTCCTGATTACCGGCTGTAAATATTTATCATCTGTAAGATCATTGTACATGCAATGGGAGGATTGAGATCCTATGGCTAAAAAGCATGCATTGTATTATTATTATTATTATTATTATTATTATTATTATTATTATTATTATTATTATTATTATTATTATTATTATTATTATTATTATTATCATTATCATTATCATTATCATTATCATTATTATTATTTTGCATGCCCAGATGCATCGAAAATTACACTTAATGGTTCAATTCTGAAACTCGGGCCTATATGCTGACGAATTGTATTATGTATTCCTGGGAACGGATTTCATTAAGCAATCCGATAACAGGATGGTGCCCTATAAAAACCATTATCGTGTTGACAGAAGAAAGCATGGTGATAAACACGCTTAGGACACTCGGTAGCATTTGATGGAAAGAGACAAGACAAGACAAACAAACAGAAAAGAACACAGGATTGCCCACCAAGGACACCAGGGATTACGAGTTACTCGCCTACAGCATGTAAAACTTTGGTCAAGACAAAATGCGTGTTGTGGGATAGTACCCAACCACCAGCAGACTGACCATTTGAAATTGAAACTTCCAAAAATATTTTCATAATATATATCATTGAGGAGGAGGAGGAGGAGGAGGAGGAGGAGGAGGAGGAGGAGGAGGAGGAGGAGGAGGAAGAAGAAGAAGAAGAAGAAGAAGAAGAAGAAGAAGAAGAAGAAGAAGAAGAAGAAGAAGAAGAAGAAGAAGAAGAAGAAGCTCTACATGCGATTTATAAATATGTCTTGAATACATAGCCAATTTACAACTGCGTGAAATTCTGTTTGCACCATTATTCCAAAATTTGCAACACTTACAGACTTAGAAATACCACCAATCAACTCAACAGACACTCAGCGGACTAGCATCAAAATCATTGTTTCCCTGGTCACCATGGGAATAATTTGGGCAAGCTGAATGCCATATGAATGCGCAAACTGTTTTTTTTTCACATATATCGAAGCGTATTTACAAGCTTATCTTATGATAATTTGTAGGCTAGGGAGTTTTAATGTTGATGGTTACCTCTTTATATATATGTATGTATATATATATATATATATATATATATATATATATATATATATATATATATATATATATATACATATATATATATTTATAATTACATAAATATATATATGTATATATGTATATATATATATGTATGTATGCAGGTATGTATGTATGTGTGTGTGTGTGTGTGTGTGTGTGTGTGTGTGTGTGTGTGTGTGTGTGTGTTCAATGCCTTTTCCTGTTATTTCATATGTGGAAAAATTGAATAGACCAAGATCTGTAAGCCCAAGTACCATTTCAGCACTATAAATCATAAACCGATAATCAAAGAACAATGTCCTATTCCATACCATTCACCGAAAAAAATAAAGATTTCAAAATCCTTGTACGTGGTAACAATTTATTTTGTATACGGACCAAATCATTCATAATAATGTTTTAGGCTTTATTAACTTTTAAATAAAATCGGCTGATTAGCAGAAAACCACCGCAAGACTCGTTTTGGTGCCAAAATCCCCGGATAAGTCCTTCTGCTCTCTGCCGACACCATGTTTGTATTTTTAATACAGATATCTCGAGCTGACGTATTACACAATGAAGCAAACATGATGTTCCTTTATTGATAGGCCTACTTATAAACGTAACCTGCGCTTACATTAATCCGGTGGAACACAAAATACTCTTTCCTTTATGTTATATTATAATACATTACAAGCACGGGTGAATAATTGAAGTAATTATTTTGTACAAAAAATTAAACGTTATATGTCTTTGGCTGGTGGGACCCGGCACCACTCTCAACCTAAAGGTAGCTTAGACTGTTCAACAAGGAAACAAAGCATTATTTTGGTAGAATGGAAAAAATTGACACTAAATTTTGACATGCGATGTCGTATCAGGCCAAACTACCACAGATGCAAGCTTTATTTGCTGGTTATATCTCAAAAGTCAAATGTAGTGCAATACCTCCACACC
Organism: Hermodice carunculata; assembly: GCA_964020975.1. Taxonomy (NCBI): domain Eukaryota; kingdom Metazoa; phylum Annelida; class Polychaeta; order Eunicida; family Amphinomidae; genus Hermodice; species Hermodice carunculata. The sequence goes on from OZ026627.1 coordinate 21,603,475, forward strand.
ACTGATCCAGTTATAGGTTTGCCAGGTTTTACACACTGTGTGTGCGTTCCTGTCACTGCCTATCTGTTTAATGTATGTATGTTTGTATGTATGTATGTATGTATGTATGTATGTATGTATGTATGTATGTATGTATGTTTGCATGTATGTACAAATACATCGAAGAATTTGTTTTTGCATTTATATAATCTGTTGGACACATCCAGCAGATATTTTCAAATGTGCCAGGTCGACCTGCAAAGACAAAACCTGGTCTTCAGCGAGTAGGAGCTTGGAGTACCGCCACTTGCATGACCAATAGTGGCTTCTTGACTCAGTGTTATATTAAATCAAAAAAGCCACGCTAGATTAAAACAATATACGAGCGTGTGATGGTGCTGAAATAACGCGTGCACCTAGACATTCAGGCACCTTTTTTTAATAATGCGAGACCTGTACAATACAAAAAGCAAATTTCTGTGTGTTATATTTTCAGAAGACTAGGTTGAACACGGAGTGTAAAATTATATTTCACTCAGTCTTCAAGCCCTCGAACTACATATAAATATATTCTCGGTAGATTGAAGTCCTTTGTATATTTGTATAATATCTTATCCGTTATTTTAACAGTCTGGGACAGCAATTTTCGATGGTCTTTTATAATATGTAATATATCAACATCAGAAGCCGTTAATCACTATCCAATTCTACTTACCTGCTATCTTTCGCGGCTGAGACCCGCCACTTTTTCTAGTTTTACAGCTAGTTTATATTCCACACCGAGGGAAAATATATGCTTGATACACCTTCAACTTCAAAGGGTCGATCACACCCTTGCATGTCCCATATAAATCACCTCCTATAGACTTGATAAATAAGAAAGTTTTATTGCGGCAAACAGTTGCATTAGTACTTACGTATGTATGCATGCATGTATGTATGTATGTATGTATGTATGTATGCATGCATGCATGCATGCATGCATGTATGCATGCATGTATGTATGTATGCATGCATGCATGCATGCATGCATGTATGCATGCATGTATGCATGTATGTATGTATGTATGTATGCATGCATGCATGCATGTATGTATATCATAGAGGGGCTCGTTCTTGTTTTATGTTGTATGTTACCAATAACATTAAAAGAAAAATAATATGATGAAATCAATTTAATTTTATGAAACAGTAATCATATCATTATACAGATTTTCTGGCATTAAAATTCTAATAGGATTTAGTCGACCCCTAGAAAATAAATGCTCCATGGAGATGAAATGAAAAGTTAGACCGAAACGAGACATCCTGCTGGTACAAACCGAGCCAGTTCTAGTGCAAAACCTCGACACAAGCACATATTAACATCTGGTTTGACATATTTTATAGCTTAGTTAAAGAAGTAGCTACATCTGCATCGCATTTCTAAACGCATTAAACATTCAGACATGATGATGTACATCTCTCTATTCCTGAAAAAAGAATCAGGTGTACTCAAACATATTATCACTTACGGTATCAGGTCGGTAGTGGAAAATACGTTATCAGTTATAATATAATATGACACTGTGTCGGGGATTCAATACAGGAACAAAAAGGTAGCACAACCAACCTATATTTGTACAAAACAAAATTCATTACACTACACTCACATTTAACCATTTTGTTTAAATCTATTTTAGGCGGCAGGGTCTGTCAAATGTTTACCACTACTGATCGACAATTAGATTAATTTTTCGTACAAAGGGAAAAGCAAAGTTTTTTTTTAACAAGCATTTTCTATCTCAGAATAGACGCCACTGGAGGGCAACCCTATGCCATTGCCTACTTTCCGTCTAGTCAGACCAGCTCGACTGAAACTTTATTCTTTCACACCAACTGAAGCTAAAAAGTGTCTTTAAAGCTCTGCAGTGCTAGAGAGCCTTATAGAGTTAGTAATGCATTCATAGAACTCCCGGGCCTGCGGTCCAAGCGACAGCTGGCTCAAGGCAGAAGCAGCGAGCTGCTCCGCCGACAGAGTCTGCCCAGACTCGGCAATAGAGGTGGTGGCCAATGCGGCAGAAGACAGAGCCTGCTCACGCAACCGCTGGTCCTCACCTGGTTGGTCTGCCAAGCAGATACGGAAGCACAAGAAAGGGCATACAGGGTTGAACTTCTGAATGTTTTTATTGCAATACTTAGCGCTGCTACATACAGACCCTATTTGCAAGCTACGAGTGTCAACATAGTGTTAATTAAATTATACTTTAAGCCCTCTATAGGTCTATCAGCTATTAAACCTTGTGTAAGGACGTACTGTACTCCAAACGCAAAAAATGAGGTTTAAAGATAAAATTCTATGATAATAAATTCAAAACTAGGCGGTTTTGCCGAACAAACCCTAAAAAAAGACTGATGCATTTTGTGCGCCAGACCAGGTCCAGCAGAAATCTGTATCCCCAAATTTGGACTTGGGCTGTTTACAAGTTTTGAAGCCAACTGAGGGGCCACTCATATGAACATGAAGTTACAATAGGTCTGGTCCTACGAACATTTACTTCTAAATGTTAGCGTCAGTAGCCTACAATGTAGACCCTTTAGACATTTGTCAATGCTTTAGGCCTATTAAACGTTCATTTTGAAGATGTGCGAGCCCTATTAGCGGAATGTAGGCCTATATTCTACTGGAGCATGGACCCTAATTTGGTTTCAGCCAGGCAGGCGTCTTCGGTATTTAGAGCGTAAATGCTACGTAAGGCAGCTGTGCCTGTTCGCAACTCTGGTCTTTCGTGTGTCCACTTTGAATCAGTCTACATACAGATTAATTTCCAAACGGCTTTTTCAAATCATCAAAGCTAACTAGATGTTACTTTCATGCCACTAACAACGCTGCCTTTCAAACTCTCCATCCAGAGGGAATGATGATGCTGAAAATTAATAATAGGCCTAATAATAATGATAATGATAATAATAATAATAATAATAATAATAATAATAATAATAATAATAATAATAATAATAATAATCATTATCATTCTTATTAAAATGGATTAAAACTGAAGAAGTCGGTATAATAAATGTTCTCAATGGGGAACAATTGTAAGAACGGTGGGTCAGATGTAACAGTTGTTGCAAACGTTCCCACCCCTACCCCTACCCTCCATCTTTTAATGTTTTTTTTTTATGATAAACTGACTGCAGACATAGGCATATGAATGAAATATAAATCAACGTACTGTTTCTTCTGAACGGTCAGATGCCTTTCTCACATGTAGGTAATGTTATGTAATCGAAAAAAATATATTGAAAACGAAAAAGTTAACTTACGTGGTTGAAAATTGGACTTTCATTCATAAACAGACAGTGTCCCCGCATACGCGCCACCTTTCCGTGCGATAGAACGTGGCACAAGTGCGCATGCTCTGTACTGACGTTTTCTTTTGGCCTGTTATCGCAGCGCAGGAACTCAGTTGCTACATGTACCCGTTTCACAACTGACCTCGGTCTCCCCTATCTGTTATGACCAAATGCATAGATGCAGGACACCTTACAGCGTAAATTTGTCTACTGGTACAGTTCGAGCTAGAATGATGCAAAGGCCTGAACCACCACATCTGAGTGCAACTCTGGTATCACTCAGCAAAGCTGTATTAATGGGTTGGCCTAGCGTCAAAGCTGAGCTGAGCTGGAACATGCAAACTAGGTAAATGAAATACATATTAGAGGACCCTACAAATATATATAGATACATTAGTAGTATTTTATCTGGTCTAATTTGTATTATTTTGTATATAGATGGAGTCAAACCAGCAGAGCCGGTGTCCACTGCGGCGTACTTGCCCTCCCCCCCCCCCCCCCATCACTCTACTGGGGGTCCTCCCAATATAAACCCACATCTCCATACGTATGCAATCATGGTGAATTGACAATTTTATAATTTGATTTGTATACACAGACAGTTGTGATGCCTCTAATTCAATTATCATACCACTGGAAGCTTTATGTTCTACATTGTATTTATGTTATAGGTATAATGTACTTGTCCTTGCGCTTTCTTTTTGTTACAATGATCTCTACTTTTGGTGCGGAGGACACATATCACGAATTATTAATTAAAGATACTTAATTTTTAACATATACATATTATCTGTGTCAATCAGGATGACGAATTACTTGTTCTTATATATTGGACGCATCATGGAATTTACCCCGTTCCATCGGTGCCCTCGCTGTAAGGGGGGGGGGGGGTTTCCTGATAGTAAATAAGTAAATTAAGGCGGTGTGCTTTTGTGAGACACATTAAAGGCCTATCGAAGCATTAGTACCTGTATATACAAATAAAATGAGTTTTCATTTGAGGAAAATGACTTGTTGCCTTATTTGGTGAATATGTGGATGCGTTGGTGATAAACATATTATCATACAACTTGATCTGTATCACTGAACATCCGGTCAGATGCATCTGACGTGATACACATTGATACAGGTAAAGCCATACGATAACCGGTAAATCTCAGTTAATCTGTTTATAAAAAATAATGATTAAAATGCAGATTGCATTTATTATGGGCATGGGGGGGGGCGTCAAAAGGGTTCGGACCAACCCCTTATTTTTAGAAAAGGTAAAACTTGTACCAATAAAAGAAAAAAAAATAGAAAGAAAAAAGGAAGAACATGAATCAAAAGACACCTTTACATTCCAGCATGGCAAGATCTTTATTTTCTTCGTTATAACCGTGATTGCTGTGGTTAAGCCGAACACAGCAAAAGGATTACGGCTCAATAAAATTAGCCTCAGTGCATGAAATAGACTTCAGGTGTGTTGATCAGTAAAATGTTATAATAGAATAGCAGCTGCATATTAGGCTACTTCAAGTCTTAGTGAGTGTTGCGTCATAGAAGCTGAGCATCTGGGTATAAAGCTGAGAAAATCCGGCTAGGGAAAATTGTTAAGATCGCCGTCCAGCCGAAGAATGTTGGAGTTCAGTGTGGGAATAAATTCTACTCGCCCTCAAGTTTTCACTTATAGAATTAATTACAACGTAGCTACATGTACAGTTCACAACATGACTGGGCGATATTCAAATCGAAATTTATTTTCAAAAGGTCCACAACTTACAATTTTACAAGTGGAATATATATATATATATATATATAAACACCTGTTCGTTTTTAACAATCCAAAGGCTGCAATTTAAATTCCAAATAACTATAGAACTGTAAAGACCTTAAATATCTGTGATTCAAATCTGAGAAAGTCTAAGTAAGTTTCCACTTAAAAACTAATTTTAGTCGCTAAAATGCACCATTATGCACTTTGAATTTCAAAATTTACCGGGGAGGGGGAAACCCGGACCCCCACCCAGCTAGGCTTTGTAGCTCATGAATTGACAGGGTACCCGCCCACAAAGGTCATATCTCCAGGTACCCGGGTGATTGATTCGTACCCCGATACCCGCAACTTTATATCCTAATAATACCAGATACATCACAATATTTCTAATTATGTGCACTTCTAATACGTCATGACCATGCAGGTACATAACACCAGTTCTACTTAGAAGCTTTGCTCTTTGCGCACTGTGAAATCGCGCGAACGTAGCCATGAAAGTGAACATGAACAAGGCATCATCACCTACTCCCAAGCGTACTTCAACCCTTTGGCTGCTTCCAGGTCCATCCATTCTTTCTATCATTTGAACCCACCAATCCAAAGTCCTGCCTACGACCTAATTTTATTTTTATATTATTTTTGCCATCCCCGAGATATTACAATGCGTTGTTTTTTATTTGCCAGGCGAAAACCCTATTTACAAGGCAAAACAACGTATTTTAAAATTTTTTTAAATCAAGAAATATAGTCCATGTGGAGAGTTATCGGAATATCCTTGACAAAAAAGACTTTAACCAGAATCAACTCTTGTGGCACCACCGAAAGACATTGTTTGATCTTCAAACTTCATTAAAATAAGTTTCCAAAGTGCATGTACTTCGTTTCGCCATATGACCACAGCGCTTCGGCCAATCGATAACCATAGCGTTAATAGGTAACAAATATTATACCACATCCTCTGTCGTCAAATATTTGTGTGCAATATTTTGCCGAATTTATCATATTGCTGCCATGATGCACATGCCACATGTGATGAACAAATGTTGAAATGTTTGAAAAAAGTTTATCAGTGAATCTTGCAATTTGTATTTTTAATTCTGGTGTTATAATAAGTATGATTATAAGGAATCACTGGGCCATTTTTTCTTATGTTTTTCCTGTTTGTCATGTATACAAATTATGCGTTTTCGCCTCTGTCTGGGAAAACCTCCCAATTACTTTTGTATTTGAAATGTGTTAGGTAATCCAGGTAAATAATATGTTTGCAAAAGATACTTCATCTTTAGTGTCCGACTGAGTTTACGATGTGGATGTCTGGTTCCAAGATTACCATTCTGTCTCGTTATAAAGGGTTTTCATTTTTATAGAACAGTTAGTTCACAAATTTCAAAGCAATGAGTTTCAAGAGAAAAGAGCATAGGGTTTCAAACTTTGACGGGCAAGGATTTGTATATCGCATGCGTATGTTTTGGAACGTGAGTGTGAAAGAATGTACAATGCAAATGATTATTTGTCCTTCATTTAACATCCAAATGACCTTTAGAGGAAATTTCGATCATTTGTTATCAATTAGCAACCATATGTTCGGTAACTTCATTGAAAATTGCGATCTGAAAACAAGTAGATAAATGTGGAAGATGTCTTATTGTAAAAAGACAATAAAAAAATAATAAATAGAAACAAAGAGTTTGTATTGGTAATGATAATTTATTAAAAAAACTTCCCCTTTACAGCGGGGGCACCAACGGAATGGGGAAAATTCCATGATACGTCCAAAGTATATAACAATAATAAGGCATCCTTATTATCAATCAAATAATCTTCGCATGTTAAAATAAGTATAGTATCTATAAGTAATAATTTATGTCCTCCGCACCAAACTAGAGATAAACCACTCATTGGGACAAAACTCTAGGAAGCGTAAGGACATGTACATTATACATGTGTCAAATGCAATGCACAACATATTGCTTCCAGCGTCATTATTAAGGAAAATAAGGTATTACCACAGTAGGAATGTATGAATGTACAAGCTTGTTACAAAATTTTCAATTCACCACTTTTACATACTCCTGGAGATATGGGTTTGTACGGGGGGGGTGGGGGTGGGGGGGGGGGCAAATTCGCGCAGACATAACAAGTACGCCGCAATTTTAAAAGATTAAATAAACTGGAATGCAAATAACCTGAATGAGTTCCATAAAAATAAGCATTCTTTCAAGTAAAAGTACCAGGCAGTGTTTATATATGAACGAACTAACGTCACTTTTTTGTAAAAGTTAAAAAAAAATAATATATATAATACCAATGAATGCAGCATTAGTAGTAGATAACTCAAAATATATCAACTGATGTATCATTAGTTGTAGGTAACTAAAAAGGGATCTATAATAACGGAATTTCGAAAAAAAAATAGGTTGATTTAAAAACAGAACTTGGTTTTTGATTTTTATAAATCGAAAACAAATTTTTTTTTTTAAAAAAGTAAGAAAAAAAATACAAAAAACAAAACAAAACCGCCATTTAGACCAGGCGAAAAGTGTACCTAAATAATAGTAAGTCCTCTTCATTGTTTTAACTGGGATGGTCTTATTTTTCACAAGATATGTACTAAATTAACCTCAACTCTTAGTTTCACTCCCATTCCTTCTTATATAATTCAGGGATCGTTAAATTTGAAAAAAGGAGAAAGGCCAGATTTTCTTTTCATTAATTTTTGTCAAAATGCTCTACATAAGAACGTCGACAACTTGATCGTTTGAGGGTTTCTTCCCCCCCCCCCTCCCCCTTTTTTTTTTTTTTTTTTTTTTCAGTTTTTGCAGTTGTTGACATAAAAGCCGTCAGGAAGATGACCCAAACGAGTCCTTCCTAGACTACAATACTTCAGCCGTGATAATTTCAAGGTTATTTAGCAATCACCGTATACATACACGCCCCAACACTATTATAATCACGCGACGTTTCATTCAACGAAACGCTGTGCAACCAGTCGAACCTCATAAGGTGCCCTCAGGTGGTCATTTGGCCCTGATGAGGAGCCAGCGAAAGCTGTGACATAATCGCAAGCGCCCCTTGCGGCGGAAATATGAAGTAGGTTATGATACACTTGGCGGAACGCACCTGTGGGTCTGTTAAAACGATATGAACCAGCGCATGAAGTGCACACGGTTTGGCCATTCTTAGCATGACTCATGATCAGTGGAAAGGGATTCGACACGAAAAGTGCAGCCGGCGACCTTCGTTAAGCCGTTTTAAAGCGCTACATTGAAACTTCTTCAATTTAGAAGCAGCATTCGGTTTTATAGCGAAGATACTTCTAATAAAAAAAATGCTGAGAGTCCCTCGGAAGCAGCTCTTGATATTTATCGCGGTGTGCTCCCTGGGAACGTTGTATGACCCAAGGGAAAAAAATTGTAATAATAAAATAAAATAAGAACCTTTTATCTGATGATTATCCCACGACCCATCTGGCAAATTCTCTTTATAGTCTCAGACATCCGATATTTGATGACCATTGAGGGAGAAAGATAAACTGTGCACTGCATGTGAAGGACCCCATGACGTCTTTCTTTTCCCCAGGAAGAATATCATTTTTACTTAAGGGTATTTTCACACTTTTACTTGCAAAACAAACAAGCAGCAGGCGGTGACATTATCCCATTTGTCCAGACAATGAATCAAGCTTCAGGAGTCTAACCTGCATAAACAGCAACCGAACGGCCTCATAAAAAGCCTGCATGTTTATCTTAAGGAGACACTTTTAAGACGTCATGATGTCTGATGATAGACTGTCAACTGTTTTATTTAAAGGACCATGCCACCGCTTTACTCTGGCTGCTGTTATTTTAAGGGTTTTACGGCGGCCTTGGGCACTTTATGCATATGGCTTCCTCGATGTAAATTTACTCGTTTCTCTGATGGTATGTTTACGGTGGTAGTGTATATTCCTTGTAGCAATGATCGGCTCACCTCAATGAGAATGTTCAGATAAAAAAGAATTAAACATTCAATAAAATAAAAGCGTTGAAGTGGCTTACGTTAGAGTTTTTCTTGAATGAACATTTCTCTTCTAACTACACACACACACACACACACACATATATATATATACATATATATGTATGTATATATATTCATATATATGTATGTATACATATATATATAAATATATATATATATATATATAAATATATATATATATATATATATATATATATATATATATATATATATATATATATATATATATATATATATATATATATATATATATATATATATATATATATATATATATATATATATATATATTGTTTACCCGAAGCAGAAAGATAGACAGGTACGTAAATAGGCGGAAGAACAGATAGTCAAACAGGTAAAAATACTGTAAAAAACAACAGACAAGCAAACAGATGGTTAGATGCAGATGTGGAGATAGGCATAGAAACAGACACAGACAGACAGGTTGATTGTGCATATAGATGGGTGGAAGGATAGACAGGTAAACACACAGATAAATCAATCCAAAATGTAGAAACACGCCCGTAGGTTGGATTGATCTGAATCCCTCCCCCCTCCAAACGCTCCCCCCCCCAGCCCCTTGCGGCAAATTCTTTTTATTACTGAATTTATTGCATGCGAACATAGGCATAGAACGCTCTCAAACACTCGCGAAATTCAGGGAGTGCCTGATTTAAGAACCATTTTTTCAACTATTTCAGCGGAAGCCATTCCCCCTGGACACGTCTAGCGTGGTTTAGCGCCTCTTGACAATCCTTCATAGATTTTCGCTTTCCAAAAGACGACACCTCCCACCCCTACCCATCACAGGCATGCGACAGAGACGACTAAAGGACGGAATCCAAGATGATCAGCACCATGCCTTTAAAAACATAAAGGTTTTGACTGCTGTTTGCATCTTGAATTCTCCTACGATTTAAAGTACTGTAATGTAGGTTTCGGCACAACTAATCCGACTGCATCATTCAATTTATGAAAAACAGATCTAATATGGAGGCCAAAGCAGAATTTGATCCTTTTAAACATAATTTGAAAATTTGTGTTTATAACAATTCACAAAAATCATGTGAGAAAAAGTGATGAATACGTTCTTTCATATACAAAAAAAAAATCAAAAAACAAAAAACAAAACCGGAGGACACCTCTGTTGGTACTTTGCTATATGTTTTTTTTCAGGAGGCTAGGGTCATCAAATGCATACTCGCGGCTGATAGTCAAAAATATGCAACCGACACTGGTTTGATTCAATTGGATAATCTGAAAGACAAAAAAGAATGTAACATGCTTACAGCCTTATTGTCGCTTCCAATTGGATATACTTTTGGCATCGCAGAATTTCCTGTTATCACTTCACTTGGGGATGGTTAAACATTTAAAGCATTTTTGAATTAGCACTTTCAGTACGCAGGGGGTAGGGGGTAAATGGATCTGTACACTTCTATAGATATTGGAAAATGATGGTAATTTGTAACCCAAATTTTGTGGTATTTTGATATTATTGCTTGGAAGATCATCATTTTTCAGTACTAAATTGGGAGTGGGGTGGGTGGGGGGTGTCATGAAATTTAGTACCCGAAGTGCTAATTAAAAATGGTGATAATGTTGAACCATCCCTTACAAGCCAACTGCAACTGCAGGAGGATGCACGACGTCTTGTATATTACTGTTAAATGCATTATAAAAAATATTACTGCGGAAAAGGCTAAGGTATTATGTATCTTTGCATAATTACTTTATGAAAAAAGAGAATGGATTGGGATGAACATAAAACTCCCTCAGTCAGGCAAAATGCTCTTCGTTTAAATTGTTTATTCGGGTTTTAATATTCTATTAAGTGCTGTTTTTTTTATCATGTCTTCTTTCTTGCAATTATTTGTGTGAGGTTTGAGATGAGACCGCAGTACACTCCCTCTATGAAAACGAAGCTCACACATGTGAAAGCCCCAGACCTAATAATAATTGGTAAATAACATTAAGCGAGTTAGTTAATGCAAACATATTGCGTACACCATGCTGTTCCGTTTTTTCCTTCCTTTAATGAAATATAGTGCGTTCTGTTGTAATCTTGTCTTGTACAAAATCCTACAAACTATCGTACCATTCATACACACACAAATACACAAACACACACACGCACACGCACGCACACAGACACACACACACACACAGACACACACACATATATATATATATATATATATATATATATATATATATATATATATACATATATATATATATATATATACATAGAAACCTAGTCGACATTGCAGAATTGCATTCGCTATTTAGACATACATATGTACCAGCAACCAGCAGTGTGTTAATTGATGAAATTTCAAATCCGCATGATGTAAATGTCAACAACAGAGGATATATGAGCCAGTACAAAGAACTGTACCAGTGGGTAATTAGATATTGTAATTATGCAAGAATCTATCACAGATAAGGCAGCACACTAGGATGCACACCCAGTTTAAGCGTATTGGGTTGAAGGATCGGAGCTACATGTCAACAAAGTACATACTAAGGAAAGGACTTTACCTAGTTTAAAGTGGGAAGAAGACCGTAAAATAGGATAACGTTATTTAATCATTTAGATAAAGCCTCAAATTTGAGCAATTTTGTACGCGTGTGGAGCGGCAGCCACCCGTCCTCAGCTCGCAATTTACCACGTGATGTGAATTTCATTGCAACAGAACAAATCATAACAGCTTCGAAACGTAGTCCTTCATGCAGGTCTGCCAAAATTCAGTTATAATTTTCAAAGAGAGACTGAGCACATCATGGAAAGTTGTTGTTCTCTCCCGCATATTCAAGTCATGTGCAATGTATCCGTTATATCCTTGTCTATGTCTTATACATGTATATATAAACTGGATTTACAGGTACATAAAAAATTAACACTGCAATCATGAACTCTACATTGAAATAGGGATTTAACAAACAGACAGATTTTTTACCTGCTTCGGCGGCTGTGCTGAAAACTCAATGAATAGATGGGATTACAATAAATTCGTGGTTCTCAACGCAGTCTACATATGCCAGGAATACAAATATACGATAGATCAGTAAGTGCTAAGTCATGTATTAGGGAACACGTGCTTCATCTCATACAAGACTGCTGGCTGCCACAGACAAGAAACGTGGCACTTTCGGCTTTAAATCTTGAAGAGTCTTCGGCTGAATAATCAATTTTCTTCCGCTAATGTGATATCACCCTTGGATGTAGTCTCTTCTGCCTGCATCACTTGTAAATGATAATCCAGTTAAATGAAAACTTCTAGAATAGCTCAAAGGCCTTGGGAAATTATGACCAGCATTTCCTGTGGAAACGGCACTGCATTCTCTTAGAGCTTCCAGACACGAAGATGAGGGGGTGGGGGTGAAATATAATTGTGCCTCTTGAAGATCCAACGAAGAGCCAAGCAGTTTTCTAGGAAGAGGGAGAACATATTCCTTTCGTCATCATACATCATACCGAATATAAAACTCATTGCCCGTAGGGTATATTTCTTCCAGATTTACAGGTAACTCTGAGGTAAATCCTCGTGTAACTAGGTCCACATCAACCAATGCCCTCTTTGTTCCCCGGTGTAAGCTCAATGTCGGCAAGAGCAGGATATCCTACAGGGGCGCCACTAAATGGAACTCCCTCCCTTCCCGGTAAAGGAGTGCTCCAAATATAAATTTATTTAAATCGTGGTGCTACCCTCCCACAACTATATGTATGCTCTAATTTTGTATGTATTATCCTGACTATTTTGGACTCTGTCCGCCACTTGTGTTTCGACGTATCTTTCATTTTTATTGAGAGTTTTATATTTTATCTTGTTTTAATAATTTATGTATTATTATGTAATTTATATGTCCACCATGCCTCCTGTTTTCAACAACCCATTGTATCATCCAGGGCCTGGCGGGAGATCAGAGCTGCGGCAGTGAGCCAGTAACCCTGGTAAAATAAGAAATAACAAAAAAAAAAAAAAAAAAATGCAATGCAGCATAATGCAATGTAAAATTATTCATTTCCAAAATCTGCATTCAGGAACAAGTACAATGTAGCTTATCGAGAAGTTCTCCAGCACAAATGCGACACACGAATATATACAAAACATAGTCGACAATACAAACAAATAAATTAGACGTAAAAGTAGGCATTTTCATATTGACAATGTAATGGCATTTCTTTAAGGTAGAGCTGATATTATTGAAACGATCACCACGGGCAAAAATATTGAGTATATAAATGCTGGACGAGGGGTTTATTCTTTTTTTCAGATTGTTTTTGAAACATAAAAGTGCTGGACATTCCTTTGCATCAGCTTGGACTTCATTCTACAGTTGTATAGCCGATGGTAAAAAGGGCCTGCAATATCTGTGTCTTCTGCATTAGACTTTCCGAAGCTCACCAGAGCTTACAGGGGACGGCCTATCTGTATGCTTACTGACTTTGGTATGGGATGCAAAGATGAGGAATACTGATTTCGTTTAACATTTTCCATAGAAAAGCTGCTTTTAATGGCATTTTTAAGTGCATGGTCCCTACTAACGTCAGCAATCAGTTTCGCATGTGACACGGATTTCTTAGCACCCAAACAAATCCTAGTAGCTTCGTATCGCATACCTTCTAATGGATCAGACAGCTCTTTAACTTAGATAACACATGCATACTCCATGGTTGGGGTGGACAACAGATAGATACAGGTTTGAAGTTTTTTTTTTTTTCTGGATAGGCCGAACGTAAGTCTTTTATAAAAAAGCGCTTGAAGGCTTTTGCAGCAAAGCGATGTAATATGTGAATGTATGTCAGATAATGAGATAATGTAGCTGTCAAGTGGGTATGGTTAAACCCTGACATGCGAAGGGAAAGGGTGAGTTGTGGTTCTCTACTTTTCTTATCATGGAAACAAGATCAGACACAGGTTTATTAGCGCTGGACGCCATGCACCAGACACGGCCTCAGGCGTGCAGTTGGCCAAGGTCAATGCCTATACAAGCAAAAGAGACAGTGTGTGTTAATTGATGATTTTGATGATACTTGTGTCATCGACAGGGTCGAGTGTCGCATGTAATATTGTAAACGATGCCGCCGGTGTGTACTGAAAGAAGCAAGGGCCCAACGATGGATCCCTTGGGTATCCAGCCTCCATAGGTAGCCAAATTGAGCACTAACCGCGAATGACGGCTCTTTGCTGAAAAAAGTCAAGTAGCTTTGGATCAATGTAATAGTAGGTGCAGTGATGCTTAGTTGGTGCAGTTGGAAGAGTAGGTCTAAGTACCATACACAGTCAAACGCTTAAAAATATCTTAAAAGACCATCTGTACTTTTTTTGTGAATTCAAGTTTGTTTTAAGTCCGATCAAGTGCACTTATGAGCTGATTGATAGAACGTAATGGGAGCTACTGTTGTAAGCTGCGCTTGGCAACATTTATTTCCCGTAGCGTGTGCTGGACATAATGTTCGTTCTCGTACCCATACCCGCACCCGTAGCACGAAAAATGCATCAACGAATTTTGCACATAGAGAAATAGGATCACCTGTATTGTCTTATAAGGTATCCCGTGGTGCAGTTAACGTTTTAAAGGTTCAATATTTTCATTATCTCCTTTTCAGTGTACCAATGGAGATGTATTCCAGTAGTGTGCACTGTAGTATTTTAACTTTGTTCACCAGGTACTAGTATGCCAGGAGTCCTCCTTCTCTACTCCACCTCCCACCCCTACCCGTCGTCTAATAGTTCTGAAAAGTATGATAAAGAGCAGATATACAGGGTGGACAGGTTTGTCCCAACCTCGCAACTCTGTGCCAGTTCTACATGGAAATCCGTTTGAAGTGAGACCTTTCATAGAAGTTCAACTGCCAGAGAAAACGGTGATCACGATTTCATTCGAAAAGGCATAGGTTTCTGTGATAGCCTGCAGACGAAGTCCTGATAAATTCGAATGGTCATGTACTGTCTACGTTTCTACATTTAGTCTTGAGAAGTTCAAATATCCATGTACTGTCTAGGTATTTAAATTCATAATTTACTTGTTATCGAAAGGTGGTGGAGCCCAAATGGCAGGGTATGTTATGTTGTGTCTGGTTACCACATATCCACTGGCCATTCATCATCTGATAAAAACCGGTTATACCTGTTCAAATATTATATCCTCCAAACCTCTGACGAGTTGGACCAGTATCCAAAGACTACAACATTTACCACATAATCGATGAGGTACCTGTTTCATTTAATTACTTTATTTTCATAGTTCACTTCACCAAATAAATTTTGCGAAGTGTAACTGCTACTCAATCCATTAAGTACTCAGAAGCACGGCGCTTTTGCGAGAGAAATTCACCCCAGCAATTGCAGCCACTTGAGCACAACACGAGTAGCTGATATGTTAGATGATTCCAAGTGTAAAGATGGAAAGCAATTTTAACCATAATAAATGACAAATACCTCAATACAGACTCAGTAACGAATCTTTAATGACATGGAATTGAATTGCAGGAACAGTAGATGCTACACATTTTACTACTTTAAGGAAGTGAAACATATACTGTAAGGGCTTGCGTTAGATATTTGGAATACGTCGTGTACATATTAATTTTCCGCCACAAAGCAAGGGTTTGACGCCTGGCGATCTCGAGGGGTGTGCGGGTCACATTACTGTCACATACAGGGTCATATGTTCATTTCTCACAAAATTAGCGTTTTTTTTTTTAAGAAATTTAGATTCACAAATGCCAAACTGGTGTTCACCCAGTTCCCCCCGATCCATATATATATATATATATAAATCTTCTGCCTTTAATAAATATTCTTTACTTCCAAAACATTAGTAATATCGCGCTTGTTCCAACATTTGCCTACCCGTATCTCCCCATATCCCGCCAAGCGAGACTAGGCAATCAGATATGCAGTTGTGGCGGGAAATTAATATGCATATCTCCTATTGATCTCAACCTGTCATATTCATTCTATCGCGGAAGTTTAGATTCATACAAAGAAGTGTTTTGTAATGAAGCAGACGCGAAAATGTCGTTTGCACATTATGAAGAACTTGAAACGTCTGTAGAGAAATCTCTAAGACATATCCGATTTCGAAGCGCAAGGTGAAGATTAAGAATTGTACATATTTTCTATGGGTTCAGGCTGACCAGGCCCACTGTGGGCAATAGACAAGAGTTGCACATGGTGTTTACAGCTGTTGTCAAGAAGTCTTTTTGATCCACTGTTCATGTGGAAAGTGTTAAACAACATAGAGAAAGTGCAGCAGCTGCAATGTCAACTTGGCTCCAAAGAATACTTTTTGTGTCATCACTTGGTAACTTCACCTTTCCATACAAAAGAAAAAAAAAATACATTTTGTTCTGTCGAATTAACTATTTGAGCAATAAAATGTGAATTCCGTAAAGAAGGATCGGTCCTACCAAAGTGAATTGCTAAAGCGATCGTGCAGCACCATAGGCTATATTAACTTCCGCTCCTGTGGAATTAACGAAGACAGTGTTTTCCAAACTAAAGGTACTATATACGCTAATTATATATGTATATATATATATATATATATATATATATATATATATATATATATATATATATATATATATATATATATATATATATATATATAAGTGTATATATATATATATTGTGTGTGTATGTGTGTACACATTTTGTCGATAAGTTTATTGAAACAAAACGCGTATTCATTTAAACGTGAATGACATTTGGTGACTCATAACCAATGAAAAAAGCCATGCATTTGTTTTCATTAAGCATAGAAAAGAGTTCGAATAATTATTTGTTCCTGCCATCATCTCCTAACCAATGAGGTTTGCACAAGCCAGACATTTGTTGTGTCGTTATTATTCTACGTAAAGGACAGGGATCACAGATAACATTTACCTAATTCAGAAAATTGTGCCCGGTTGCCGCGAAATGTGATCAAAATATTTATACAATGTATAAATGTCAGGAGTTTTTATTTATGATCCTTTTTAATGAGGACTTTAATAAAATCTAACAGGACACAGATCGGAGTATACCCAATCGATGAAACTCAGTTACAGCGGAACCTGTCTTTTGGGACCACCCACACGACCTGTGAAAATGGTCCTTTCTGACAGATGGTCCCTTAAAATTAAACTAGTACATGCTAATCGGGATGCCGAGACTGGTCCTTTAGCACAGGTGGCCCTTAAGCAGCGGTAGGTTCATAGGCAGGTTCTACTGTATATGCATAATATTAGATAGATAGTCTCTATGTGATAGCTGTGCCTATCTGTCATTCAGCTTTCAGCATCGCCTTGCATAATTTATGTTAGGGATGCATAAAACGAAACGAAGCTTTACAGAAACACTGAAGTGCATTTGGACAATATTGCGGTGTGCACGTTACCTGTCGCTGACAGACCCGCATTATTCCATAAAAAAAAAAAAGAATAGATGCCATCTACAGGAAAACACCTATGAATTGTCATATTACGCGCATACGTGGCTCTACTGTTTGAGTTTATATTGCAGTAAGAAGTTATATTTATTTCATTTGGCATATCCATCACTAGGCTGGCAAATAGCTTGGAAGGCAACCGAACTTGCTATAGCCTCTTGCACCTTTCTATGAGATTCCAAACCTGATGCTCCAAGTTGCTGCTAACCACAAGGGTTTTTTTTCCTATTTTTATGGCAGGTATACCTATCCCTGCACTGATGCGCTATATATGTCTGTGTGTGAACACAGACATATTATTTTACCCAATATTTTTCTTTCTTTCTTTCTTTCTTTCTTTCTTTCTTTCTTTCTTTCTTTCTTTCTTTCTTTCTTTCTTTCTTTCCTATCTTTCTTTCCGCCAGATTTTTGTGTCGTCTTAAACTCAGACACCGTGCAAGCTAGAAACTTCAAAGTTTGCATGGCTATAGCATCTGCAGTAAAGTTTTGCATATCGTTCTGAATAGTTGAGATTTTGAAATTTATGCAAATTAGGGCAATTGAAAAAATTCAATTGCTTCTGGCTTCCAATGTATTCATCCGATTTTGATAATTTTGGACCCAAATTTGTAGGTACTGTAACATTGCACATTTTTGTAATTTACATGTGACCTCTAGAGGTCAAAGGTCAAGGTCATTTTGCCATTTGAAATATTCATGTAGCCATAACTCTGTCAATTATCATCCAATTTTGACCATGTTGGACACAAATTGTAGCTACTGTAACACTGCACATTTTTATAATTTGCATGTGACATTTACATGTGACCTCTAAAGGTCAAGGTCATTCGGACGTTTGAAATATTCATCTAGCGATAACTTTCATCCAATTTTGATCATGTTGGGCTCACAGTGTAGATACTGTAACACTTCACATTTTTTTCATTTACATTTGACCTCTAAAGATCAAGGTCATTTTGCCTTTTGAATGTTTCATCTAGCCATAATTTGGTCACTTTCCATCCAATTTTATTCATGTTGGACTCAAATTGTAAAAGGTCAAGGTCATTTTGCCTTTTGAATGTTTCATCTAGCCATAATTTGGTCACTTTCCATCCAATTTTATTCATGTTGGACTCAAATTGCAACACTGCATATTTTTGTAACTGTGCAAATTTTTCTTTTCGAGTACTATCATGTACATATACTATCGCATCGCAACGAACGACCTCGCAAGGGAATTTGCAGCAAGGAGTGATGAATGTTGCAGCCCCTGCTAATGAATGCGTAGGCCCACACGACGCATTCTGCCGGCCAGCCCGGATCGGACCGTACCACAAACTACCAGTCCTGTATTTTTGACGATATACGGGTAAACTTTCACTGTTCTACTCCCTGATATAAAGTCCAGTGAACATACTGAGATTTCGATAAAGTGCTGATGCAAACTTACTCCTTCAATTTTGTATCACACGCGGTGATATGTTGGGACGCTGCCCACATATGTAGGTCTACCGCCATTATCTCCATCTCTTAGCTCCT
Source organism: Hermodice carunculata (assembly GCA_964020975.1). NCBI lineage: Eukaryota > Metazoa > Annelida > Polychaeta > Eunicida > Amphinomidae > Hermodice > Hermodice carunculata. The sequence goes on from OZ026627.1 coordinate 21,622,532, forward strand.
CATACAGTTGCGACCATTTCTCAGCAATAGTGGCATGCCAGAGCAAAAGTCATGCTGAAGCGTACACATTGACCGTAGAATACATAGAACAGGGCTGGTGCATATCCTCACTTGTCGAAAAGTGCAGCTTGAAATAAAAAGGCTAAAGTAAAAGACCACTTTTGCACTCAGCCGTCCATCACCACGAGAAAAGAAGGTCCGCTTTGATCCTAAATAAGAAACCTTCATGGAGTCGGACGTCTGATCTATTTCTGAATGTTCTCATTGCTTTCATGTCCTTATAGTGTCTGCTGATTAATACATCGTGCACGATTGCGTCTTTACATTTCATCGTACACACCTTTCAGTTCAACAATAAATTTCACGAGTCAATATATAGGCAGTATAAGTGGACTCCCGAAACTATATATATATATATATATATATATATATATATATATATATATATATATATATATATATATATATATATATATATATATATATATATATATATATATATATATATATATATATATCAGTCATTGAGGTTATATCCATTTAAACTCTAAGAATCATGACATAAAATTCCGTCTCGTAGGTGTCTAAATCAATTTAGCCTAAAAGTCAGTCAAGACAAAACAAAAGATGTCATGTTCGTTGTGTGCAAAGTCAATTGCCAATTCACCACAGGAAAGGCTTTTCACACTGCACAGGTCATTTTTGTAACACTTTCAAAGTAGTATCTTACATAATCCCATCAGCGCACACTATCAGCATGGCCGTTATAATTATTGTAGATTTATTGAAGACACCAGCGGTGCATGTTGACATTTAATACTGTCACGGTGCATTTATCCAGGTGATGTACCGCAATTGCAACACCAGAGTCCTAATCCACTTATGCCTTTTCATTATGTTCGTGTGCCAACACAGACATATTGTTTTTCTAGGAATACTCTTTTCTTTCTTTCTTTCTTTCTTTCTTTCTTTCTTTCTTTCTTTCTTTCTTTCTTTCTTTCTTTCTTTCTTTCTTTTTCTTTCTTTCTTTCTTTCTTTCTTTTTCTTTCTTTCTTTCTTTCTTTCGTTCTTTTTTACAGGCAAATATGTCCGACATTCCATTTGAAAAAGTATTACACGTAAAAACCACAAACTTGGCATGATTATACTTCCATACATGAAGTCTTGAGTTTTTGTAAAGAGGTTAAACGCTTTCGAAAATTATGCAAATATGGGCCTTTTGAAAAAATTTAAATCTTGAATATCTTCAAAACTATAATAGGTACAGGTAACCTTTCCAACTTCAATTAATATGTTTGTAACACTGTACATTTTTGTAATTTACATGTGACCTCTAAAGGTCAAAGGTTAAGGTCATTTGGACCTTTGAAATTTTCATCTAGCCATAAGTCGGTCGATTTTTATCCGATTTTTATCATGTTGGGCTCAAATTGTAGCTATTGTAACACTGTACATTTTTGTAATTTACATGTGACCTCTAGAGGTCAAAGGTCAATTTTAAACATGTTGAGCTCAAAAGGTAGCTATTGTAACACTGCCCATAAAAAGTAGGTTTTTTTTCTTGTTTTTTTTTTGCTGAATCTCTACATTGGTCCTCAATGTGGTTGCTGCAGATGCAGGGATTCTATCATGAATAAGAAACGTGAACAACCGCCGAACTCTGTACAGAGGCCCACCAGTGGCTAGAAGTTCGTGGTGGATTGTCCTTTCTCTATTCCTGAAACATACCATTCTCACAAATGTTGGCACATGTTATGCATTCAAAACCCGATTAACTATTTGGGTGTGTACGTCAACTAAGAAATTCGGTCGGGCTTTTTCGTGCGTGTTTTGTGCCGTGAATGAATTGTGATATTAAAAAGTGTCTCACAACACTACATCAACAAAAAAATGGTAAATGTTCTCAGTCTCACATATCGCTTGTCGAAAGCCTTTGCAGACGTATACGTACCTGCTATCCTTCAGTTTTTGTCTTTATATGAATTATGTATTCTTCTATAATGCTAAAGTGGATTTATATAAACTACCCAATTGTACTGTCATTGTAGATTAATGCAAATCTTCCTATCATCGCCAATTTACATGTTCTGTCCAACTCTAATGCCATGGTATCTCTCTCTCTCTCTCTCTCTCTCTCTCTCTCTCTCTCTCTCTCTCTCTCTCTCTCTCTCTCTCTCTCTCTCTCTCTCTCTCTCTCTCTCTCTCTATATATATATATATATAAATACTCCCAATTCTAATTTCATTTTACATTTATGCCAACCCTCATGCCAGTGCCAATTTACATATGCTACCCAGCTTTTATGCCATTGTAGATTTATATATACTGCGGTAATGTCATTGTAGGTTTATGTGTACTGCCCAAACCCTACTATCCTACCACCTGCAACACTTCCGTCATACTAGATTTACATGTATCTGTAATATTTTGACCAGGCTAATCTTATGTATGGTGTGTTTTCTATAATTATACCACTATAATGTTACAGTACTGGCGCTGTCAAATTGAGCTACTTCATAATACCTCCCAGGTTACACACGTTTGCATCATTGTCAATTAAGTTTTCTACGTAAAACTGTCACTGTGAGTAGTAATAAGCCATTGCTGGAAAGTCCACCTGTATTACACGATGACTAAATCCTGAACGCGTAGGCTGTGTGCTGCTAGACATCAATGCTAAAGTTAAATCACGTTTCTCTTTTCGTATTGTTTGAACGCTTGCGTGTACGTCCGCGAGGACCAGTCTGGGTTAAATATTCATCGCTACGAAACCGTCCAGGGATTTGGGACGACATTAAGTAAGAGTCGTACCCGCATTACCATGGAAATGTTTCTTTGTAGCGCATGGTCGTTGATGCTCCATGTCATGATAGCATTGCCATTAGCAGATGAAAATAACCGAAACCATTAAAACAACACACAAAAGAAAATGTCAAAAACAAATGTTTTCGTGAGTACAAATTGTATATTTCACAGTAAGTCGCAAATTATATTTTTGTATACACATTAGTATACCGAAAAAAGTTGATTGAGTGCCATTAAAATCAACATTAACTTTCAAGGAAAATTTTCTTTCATTATAACAACGGTATATGGTCATCAGCACAATTATAACACTGGCATATGGTAATCTGAACAGCTATAACAATGGCATATGGTAATCTGAACAGCTATAACAATGGCATATGGTAATCTGAACAGCTATAACAATGGCATGTGGTCATCAACACCACTATGCAAATGACATAAGGTCATCAACACAGCTGTAAAATTTACATGTGGTCATCAGCACAACTAAATCAATGGCACATGGACATCAGCACAGCTATAACAGCGGCGTATGCTCATGTGCACAACAAAAATAATGGCATGAGGTCAAAACGTTTCTTTCGGGATTGGACTTGGAGTTCATATTAAAGCCAGCAAGGAATTCAGCAGTACAGTATTATAACTACATTTCGATATACTTTTTACACAAAGCTCAGAACATACAAACTGCGCCAGCAGAGGACCTTAGTGTACTCTAAATTCTAAAAGTGGCATTTTTTGTGTCACATGCTGGAACTTTACAAATAAAATATTGATGCAAAGGAAGGTCACTGAGCGTTTTATGAAATGATTTTCTACCCTTAACAGTATTTCCACTGAATATCTAAAATATGACAGCACTTTTTTGACAGATTCTATAGTTAAAATGTTCAGTTTATTTCAACTCTTGTTAAGTAATCGGCATAAATGGTTTTCCGAATAATTAAGCTCGTGAACGACATTCTATGGTTTTAACACACTTACATGTACCTGGCTCGAAATTATTTTAAGACCCGTTCGCTGACATGGGAAGTGATAGTGGTCATTCTACATAACATGACCCGTTGAGAAAAAAAAGTGCAAAACATCAGTCAATAATTGCGAGTATTATGTCTGGGAACAATGTGAGTAATTCGTTATATGCTATGATGTAAGAGGTCCTTGTGTGAAGCGTGGCTCGCTCAGCAGACATCGGTGAACGGGACATAAATTCAAACTGGTCAATATACAATGGTATACTTCGGATATTTATATATGTGCTTTTCGTATTTTAATTTGGTTGTGTACCCTTTTTATGTATATGGAGTGCATAAGGGACGCGCGATGCAGGATGCCCGGAGGTTTGTTAATGCCCGGGTTGTAACGGGTTAATTTTACGAAAAGGGAAAGAGCTACGTACTGTTTTCAGAGCCGGCTAATCAGGTAATTGTATATTCACGGCTCAAGCCCTTGCACAGGATTTCTTACCAGTTCGTGAAATGGGCAACACATTGGAAATGGTGCCCTGGCGGGCTTTGTAAAGAGACTTGAAAGAGTGGTACTCATCACATGGCCAATATAGAGTGGCATGGAAAGCTCATTCGCGAAGCAGCAAAAATTGGTCCACTTTGTCAGACTTGTCTTTGCTTTAATAAAGTCGTTTTTGTCCTTGATACCATTAACTTTATTTCCAATATTATTTTTACTGTATATGACCTTAGGTCAATATATTAAGTGCCAGATCCTCTCACTTTGGTAAAATGTGTGTTGTATTGAACCACTTTGCTGGAAAAGAAGGATAAAGTGGTAATTACGATTACTGCATTTGGTCCCTGTCCATTGGCTGAAATATAACTCGTACGAACCTACTACATTGGCCAAGGTAAAGGTCAAGCAATTTTTGTATTGACACTTCCACTTCATGCTTTTCTTTACCTCATACACGACAGTGTCCAATTAGTCAAATGAATGTAATGGGCAGAGAAACATTACCGCGACACCTCCAAATAAACCCTCTGCCTCAACTGCTCGTATATTGTCAAAAAGCACAGCACTGCAAAATGTCATCGAGACCCACATCATGCTGACGTGTACTCCTTAGCTTTTGTCAAAATAGAGATTGGCAGCCAGCAGAAGACTTCTGTCGTAAATCCACGTAATGCTGTACACTGAATCCGCAACCCCGTCACCGCAATCTCTGATCCTCTCTGTGCATGTCTGTCGTGACAGGGGTGTTATATGAATCCGCTTAACTCTTCATATACACGACAGGCAATACTCCATCTCTTTGTCAGTGATTTATTTCAGAGATTTTCACCTTTGGCCTGGGCATCTCAGTTGAAAATAGAATATTCTTATGCATAAAAAATATTAGATATGTATCCCATTTTTGAAGCACGGCTTTGTTTAATAGTTGGGTTTGGGTGTTGTTCAGATAAACCATGTATGCAGGGTCTTAAAGTACCATCATAATGGGCTGTATGACATTTGCAAGTAACAAGACAGCAGTTTGCCATTACTGACTTCATTTTACCCTCACTTAAGTACTGTTGATCGAGTAGGACGTACAAGATGACTTGCAACGCAACCGAACCCCTTGTCATAGCATACAGACTGTATGTGCTGACTGGAAAGTACGTGCCTTTTACATTACCTGTGGTGCTGCCCTAGCCCGTATAAAATATCGTCCTGCTTTGGTTTGTTGTTGTTGCTGTTGTTGTTGTTTTTGCTGTTGTGAATTTTTGTATTGTTTGTTTGTTTTTCTTATTTTCTTTTCTATTTTGTCTTTGCTGCTAACGTATTTAATCCTGTCTTTATGAATATCTGAGATGTAATAATCTGTTTACCTGTAAGCACTCAGGCTTCAAAGGCAATAACTCCACCATCAACCGTTTTGTTTACATTGTTCATAAAATCAACAACGGCCTTGAACTTTGCGAAGAAACCAGAATGGTCTTCCTAGACGTGCTTAAGGCATATAACAAGGTCTGGCACCATGGTCTTCTGGTTGAGCCTCGAAACACCTAGGCATCCCATTGTAATCTTTGATCGTGGGAAGAAAGCTCTCTATCAAACCGTTACCAAAAGTGATACTCACGCTCATCATGGCATTACCATGAGCAGTCACCTATCGTAGCATGCTTACATCACTCGTACTACTATGGACCTATTATAATAGGTCCATGGTACCAGCAATAAAGCTGGCCGAAAGATTGCGCTTCTCCCCAGATTCAAATATAAACCCTCCCGCAAAGCCCTGTATACAACATATCTCTCTTTGGTTTTTAGATACTAAGCTCCCGTGACTAAGCTATGAGCTCCTCTTGGAGAACCCACACGTTCCCCCATATCCCTGTATTAAATACGGCGAAACATATTCCTCTTGCCAAACTAGTAACATGGACAAAATAGACTGTTTAAAAAGTTGCAGTCATGCTTTTGACACATGCACCGTAAGTTTAACATACAGAAGACTCGTCACATATGTTTGGAGAGTTACGCTTCACTCCCGCAAATGTTAGTGACAGAGTTGGTTTTCCACCAGTAAGTCTACACCATGGGGACAGATTGTCACCGTTGCCTAGCGACAGGGTCCGAGGTTTTGGTAGGAAATCAATATGCATGTCTCGCATTCCGAAAAGCTGCCCTCGGCCATAGCCGCTGAGCCTACAAATGCGAAGGTGATAAAGACCCTGCGTTTAATGTCAAGAGGGTATAGATTATAACGATTTCGCGGCGCTTAATTTGTCGGTAACTTGCTTAGACACTTTGAGAGAAAGATACAAGGGTAAATCAGATAATTTTTGAGGTCCACTTGTCAATATCAATTCATATCCATCCCCTCTTGAACCAACGTTATAACGTTACAACTTAGATGAGAAGCAGCAGCCTTCTCGTGTTGATTGGCAGGTAAAATGGACCGCTCCATCATTTAAGGTTCACTGCTTTCAAACACTCCTCAGGAATAACAACTGAACTGGAAGGTGTTACGCTTTTCTTCCAAAGACGTATACAGTTCTTAAGTCTGCATGGGTGCAAAAAGATGCAAATGCACAACAAGAGGCATACCAACATGTGTGTGTGTGTGTGTGTGTGTTGTGTGTGTGTGTGTGTGTGTGTGTGTGTGTGTTTAGACTAACACCTTATTCCGCCCCGCCAAATAAAGGCATCCAAAAAGATTGTAGAAAGAACGAAAACGCAGGGAAATGGGAATGTAATCTGCACCTTTGTGCGATACATACGTCACAACTATATCCAATACTATTCTCATTTTTTTTTTTCAATGTCAAATTCTCCTTTATTTATGTTTCCATTCAGCTAAAGCTGTCTGAAAAAATGACACTTGGCGATTAAACAGTTATATATATATATATATATAAATATAATATAATATCTAGAAAGGAAGTTTTGCTTCAAAGCAAATTGGTCTCTGTGCCTTCAAAATTTGTAAAAATTGAAAGCTAAAACTTCTGTCCTTTGGTACTTCAAATTTCATTAAGGTATGGCTAGATGGAAATCCCAGAGGTCCAACTGACTTTGATCTTTGACCTTTAGAGGTCACATGTGAATTACCAAAATGTCCAGCGTTACAATAGCTACAGTTTGACCCCAACATGATCAAAATTTGATAAAAATTGACGGAGTCATGGCTAGTTGAAAATTTTGAAAGGTCCAAATGACCTTGACTTTTGACCTTTAGAGATCACATGTAAGTCACCAAAATATACAATGATACAATAGCTACAATTTGGGCTCAACATGATCAAAATTTCATAAAATTCGACGTATTAGTGCTGTATGAAAATTTGAAAGGTCCAAATGACCTCGATATTTGACCTTTAGAAGTCTCATGTAAATTAGAAAAATGTACAGCGCTACAATAGCCACAAATGAAGCCCAGCTTGACTAAAATTGGATAAAAATTGACGGAATTATGGCTAAATGAAAATTTGGTAGGTCCGAATGACCTTGACTTTTGACCTTTAGAGGTCACATGTAAATTACAAAAATGTGCAGTGTTCCAAAGGTATTCATGAGTTGGATTGGTTTCCTGTAGCTAATGTCGTTTTGGAGATATTCATGATTTAAATTTTAAGTGGCCCTTATTTGCATGATTTTCAAAACCGTCGAATCTCTTTACCAAAATTTAAAACTTCATGCCTGGAAGTATAATAATGAAAAGTTTGGTGTTTCTACGTAAATTATTTTTTAAATGAAATGTCGGACAAATTTGACTGTGAAAAAAGAAAGAATTGAGAAGGAAAGAATTCCAAAGAACAATATGTCTGTGTTGGCACAGAGACATAACTAAGAAAAATCTGGAACTGTATTTTGATCGTATTATTTCGTTGTGTACTAGGATACCACGTAAAAGCATGGGATAAGAACATTGTAGATATAATAATAAGATTTATGCAACAGTGTGGACTTCCTTATTTTAACAGGCGAGAGAGAGAGAGAGAGAGAGAGAGAGAGAGAGAGAGAGAGAGAGAGAGAGAGAGAGAGAGAGAGAGAGAGAGAGAGAGAGAGAGAGAGAGAGAGAGAGAGAGAGAGAGAGAGAGAGAGAGAGAGAGAGAGAGAGACTTTTAACCTCCTGGGGCTGTACCCCTTCCTCATGCTCCATACAATGGGCGTATCAGTCGTGTGAAATAATGATATATTAAAAGTTCCCTCTCCCGCTTCTTACCAGTAAAGTATCGCAATTAAGTGGTCTTTTATTGAATTTGTTGTATCAACTGTATTTTGTTTATTATAATTAGATAACTGGAATGAGATTCAAATGATTGGCATTTTGACGTTTACTTCGGAGGTTTGGAATAACCTTCTCCTGTCTGAATTCAGCTTTGATAATTACCTGTACCGTTTAGTTGCTGAATCTCTTTGTTGTGTCCCCAGAGAGAACAAGGCCTGGCCTTTGTAAATCACTCAAGGTAAAAATGTCTAAATAATGTAAAATCACTCAACGGGCATTAATGATAATGCGAAAAATACTCCATTAAAGCAATGAAAATGTCTATACTTTGTCCATCAGCTGATGCGATTACCGCTGTTAAGATAAAGAGCTTTACTCTCCTTATACAGATATTGATTATGTGCAATTGAACTGGTTACTTGACGTAAGCAAGTATCCTAAGAAATATGAACAGGTGAGCGGTTGAGTTCCTTACGCTATCTCTCCGTACGACAAAATGTAAATGTATGTCGCTCATCAGAATTTAGAATTGCTCGCTATGTAGTCAAAAGGCCGATGGAGGAGCAAAGCAGTGTTACGGTAAACGGGGAATATCTACTTTAACAAGGTACTATCTGGTTACCTGTTTGCATATTTTGTCACATTTGGCCATTCATGATCGCATCTCCATATACAAATGGGTAACATGCATTTTTTTTTACACTATATATCATTTGCCAAAGTATAAATTCCCACACCTTAAGTGATCTTCCTCGTGGGGCTTGTTTTCATGTCACAACCTCAAAGAAAAAATAGTCAAGTGATGAACATGTTCCCAAAGTGATTGGATGAAACACTGGTATCTTATTTATCGATATTATCAAATGATTGGACGATGAGTCTGTATATATACCAGTAGTTTCACTGAATTTTCGTCTGTAAGGAGCTGAATTATGTCGAATCTAGGAGTCGCCGTGGGCAATTGGTTACGGTCCTCGCTTTGTGTGCGAGGGGTACGGGGTTCAACTCCCGGCCGATCCAAAGGGGATTCGTCCCTGGCTCTTCAACTTAACTGCTCAACGGCTTAGTGGGACATGATTGGGTTACCTTGATTTGTCAGTGGCGATGACGGTGGCTGCAAGACCCCCGACTCAGAGTGCCCGCTATAAGAAATGCACTCACAGGTCCCCGCACACACATGATTGTGTGAATGGTTGACTGAGTGGCGCGTGGAAGAGGGCCCTTAGAGAGGAAAGCGTCAGCTCACTGAGTTTAACCCTCTATAAGGTCTACTGCTACTACTACTACTACTACTACTACTACTACTACTACTACTACTACTACTACTACTACTACTTCTACTACTACTACTATTACTACTACTGCGAATGAATATAGTTGCATTTGCACTATATTCATTAGGAATGTTAACATGGGAGCCAGGCGCATATGCCGATGATATGTGGGGAGCCACATCTATTTTCTCCGTAGAAAATCAACTGAATGTGTCATTTGTTGCCACAGTAATGCTGCCATTTACATACGAAAAGTAGGGTTGGGAGAATTAAATTGTTATCTAAATATTTCAGCAACACAATAGCCATTGTAAATGACAATAGTTGCAAATTTATTTTCTGCATTGTGGATTCACGGAACACGCATGTAAATTTATGGAGTCGAAGTAGATATATCCAGAAGCGATATGACATTGGAAAATGAAGTGTCACTTTTGGAAGGGTTATTGATGCTGTATAGGAAATGAACCAACAGAAACATATCTAGTTTTTCTTCTTCTTCTTCTTCTTCTTCTTCTTCTTCTTCTTCTTCTTCTTCTTCTTCTTCTTCTTCTTCTTCTTCTTCTTCTTCTTCTTCTTCTTCTTCTTCTTCTTCTTCTTCTTCTTCTTCTTCTTCTTCTTCTTCTTCTTCTTCTTCTTTTTTTGGGGGGGGTATGTTTTGTTTTCATTTTCATGCTGTGGATGATTATAACTAAAGACAGGTATGGGCAGTTGTAATATCTTTTTGACAGAAAAGTAATTTATGGGCAAGTAGCAAATCCCTTGAAAAAAATCCAAAAACTGCAATGGACAAAGTTGGCATTCAGATTCTATCAAATTGAGCATGTAAGCAAACAGTTTGTATTGTCCAAATGGAGGTCATTTGCTTCGTGCTTTTTTCCTATGATACTCCGACAAAACAAATTACGCCTCTAGAATTCACCTTGGAGCTCCGAAAATCTGCTTGCAGTTCTAAAAGTTTGTATCTTTGTATGGGAGCCCACGTCTTATGCCTATCCAGGCACAGTCTATGACAGCGTTCTTTGCAGACAAGAACAGGAAGTTTTACCGTCGTGCATTGTTAGTGCTGAATCCGTTCGCGTACGGGAATATGACAGCTGTAACATGCGCTTTTGTGCCTTTAATAGTAGCCTATACACTTAATGGTATACTAGACATACTCTTACCAAGATGACCAGCGGAGCATGCCGCACTGTCTGCCAATTCTTCTGGTAAGTGAAGCGCAGTGTCATTTCCCTTGCTGCGGCCACAACTAATAAACCAGTTGGATGAATTCATTTTTCACTTGTCACATACGAAAAGTAGGGTTGGGAGAATTAAATTGTTCTCTAAATAGGGCAACACAATAGCCATTGTAAATGACAATTGTTGTAAATTTGTTTTCTGCATTGTGTATTCACGGAACACGCATGTGAATTTATGGAGTCGAAGTAGATATATGCAGAAGCGATATGACATTGGAAAATGAAGTGCCTCTTTTGGAAGGGTTCTTGATGCTATATAGGAAATGAACCAACAGAAAGATATGGATTATGTACTGAAGATGGCAGATCAGAACATCATTTCGAATAAACTGCAACACTTCACAAATATCCGTAGCCACCAAACGAATTTACTTGGATAGCTACTAGACTTGAATTAGCGTGCATATATTTATATCGATGAGTCAATAACCTAGTGTTTCCTGGGACTATACTTTTCCTTATAAACTGTTATGCATGTAACAAATGATTCATGATATATATTTTTTACTCCTTGACAAACTAAACCTGTTGCAAAGCGATGGTTTTTTTGTTTTTATTTTTTTTTTCAAACAGATCTGCATTTACATTGTGAGTTGCAGCTGCATGTGACGTAAATTTTAAAAGGTGCTCCCAGCGATAGTGCATTTTCAATTCTTAGGTAGGGTCCTCCTGACAGTTCTTTGAAAATATGCCAACATATACCGCCTGATCATGCTTATATTACTTGCTATATTTGCCTTGTACGTTGCAGCTGCATATAACGTAAATTTTCAAAGGTGTCCCCAACGACAGTGCATTTTCAACCCTTAGGTCAGGTCCCCATAACAGTTCTTTGTAAACATGCCGACATGCACTGTCTTATCATGTTTACATTACTCCCTATATACGGATACATGCCATGCTATCTTCATCTTATTTTCGTTATGTTCCCACAAATGTAACATAAGGTACACTCTGTCAAATAAATATTTTTTGCAGTTCCCAGATCCTAAGGGTAACACTAGCAAAGAGACTGCATTTTATGGCGTGTGGTGGACCGTGTCAATTTGTTGTGTTATTGTAATTTCATTCCATACTGTGCATTTCCATAAACTTTGCCTGCGAGGGTTTTAGAGTACAGTGCCGACAGAAAGTTTTGGACCGTCTCCTCTGGTGGCCACGCCGCGTGGTCCTCCTCAGGTACAACTTTTACAAGGGACTCCTGCAGAGAATACTGTTAGGAAGTTTGATGTTAGTTACTCAGTGTGCTTCCTGTACCTACTTGTGGTCCCCATTGGCACTAAACTGGTTATGGTGTCAGAATTATAATGCTAATTACACGTTGAAAAGTGTTACCTGCAAGTGGTTACACTGGTGACCTCCCAGAGTTTTGGAGCAACACTTTCTGCCGGCACTGTAGGACGCCATGGAATCACAAAGTGGTCTACATATATAATTAGGATTTTCACTCTGGGAGTCTCAAAGTCACAGTATATGGATGTAATGTTTTCCCAGTAAAAGTAATTGAAAGTGTTCAGTGTGTTAAGCGTCATCTGCCTTTCTCTGTCATTGAGAATAATGTGCTATTATCCAACGGCTTTCTTTGGTGTACTGTTGATACCATGCGCTAAGGATAGCTGTTGACCAAGATTTTAGAGGAGAACAGGAGACATGCATATCAATTTCCCGCCCCAATTGCATACCTCATTGCCTAGTCTCGCTTGGTGAGATATGGCGAGATAGGGTTTAGTATCTGTGGGGACAAGGTGATTTTACTAATATTTTTGAAATTCAGAATACTTATCAAAGGCAGATGGAATATTTTTTGGAATGACTTGGGAAGGACTAGAAAAATACCAGTTTGGGATTTGTGAACTTAGATTTCTCATAAAATGCTAATTTTGTGAGTAATGATCATATGGCCTGTCTGTAACAGTGATGCGACCCGGACGTCGCCCGTGACCGCCAGGCGTCAAACCCGTGCTTTGTGGCTGGAAGTTGATATGCACGTTGCGTATTGTTTATGGTATGATCTTCTTGACAGGGCCCAATCCATGATGAACATTTTTTGTTGGTATATCTCTGGGCAGCCGTATGCCACACAGGGGAAGGCGATATGATATTAGAATCTCCGCAAAATGGGAGATCGCAACTTGTGCGCTCTATTTCAGACATAATCGCCCTCCAGCAGACCTGACTCAATCACCTTATAGTTCCAAGTATTTTTCTTTCATCACCAGTGGAATTGAAACCCGTGGATAATAAGATAATAGTTTGTACTTGGACAGCACTTGTATATGACGGAAGTGCTACACTCCACGCAAATATATAGGTCGCGGGTATTTCCAAGACGTGTCATCTAGCCACAGTTATACATGCCTAACATAAGAGTCTAAACCAGTGTAACCAATATCACCATGCTCTTGATTGATGTTCCCGTGGTTTGTCAGGGCCAAAGATGGCTGAATTAATTTACCAGCACGAGTGAGCATTCTGTCGCCGTGCCTCGCCTGTACATTCACTTTTGCAGCATTTGGATAAATACAATGAAAGGTGACGATATATGCAGTTATAGAAAGCACAAAACGGGTGTCACGAACCACATAGTCAAAACAGGATATATATATATATATATATATATATATATATATATATATATATATATATATATATATATATATATATATATATATATATATATATATATATATATATACATATATATATATACATATATATATATATATATATATATATATATATATATATATATATATATGTATATATATATGACTAGAGTAGGCCCACATTTTGACACATGTAATAAAAAATTCCCACCAAGTATATCGCTTGAATATTCGGACATTTTCTCAAGCTAGAAAAAAATTGCAATTCAGATTTTCCCCAGCCAGTGAGCCAATATATGATGAACGGTTTTTCCACCAGCCGGACATATTTTGTATATATTTTCAACCGGTGTCGCTTTGTCATTTGTCACTTTGTGTCTGCTGGTTCAAGGAAAAGATAAACTATAAATGAACTCATTTTCAGTTAATTGAAGCTCCTTAACAAACATAAATATTTTTCAAAATAATAAGATTCTTCAAGATTAACGTATGTTCTTAATACCTTGTCGGGATACAAGTGTGCTTTTATTTCATTGTTTCATTGTCAGATAAATACATGTATTTCCAGTCCTAATTCGAATTCACATGAGCGAAGAATGTTTTGTAAATTTCCTTGTAACTGCTTCAAATATCATTGCACTCCATCCAGTTTCAAACATCTGTGGCAATGTTTAACAACTGAGATCTACCCGTGTCACTAGACCATAGTTGTATCGACAGGTGAAGTACAATCATTTTAAGTTTCCCAGAAAAACAAAATGCTCAATTTATTCTGTACGCAATCGGTCAGAAGATAAAATAAATTTGCCTCACAGACTACACTGAAAATTCCATCACGTAACATCTGAAGCAAAATAACTGAGGAGGTTTATATATATATATATATAATGGTCCCCCCTAATAAGATTCCCTCAAATGCAACCAAAAAGAGGCAACATTAGAGATGTGGCTTTTCTTGACAGGGACAATACAAAGGAAATATCATTTTCGTGGCATGGAGAAGTGGCCATTGCAGAGAGGGAGGCCTGTCTTGAGGGTCTCCTTATTAGAGTGGGACCAATGTACATATATAGCATTGATAGTCCTGATCTTAAAGACTAGCACTCACTAGTTTATCCTCCATTTCTTTACACTGATTCTTCTTAGGTTTATAGATATTCACCTAACCTTGGAACAATTATAACGGAGTGCAACATATAATGCACTCCTTCTAGTTTGTTGGATTATATGGACATTTCGAAACTATTTTTATGGATTAAAAGTTGGAAACTTCCAAAATGTTTTCTTTTACCTTTTACTCAAATTGAGATAATTGTCAACTTTGCACCAGGCAAAGTAAAACATTTACATTGATTTAAATGTCGTGCTGAATTGGCTCAGTTTCCATAACCCCCCACACACACACACACACACAAACACACACACACACACACACACAAAACAAAACAAAAAACAAAAAAAAAAAAAAAAAAAAAAAACAAACAAACAGTTGCCCCCATACCGTGAATAACAACAGTATTGACATTGAAAACAAACAGTAGTCATTAACTTGATTTAAAACTTCTTTCAAGATTTGTTAGGTATACCTAAGATACTGTAATATTCTTTGTGTGCTGTCTTGTTAGTGCATAGGTGAGCAATAAGCCTCTAGGGGTTTCTTCTTGATTGAGTTTATTTGGCACATATACGGGCTGTACCATTGCAAAGTTATTCAATTTTGTATCTTATCTAACATTCGTATCTATACATTATTTAACTTGAACTGGAAAATGAAGAGGAAATAAATCAAGGGGGAGCAGTGCAACACACCTGTACTTATTACTATGTTTTTAGTAATTAAAACATTCAATTTATTTTATAATCAAGCATTACGTGTACATTCGGCACAGCTCTTTGAATTTTTGCTTTTGATCTTAAACAATTTGAAGACTTTGCCTCATTCTGTAAATATGTTCTGAAATACGGCACATCACCACCAGGATCACCTGGTGTCCCTTACGCCCCTGCCGCATCAGGGTTACCCGGTTACCCTTCAGCCCATGTAGCATCAGGGTCACCTGGTGTCCCTTACGCCCCTGGAGCATCCGGGTCACCTGGTTTCCCTTCTGCCCCTGTAACATCAGGGTCACCTGGTGTCCCTTACGCCCCTGTAGCATCCGGGTCACCTGGTTTCCCTCCTGCCCCTGTAACATCAGGGTCACCTGGTGTCCCTTACGCCCCTTCAGCATCCGGGTCACCTGGTTTCCGTTCTGCCCCTGTAGCATGAGGGTCACCTGGTGTCCCTTACGCCCCTGCAGCATTAGGTTCACCTGGTGCCCCTTCCGCCCCTGTAGCATGAGGGTCACCTGGTGTCCCTTACGCCCCTGCAGCATCAGGGTCACCTGGTTTCCCTTTTGCCCCTGTAGCATGACGGTCACCTGGTGTCCCTTACGCCCCTGCATCATTAGGGTCACCTGGTGTCCCTTCCGCCCCCGCAGCATCGGACTCACGATATGCTTGTCGTCAATACCTCGCTCATGGCGTGTTGGGGCCATACTATTTTCACAAAGTTGCTGGGAGAGATTAGGAAGGGAAATTATTGTTGTTTCCACACTTGCCATAAAGCTTTTCCATCTCCATTTGGTCGACAGCTGCTCATATAATTTAAGGCAAGAGGTTGCTACATTTCCTAGATATACTAATCAAATGTCTTTCTCCATGGTTACACGTTTATGTGTTGCGATAGAGCAAAAATGGCCTTTTTATATTGTAAGAATCACCACATGTGTCTGTGCGATGGGAAAATATATTTCTTTCCATGTATCATGTATGTATACACACTTTTATAATTGTCCTCTCTCTACATGCCCGACAGGCATCTAATTAACTTCAGAAAAAGAAATATTTTGCTGTTTCATGTCTGAATAATCTTCCGTTGGTGTGTTCTGAGTCCAAAATTATTCGCGTGGTACAAGTGTCTGTAGGAAATGATATGGAGTGCTGTGTGAATAATATTTGCACAAGTGTATATTTACTGGCTGCAATACCAGATTTTATCATTATTTTCGCAGGTATGCAGCAACAACCTGTCGTGTGTGTGTACAACATATAAGACTATTATTCACTGTGATGATTCAGATTTCTACATATATATTACATTTGGTCTTACACAAGCAAACGTGAATACAATTTTGGTATTAGTTTTTGTGCGGTCGTTGTACTCCAGTCAAGAGGTACCAAACACGGAAAGTCGGTAAATGATGGATGGAGACAGGAACGGTAAGTATACACGTCGCTGAGACATCACCATGTCCTTATGTTACGTGTGTCTGCAACCTGTTCGTTGTTTTTAATACCATTCAACTAGTCATATTATAAGATTAAGTTAGTTCTTTCTCTCAGCCCATGAATTTCCGGAATGGACTAAGTGAAGCAGTGTAGTGGCAGTGGGAAGTGGCAACTAATATTTAACCTCAAAGTGTCCGTAAACGCGCGAGACGTATTTTATCAGGACTAAGAGACACAATTTGAAAAGATATACCTGTGCCTGCTAGCTTTTCAGTGATTATGCTAAAGAAACTGTGTGATCACCATGGGTAGCAAAGTATGATATTTAGGTTTGTTCAAGAATAGCTAGCTGAAGTATGGACATGCAAACATGCGTGTAGTGTCATATGCTTTAGCAGGTTGGGATCACGCAATATATCAAGGAACGATTATTGAGTGCTGTGTGTTAGTTAAAACTTTAAACAGGGAGATACGTGTATTTATGTTTCGTTGTATACTGTCTAGCAAGAAGCTTGATATCCGACCAAAATCGAGCTTCCCTCGCATGACTTTTTCTACCGTTTTTCGTGTTCGGGGTTGTGGTGACTGGCAAATTAAAGCTTCAACTGCTCAACATTCTCCGAAAAGATAACTGACTAAATTATTAAGCGATTGTACAAAATTTGAGTAATCGCTTAAGTTGTTAACTTTTTAAACATAACTTCACGCGCACTGTAGAAATATGTGTCATCCATATCAGCTAGTTTTATTGTACCTATAAAAAGGCACTTCAAAAAAAATGTTTCGAGCAGAAGTCTAGATAACCTTTATCTTGTTAGTAGACAAACCCGTTGGCTGTAAATGTTAATGGCGAGAACTTAACTACGCCAGTGTTGAAGAGCTCACAATAATTCACTATGCTAACAGAACGTTTCTGTAATTTACTTTTTCTGGTGTTGGTATATGTGGTACTATGGGCAAGTAATGTAGAATTATCCTTCTATTGGGGGTAATGGGGGTTAACGAGATGGCGGTCTACACCTACTATACTGGAAATTCACATAATGTCGCTGCATGTTTAGTTTTGATGAGTCACTTCCATTGAGTATTATACTGTTCAAATGTAGTAAGATACTGGTAAAGAAGAAAACAGAGAAGCGCATGATTTGGTGTGGCGTATGTAGGATTTACTATAGACTCAATGTTGATTTGGTAAGGATATACTACTGTAGAAGAGAAAAAAATTGTTAAACAAAAGATAACCGCTGTCACAGGAATTAGTCGTCTGTCTGATGCTACAGACATTAAGGGTAGCACTAGAGTATATTTCCACTGCGTTTCAAGGAATCTTTAAACCAATTCACAAAACTGATCCCAGCATGGATTGGCCTACTGTTCTCTGTGTCATGTTCTTAAACGGAGGTTCAGCTTTTTACAATGCCAATAATCTCTCATATCATAGCTCTATATGATAAGAGGTTCATCTGTATGTGTCACTCCCATACTTTAGTCTTTATTCTTGCGTCAAATAATGTTGCTCCAATGCGGGTTTTATTGGAAAAATTCTACTTAACACAAAAAAAATACAATTAATACTCTTATTGTTGTGTGTTCTTGTTGTCGGTAGTCTTTTCCTCCTCTTTATTATTATTATCATCATCATCATCATCATCATCATCATCATCATCATCATCATCATCATCATCATCATCATCATCATCGTCCTCGTCGTCGTCGTCCTCGTCCTCGTCCTTGTCGTCGTCATCGTCGTCGTCGTCGTCGTCGTCATCATCATCATCATCATCATCATCATCATCATTTTCATTGTTGTTGTTGTGCCAGAACTGCCAACCAAGGACGGTCGTGGCATGGACTGGCGAAAAGTTGGTAGTTCCAATTCTCAATACTCTGTGCGCATCAAAGTTCATTTTTTCACTGTGTTTATTCGTTATATCATCTTACTTTCGGGTTAGTTTCCTCACCACCACCCCTCTGTTGTCCGTTTGTATCCCAAACCCAGGTGCGTAAGACCAAGCTGGAACTCTTTTCTGAGCCTTCATTATGAATATCTTGAATATTTTTTTGTCGCAATAGTTTGTATATCTGAGTAAGCTTGCAATCGTCTGTAAAAGTCTCTGGTTTAGAGGATATAGAAACCTACATTTTATACACGTAGAGTGACACATGTTCCATCAGGGGTGATTGAATGTGACATAAGAATTTTATATAAACTGCCAATCAAGTTTCAGACTTCAAGACAACGATATTTTACTAGCGATGACGCTTGTTTTTAAAATGGATGAGTCTAAAACTCCACATTATGCAACCAGAATTTATTCACCTCCACACAGATTTGTCATGTATTTTAAAACAAAAATCGATATGAACTAAACATGCAATATAGGTCACAGATTTTAATAATGTGCTTTAAAAAGCTGGCAAATTACCCCTCAAATTGAAAAAGAAAAAAGAAAAAAAATCACGAAAAGACAAAAAAAAAAAAAAAAAAAAAATCTAAAGTACGCGGGTGATGAATGTTACTACATGTATTTATATCAAAGTACAAAGGATCTTGCAAAACGTGTTGTCACCCAACCCAAAGAATTTTACTTTGTAACAATCTGATTATTTAACGAAGCGCAAATTCAAAAGGCTCTCCAAATATAAAGATAATTTAGTGGTATGTCAATAAACAAGTTATTTACTATTAAGGAACGTAATCCGAAAGTATTTTGGGATATTGTAAATGAGCTAGAGACAGTGTCAGAAATAATCCAAGTGTGCACGGTTGGCCCAGCTGCAACAGTGAAGTTGGTGAATTCTCTTTTGTACTCAAAATGTTCACACAAATGTGCACGAATTGGGTGCGAATGGTACATATGAAGCCCTTAGTTTCCTGTAGTATTGCTTCCTTTATAATGTGGAACAGATTGATACCGGGAAGTTTAAATGGAGTATGTCATCAAAAATATTTTCTTATTGGTCTTTAATAAAATGTGGGAAAATATCGGTTCGCACATTGCCTTTTTTCCTGCTCGGACTTTTGTTAAAAAAAAACAAAAAACAAAAAAAAAAAAACAAAAAAAAAAACAAAAAAAAAAACAAAAACAAAAACAAAAAAAAAAACAAAAAAAAAAAAAAAAAAAAACAAAACAAAACAAAACAAAAAAAAGATTAAAAAGCTTAAAAAAAATAATAAAAATAAAATAAAATAAAATAAAATAAAACAAAATAAAATAAAATAAAATAAAAGAAGATTTATCATCGAATGACAAGAAACTATGGAAATTAATTCTGGTCCGACAAAGAACTACCTGCATATACTAAATTCAAAGAAACGTTCGGAATAGAGAGATAATAATAATTTATTGGAAAACTACCCCTTTACACCGAGGGCACCACCGGGGCGGGGAAAACCCGTGGTGCGTCAACATAAAACTTACATTGATGAAATGGACATGACTTACACTCCTTGTCACCGTAATATGCCCACAAGGGCTCACAACATGAACTAAAAGTACAAATGCACGAAAAGAAGTTCCGTTGCAAAGCACTAAAACATAAAAGTTGCAGGGGCTCCCCCGACGGGCTGGGCCCACCCGAGAGACCAGTACTTGGGAAACAGTGATCCCTCGAGTCAACCCCCCCCCCGCCTTATGGGAGACCCAGCAATCTTGTGTCAAGTCACATATAAAGTATCTATTAGTGGCTATGGACTATACATTGAGGAAAAATATCACACGATTTAGAATGCGCTCACATAATTTGCAACTTGAAATTGGTAGACACAAAGGCCATATAAAATCCCTTCAGAGTAAAGATTGTGCGAAAATTCAATATCTTAGAAGACTGAAATCATGAAATGATAGCTTGTAAAACATATGAAACTGAAAGCCCCAATACGATGCGCTGACTGATATTTGTTCAATATTGACAATTTCAGTGATTCCAATTTTTTTTAGTCAAGTATCAGGTGAGAAGATATTGACTAAAATGCAATACTAAACGCATTCTTTACAGATATACTGAAGAACAGATGATCTTTCTTATACAAAGCAGCATTGTAGTTAGTAAAAGCTTTTTTTTCTCTGCAAGTATCATCATTCATGTATCACAAGTGATTGTGCTGTTGTAACACCAAATGTATGCTCTTTCTTGTATTGTTTTAGTGAAATACTTGTCTCCTATAATTATGTTTGTGCTATTTTCTTTACCAAAATGTCATGATTTATGTGTGTACATGATAGAGCTAATAAAGTTCAAGTTCGTGTATCGAAACGTTTCGATGTAAACTGTTTCATGCGGAAGTTATCACGTTACGTGTACAAAACTGCATTTTGTGTAAGATTTAAATGCAGTATATGCCTACGATTATTGATCGGGTGAGACCACAAGATGCTGATTCCTCTTCTTTTCACGTCGCCTACAGGCACAAAAACTTTTTAAATGTCTTATGGAAGTTGGCGTGATGCGACATGTGACACATTGATGTTACAAATCATCTGTGACAGTCATGCGAAAAATCCCTGGAGACGCAGGTGAAGTATAATGATTCAAATTGTATGGAAGCCCGTTGTTGTCAACCTGATTTTACTTCTTTTGTTGCTATAACAACCTTTTTGTTTCTTGTTATAGCAAAAAAGGTGAAAGTATATTTAAACAACTTCCGTCGAACAGTACTTGCGCAGTTTTATTTTTCAAACTCACGTGCTAGTGAGTTCAGCTTCCGATACAAATGTTGTTACAGCGAGAAAAAAAATGTTAAAACAGGACAAATATTTGTTCTAACAAGGGGAAAACATTGTTAGAAAAAGAAAAAAAGTGACTTTAACAAAAAAAGCAGCTTTAGCAAGAAAAAAATCTTTCTAATATCAAACAAAATCTTGATATAACGAGGAAAAAGTTATTATAAGTAGAAAAAAACATGTGATAACATGAAAAAATATGTTTAAACAAAGAAAAAAGTTCTTCTAACAGGACAACATTTATTATGTATTTATTACGTAGAGTGTACCCCCAAGATCTACTGATATAACATTTTTGCTCTCAGTGTCGTATATTTGGGTCAATTACATTAAAGAATGATGCTTTTAATGAAGGTAGATTTAACATCGAAATTTAACGGAATAAATATTTACATTCTTGACGTAATTAGCTTACCTGACGTGAAACCCTTATGTCTTATCTTAACCTCAGCTGCTTAGAATTAGCCTGGTATCGACAAATTAACTCTAACAATTTGGCACCTGATTGGCTGTTGAGTCTGAGTAACCGCTCATGAACAGCACTGACGGCACGGTGTAGTCTACGTTGATTTAATCTATCTCTGAAGTTTAAAGACTCAGTTGCTAAGAGTGCTGTGACGCTCGGAAACCTTTGCTTTTTGTACCAAGTAAGCCAAGGTGAATGGGAGGGTTGGCTTCATTTTAGATAAATCACTTATTGCCCAGCCACCAGACACGGGGCAGGAGACGTCAATTTACTGGCGGAGTATTGTTCATATATCATACTGTGATACACTGACACTGTCACACAGTTGATGCTAACCCTATTAACTAGGCTCCAAAGGCGCAAACAAGACAGATTATGATTGACTCAATATATTAGCTACCTATAAAATCCGCCAGTCTACGACTATTGGAACCTGGATCTCAAGTGGATCTATGCATCATTTTTGCGTCATGCAGTATCAAACTCTGCTGATTAGTACATAACTTTCACTTTCTTCTCTGGGCCATAGTGCTCTTCGTCAAATCTACAACGAGAACGGAACTGTGCAATCTATTTGCACTGGGTACATCGGACACGAAGAAGGCGGATCTAATTCAGAAGTAGAAAAGCTGAAACCAGATTTTGTCACAAGGAAAGTGGTAGCTCCAATGTCGTCAACATATTTCCTTTTATAATTAATATATCACGGTTGGAGATCCTGAGATGATTTACATTTGACGAGGGTGATATGACAAGCAATAATTATGTTTATCTACAATTAGAAGGATACTATGCGAACAAACATAACCACACACGTATGAATTATTCTGCAGATGATAGTTATTATGACATACGTAACCACTGATTGTATGCTAGCATCATAATCACTGGAGCTGTCAATGTAATAAAAAAATACTTGCATATTGCTGTATGTTTACTACAGTGACAATGGCTACTATCATCATCATCATCATCATCATCATCATCATCATCATCATCATCATCATCATCATCATCATCATCATCATCATCATCATCATCATCATCATCATCACTTAAAACAGCTTTATTCTCTTCTATGTCATATTTGAACAAGCCGAGCCCACGTAAAACGCCCTATGATAAATAAATAAATAAATAAATAAATAAATAAATAAATAAATAAATAAATAAATAAATAAAACAAAACAAAAATAAGAAATAAAGTATTCCTGTCAAGAAATGATTTTCGTATTATAAACAAAAACTCCAAATGAAGGCGATCGATATTATCTTACTTATAAACATTGTAAATAAAGTACTTTAGCATACCCCTTGCACAATTAGGGATCAGTGAGCTAAAATTTGAACTCCTCGTGTACTAGAAAAGTGAGGGACTGGAGTAAACAATAGGACAAAGTAAAATAACTGAGGGGTAGGTCGGTAAATATATGCACACAGATCATTTTTGTTTCCAGTTTGGCGTAGATATTCGTACTCACCCCAAAAATGGATATTTCTTATTTTCACATTATATTGTCGCAAAGATTGAGACAGATACCAATGTCTCGCTCCAACTATAGTATACCAGCAGTTTCAGTTTGTTTTCTTCTACAAGAAGGTTAATTGGTTCAGGTAAAACATTCATATCATCAGAGTGTTTTTATTTTAATCATAAAATCATGCTAAAATAGATCCTTTAACTTTGTAGCCGTAACTAGATGCCAATCACAAAACAACAGTGGAAGCCATTAGCAAGGATATTTCTGCTACTACATGTCAACGGTAATAGCAGAACAAAGCAAGCCTTGTGTAAAATTTTAGGGTAAGCACACAGGCAAAAAAACAAGAATGACCTCACCC
>OZ026627.1:21651434-21676434 GCA_964020975.1 Hermodice carunculata
TAGTGAGGTTTATGAAGCCCTATGTAGTTTACTTCTTTGAATGAATGCAGAACACGTTTGAACAAGAAGATACACCTTACAATGCACGTGCATAAAGGTTGTAGAATGACTTCCCCATTAGGCAGGGAATCCTTAGAAAAGTCGTCTGGTCACACAGAAGGCAACACATTTGCCTACAAGGCTTGGGGAACTGGCTAAATGCCCTAGTACCACTTACGATGACATTAATATTGTATTGTACTGTATTCTACACGACACTGAAAGAGTGGCATGGAAATACTATAGTATGCTATATATTTATGCGTCCCAATGCCCGTAGGTGATGATGGTACTTAGGGTGACCTTGGTCTAATTGCCAAGGTCACAGGGCCATATATGCTAATTTGGGTCCCTTGCCATAAGCATTGAAGGATTTACCCTCCCCACCCCCACCCCCGCTCCTTAAAATTAGCTAGATTATTTTACGCGGGACTCTGTTTAAGTAGCTTTGGCCTCATTTTCAAGGTCACAGAGCCTTAAATGGTAAGGTGTTTTCCGTGTGATATCTATTGAGGGATTTGACACAGAACCTTGTTAAGATGTAGCTTGGGATTGTGCTTGGGAACCATGACCTAACAAGGTTGGACAAAACGTAATTAAATTCGTTAGAATAATATACATTAGCACCACGTAGTATGGGCTTGTATTTGGGTAGCCCTTGGCTAATTGTCAAGGTCACAGAGCCAAGTACAGTGAAAACTCATAATAACGACACTCAGATATATGCAATATTCATTATAAAGACACAAGTTTTGAATGATAAAGTTCATTTTCTGTGTTGTCTGATTCATGTATTTGATATATTCAGTTATCAAACATATTTAAAGGAAACAGACAGTGTCGTTATAACGAGTTTCCACTGTATGTTATTTTATTCCCATGCGGTTTGTCATAAATGATCCGACGAGACGTGATGGAACTTGGTAGGATTATGTGCTTTGGTAGGAAAAAAAGGTGGACATCACATGTGAGTCACCTTGAGCCAGACAAATTGCCAAAACAACTTAGTCCATTTTGTATTTTATATTATCATGTGTAGAACGCTTACTGTAGGTTTTGTGTCCTAGTTGACCCTATTGCGTGCACACTTTTAGTGAGGTAAATTACGTCTCTCATCAGTTCAGCGCGACACTTGTAAATTCAAACGAAGATAATGACACACACAAACATTTGACTTTCTTCTGTCCACCGGTGGACAGCTTCATTGAACTGAACATGGCATGCACGTACTGACCTGATGCTATCGTCAATCGGTTAGTCTGGGCTCATACCTGTCGCCCGCATTCGCAATTTACTTCACCATAACAAATGAATGTTGTGGCGCAACCGTCTTTGCAGTTCTTGGATATTTATAAGGACAAGATATTAGAAAAAGTGGCAAAGAGTCTGCTATGGCCTGCTTTTCACGCGTTTCCGAGTTTAAGTTGTTTGAGGGAAGAAAAAAATAAAGTCTTATATGTGCGGAGAACTTAAACAAGTATATATTATTTTCTCAGGAATTACTTGGTTATCTGAGCAAATTGGTCTGGCTTTATTCGCGGTTGTTCAACTATTAGTCAGTTGTTAATCCTCTATCACGAACTATGTTTGGTAGTTCATGAACAGAAAGACGTGCATGTAGCTTGTTTAGATATTAGCCAATGCTTCGGTGAGGTTTAGGTTGAGAGTCTACTGCATAAAATAAAAAAAAGGTGTACCTGGAATTAAATTATCTGGTTCCATTACTATCTTTCAAATAGACTGCAACGAGCCGTCATCAAAATCTAGAACTCTGTATGGGGCCTTTTGCAATGCAAGTGTGCTTCAAGGTTCAGGCTCCACTTACCTTTCAACGGCATATAATGTAAGTGGAGCTAAGATTATGCGTGTAATATTTAGATCCTATTTAAAATTGACTGATACTGTGAATCAGTTAGTTTTGGATGCATCCAGACAGCCAAACACTTTGAAATCCCTGCAACTGCGTCTCATGCGTAAAACACTGGAAGTGATTTATGTTTTCTTTATAAGACCATAGTTAGAATATGTTTGCGTATTCTGGGCAGCATCCAACTTAATAATCACTTGCACAAGATCGGTATCAAAGATTCTCCATTATGCAGTTGTGATTAAGAATCTGGAGATGTTTGGCACTACTTTTTTGCTTGCTCAAATTACATGTTTTACATAAATTATTTATATTCATCCATAATTACAATTGCTCCTTTTTACTTTGTACACATTACTATGTGGCTGGTTCCGAAAAAGAGGCAACATTTTTATAGGCTCAAAATTACATTTACATCGCCAAGAGATTTGATAGCAGTGCCACTACATGATCCCGATTTCAAAATCTAATGTTGGATCAAATATATTTGTGTAAATTTTCCAATTTCATGGTTCATAATGTTTCAAAATATTTGTCCACTGTCTGTCTTGTTTTCGTTGCGTTGCTTTTCTCTCTCTGTCTGTCTCTCTCTCTCTCTCTCTCTCTCTCTCTCTCTCTCTCTCTCCTCTCTCTCTCTCTCTCTCTCTCTCTCTCTCTCTCTCTCTCTCAAAATTGTTGGTATGTATTGTCCCTCACACCCGTACGTTAACACTCCAAATTATGTTTATTGCTTATATTTATATTGAAAATTACTAAATTTCGATTCAATAGATATAAAAAAAAACAAGTCTGCAGAGTATTTGTAACGACTTTTTGAGAGGGAGCGTGCAGAATGAGAAGTACTAGATCAATATCACGCCAATTTTTTGCCCTTACCTCTCAACCTATGTAACATCAACTTAAATAAACAACAGAGAAATGTTTTTGCAATAACTATTTATCCTTTTCTCTCACATCAGTCACTGTTAGCAGAAAATACCACTTTCTAGAAAAAATATTTGACAAAATGTACGTTTGAATCAAGGAAAATGTCTAGAAATCGTGTATCATTATCAGCGAAAAAAGTGCAATTACTGCAAATGAATACCAGTAGGAGCAGTAATTGGGTTCGGCGCGGGCCGGCATACCGATCGATTTGACTAATTCAGGTTTCTCAACGGTTAGATGCCAGGTGGAAAGCACAATCGTGAAAAGTGACATTTGCAATCGTACCAGCAGTTTGATTTGTATTACTTTCACAGGTCTAACTTGAACCACAGAGTGAAAATTTGAATCTTGGGAAGTAGATGTAACATTGGAACTAGGAAAGACGATTGGCTTCCGAGCAAATCAGTGTGTGTGTCTTCAAAGCATATTCGTATGTCAATGTACAACTATTCCATAACACAGGAGTAGAAGTTGGAATGGCAACTCTATCTATTAAAGCTTTGTAGTTATTCAAGATTTAAAAATTCTAACGGTGCTATTAAGCATAATTTAAATTGATACAACTTTTATTTTTAATTTATTAGGTGCGCAATGGTCAACAACCCCCTAGTAGATGTTGGAATGACATCTCCATCTATTATAGTGTTGAAGATATTCAAGATTAAAAAAATCGAATACTGCTAATTAGCATAATTTAAATGGCTACAACTTTTGCTTTAGATTCATTACATGTGCAATGGTCAATAACCCCCCAGTAGAAGTAAAAATGACATCTCTGTCTATTATATTTTTGAAGATATTCACGATTTAAAATTTGCATAATTTTAAACATCTTCATTCCTCTGTACAAAACAGTCAAACTCCTTTTATGGGGATACATCCGTCCATTTTGGATGTAACGAATACGTAAGAAAGTATAACTTTCTTCAGGAAACATAAGCTCTCTCAGGGAGGTCTGTTTTCGTACATACATGCATACGTACGTGTGTACATACATACGTGCATGCGTGCGTAGTTACACACACACACACACACACACACACACACACACACACACACACACACACACATATATATATATATATATATACAGTACGGAACTACAGATTGTTTATTTCATTTAGTTTTAAGTCTTATCTGTTAAATCTTCATACTATATTCTACTTCTACTAAAATGTGCCAATAGCTTCAACAATCCGATTGCTACATATTAAGGTGTATTAGCTGTTAGCGGTGAATATATATTAACATGATGAATATATCTGCGCGTATATTGCGTATCATTTGAACCATATTTCTAAGTGGTTAAAGTTAAGTTTCAACAATTTTCAAGTATGGCTATGAACGATACTTTGGGTAATATTTGTGTTCACTATCAAAATTATCCATTTCTTTTGGACGTTTCATAACAATTCTGTTAATGGTGTAGTTACACGAACGTTTTAGCAGGATTGCTTTGAAAGTCTCATTGCTATATATTATCGTGACACCGATGATCACATTTAATGTTTCATGTGGACAGAACAACGCTATCTATGGCTTATTGCTTGGAGGTTCATATGAAGGATACCTAATCTAGTAAAATATATCATGGCGTGTTATGCAAATACTGCATTCATAAAACGGCCTTTATTTAACCCTGTTTAGCTTCTCTGCTTGCTGTCACTAACTCGGTCGTATATTTTACACAATCTATTTATTTAAATACAGCAGTGACAGCATGTGTTGCCACTGGTGGTAGATCAAATTGTCGTTGAGAGAGCCGCTCTTATAATTAGCATGCATAAAATGAGGGCCATTATACACATAAGTGGGATGGTGAATCTTCATTCCTTCTTTTCACACATGGAATCTGATGATTGCCGTGGTAAGGTCCCTTTTTTACAATGCTGAAAATTGCACTGCACGTATCAATGCTGGATTACATGTATTTTGTATTCTGAACGAAATCATATATTTCCATATCTTTGTGTTCAATGAATTATCTAATAGATATTTGACATAAAAAACATCGATAACCACTGAAATTTAAAAAAAATAATAATAATACTTGCCATAGAAGTCGAGCATGGAAACGGTTTAAGAGAATATCTCTTAGTCCCTGCACTTATAGCTGTGATATTTACACTAAGATTGATAGGCTCTTTCAGCTGTTCAAAAAGTGTCGGACCAGAGTTGTCAACTTCGTTAGACAGTCTGTTTGTATTTGTTGTACTGCGCAGACAACTTGATGGAAATTATGTTCATCATAAGCAGTGGAGGAGCCTCTCGAAGTCCGTTCTAGGATGCAAAGCCCACGAAGATATGCAACCGATCACGAAGGATGATAAAATTGTGTCTTGCATCACAGAAAACTGTGGTATTTTAAATGCATACTTTGCAAGTCTATGTAGCACTGTTCTAGAAATTGACGCCCCACCCCTGCCCCAACTTACTTTTCGAATCGAAGCACGCCCATATGAACTAACCCTTCATGGAGAAGGTGTAAGACTTAGCTTAGGCATGCCTCTGCGTCTGGTCCTGGCAATATTGGGAATATCATATTTTAAAAACACGACTGAGTCTATTTGCATACCACTCACTAAAATTTTTAAACTCTTTCTCAACTTTTCTTATTTTCCAGACTCTTGGAAGAAATTCAATATATGACCTGTATTTAAAAAGTCTAATAAGCAGATAAAAATTAGCTTTCGTCCAATATCCTTACTGTGTAATGTGTGGAAAGTTTTCGAACGACTGTTTTTTAATGCTCTCTATGGTTACTTATTCGACACTAATCTTTCCACATCCAACAATTCTGGCCTCAAGGCTGTTGATTCTAACAATCAACTTGTGTATATCTAGAGGGGGCCTTGGACACTCTAAATAGTCTAATGAAACCCGTATGTTTTAGACGTATCTAAGGCCTTCGACAAGGTCTGGCATCCTGGCAATCTTCTCAAACTTCGTTAACTAGGCATCGCTGATAATATTGTGGCATAGGTCGAAAGTTATCTATCAAATCATTTTCAATATGTAATCATTCATGGTCGAGCGTTTTCTTGGCTGCCTATTGAAGCTGACGTACCCCAGGGATTCACATTGGGTCAACTTCTATTTCTGGTGTGCGTAAACGAACTTGTCGACGACCTTATCTGTAATGCAAGACTTTTCGCAGATGACGCAAACTTCCTCGAAATTGTTCATAATCCAACAGAATCTTTTCGACACTTGAACACCAATCCTACTCATATTCTACATTGGTAAAACTATGGCGTGTCATCTTCTTGTTAAATCTTTATGCGTTGTCTTCTAGGCCAAAATCAATTAACCACATCATCGACTTATTCATCTTGGTCAGTCAACTAAACCTGAGGCTAATTCCCACTCCCGCTTAGATATCACTATTAGCATTAATTTATCTTGGCCTGCTCACATAACCCGTGTTGTTAACAAAGTTAGCTAGCACATTGCCCTTCTCCGTAGGTTTTAAATTCAAACTTTCCCAAAATGCCCTGGTCAGGCTGTATTTCTCCATTGTGAGACCCATCGTAGAATATGGCTGTGTTCTTTATGATAACTGCGGTCAAGCCCTTTCAGAGCTACATTTATCTATTCAGTATGAGGCGGGCAAAAATATGCACGACTCCTTAAAACACACTTTCCATATCAATAGATTACGTAAACCCAGCTGTCCTACCTTCGTCAGCCTACGTAAATACTTCAAATTGGTCATATTTAATGACCCATAATGTCACTCCTTCCTATCTTTCCAAGATCCTATCGCTTACTAAGATAAGTAGAGCTGTGCGCCACTCCAGCTCACTACGCACCATCTAACGCAGGACTCAACGTTTTGACAAATCTTTTCTCTCCGGCATTATCACACTTTGCAAGAATCTTCTTTTCTGGTATTCGAAAAACCACTTGCATCTAAACATTTAAATCCAAACTCAACAAAACACCATATCGATCCAAACTTTTAAATCTAGACTCAAGGCAACCTAACTAGCCGTGGACGATGTCCCTGCCTCTTTTCCCGTGGTCGACATTATTTGAATACATGTCAGACCCAACTGCGACTGGGTAACTCCATGTTTAACTCTGACCTTTATAAAGTAAATGTTATTCAAAGTCCTACTTATTCGTGCTCCTCCACTGAAGATATATCTCATTTCATCTTCCATTTTGTTCTAATTATTTTACCGTCATAAAAATAAGTAATGAAAAAAAACCAAACAAACAAACAAAAACAAAAACAAAAACAAAAACAAAAACAAAAAAAAAACTTCTCGATACTACTATATCGCTCCGGGTGTTCTTCGTAACTTGATTATCTGTACCGCTTATAAAAGACTCCTTCGTATTTTCCTCTTTGGCAGCATGAATTACCAGATTATCTGAACATACAAATATTTGATGCAGTACAAAATTAAATAGCAAAAAGTAGACGTTTTGTTTTCTGACTTTAATGCGACCTATTGGGTCAATGGGAAATATAGAATCTTACATGGCAGTGAGTGAGCTACGATTTTCCCCACCAACAACGATCCCTCGTGAGAGAAAAATCGTAGCTCACTCACTGCCATGTAAGATTTTATTTATTCTATGTTTAATCGAGTATTTACCGCAAAAATTGTCGCTCTTGTTGCTTAGGTGTCGCCATTTTGAAGCGGAGACTTTTCACTTGGAGTCACTGTAAATCACGTGACTTAAACATTATTACAAGTAAATTGTGACGCGCCTGCATCAGTGACGTAGTGCAGTAACGTTTAGACAAAATCAAATGTGCGCGAGGGATGTTTGATTATACATCATGCGTGACGTAAATAACTGCGACGAACACAAACAAACACGGTACACCAGGTAGGCGTTGTAAGTAGGCCTACGGCATATTTGTGGCGATAAATACCCATTCAAGCACAGAATAAACAAAATCTTACATGGCTGGATTGCGAGTTACTTTTTTTTCTCACACTCGGGATCGTTGTTGGTCTGGTACTGGTAGGCATCAGCGGCAAGGGGACGGGTGCCGAAGCGGCGCTACCGGTCATGACATGTGACCTACCGTGAGTTACTATTTCTAGATTTCACTCCAGAAAATGATAACTCACTGCCAAACATAGAATAAAAAAAAACATTTCCTTCCTTTCTTGTCAATATTATAATGTATAATCTCTTTTTGACGAAATTATATGTGTACTTATCTGCTTATTTACCTGCTTTAATCACTGTCAGTATATTTGTTTTCCTATTTCCCCTGTCTACCGTGAATAGCTATATGCATAGTGCCCCAAGTTCTACCATATATTCTAGAACTGGGTTTTTCAATACTTCTCCGAATTACTTGACATATATAAGACGACACATGCATATAAAAATGTGGTAACATAGTTTGTAATTCCCTGTATGTATTGTATATATTGTGTGTTTTCTCCATGTATGCAGAACCCATTATATTAATCATTTTATGTACTATAGGGTAATCAAGCCTACATGAATATGTTTAAACTTAAACTATACATCTACTTGTTACTAGGAAAACTCAGCTTACTCATTTGATTATTCAGCGGAAGCCGGGAAAGTGGCCAGATGATTAATCAGGACAGCGATCCATTTTCGGGGAAGATTATCAGTACAACATATGCAAATAAGTTGGCTATAAAACACTAAACTAGCTATAACGTTACACCCAAGGCCAACACAGGGAACACCAGCTCTTAAAAACACACATATTGAAGAGGTAGAAAATAGGTATTAGAAATCCACGCATACTATAATTTAAAAAATCGATTTGCGCTAACATGGTAAAACCAAAAAATGCTAAGGATGAACTAACACAGTCTTAGATACTCAGGATAATTGGTGGGGAGTTACAAAACAATACAACAACTATTCAGCCTTAGAGCCTGTACTGTCTGAATATTCTCGGGCAACACAGAGGTTTTATACCAACAATACAGTATTCCCGTGCAAAGCCCCCCACATATGGACACAAATATAGCATTTGGCCCGAAAGCCAACCTTCAACCAGAATCATAAATACTTCTGTTTTGTAATTTATTTGGATGTTATTGTACATTTATCTGGACTTTTGATAATCGGTGTATATGATTTGGGTTCTGTCAGTGGATTTATTTTGATGTATTTTTCCTTTTCCTAGTTACCAGGGGTTCAATAAATTATTATTATTATTATTATTATTATTATTATTATTATTATTATTATTATTATTATTATTATTATTATTATTATTATTATTATTATTATTATTATTATTATTATTATTATTATTATTATTACTACTATTATTATTATTAATAAGTTGGGACAAATGCATTCTTCGGTGGAAACTTGCATTCTTGAAGAAGTGTTTACTTCAATTCACGGCGCTGAAGGGTTTTAATTCGCACAACTTCAAAACTGGCCCTAATTAAACGATCACTTTGTTGATTGCTTGTTCGTGGTGTCTTTAACCCGTGCATTGACGTTGCGTGTGATGTGCATCTTGCGAGCCTCCATTTTTCTCTTGTATTATGTTCATGACTTCCAATCAGGTAAACAAAACCAAAAAGCAAACAATATGAAAAACAAAAAACAAACCCACAATGGATGTTTCCATTTGACAGCCTTATGTAGTTGTTTTAATAAAGTTCAACTGCTTGACTAAAGGCGGAAGGGTACCGTTCAACTGACCGATAGCTGTCATCTTCTTCGGACATAATGGTAAAAATAATTCAGGATAAAAGACTTTGGAATCCTGCGTTAGGAAACCCTAAGATCTTGCAGTCATTCACGAATATATGACACACAATGTACAGACAATTCCTTGTGTCTGCGGACCACTTTGCTTGTATGAAACGGTCCGTCACAAAGTATTGTTATAACACAGAGTAGACCAAATGGACGACGCTACTTACCCTTTCATTGTGCCAACCTGAGTATTTTTTGCCGTTTCCCTGGATAAGAGTTCGAAATCAACGTATAGGAATGCACTGAAGCTCCCTTTCCTTGCAATAACCGCTCACAAAGAAACGCCATTCTCATGGTACCATGGCGTGATGAAACTCATTTCGGATACTATTAACTTTGACACCAGACCTTGATAGGCTGACTTTATTGAAGGACAGTGATTTACACGTGGGCAAAGTCCCGTGGAGACAACTTATGTGAGCCTGACATTATTTAAGCTGATGTACCAGATGTCCAAAATCGTAGTCCGGAAGGATAGGGTTATAAATCAACATAATTGCTCCTGTGTTGACGCTGATTATCCCACTGCCACGCCATGGCATGTGGCTTCAGTCCTTCGACTCGGGTATCAGGACGTGAGGGGAGCAAGCCACTTTCAAGCCAGACTAACAAACGTCAAACTGTTAATCTAAGGTATGTCTCTTATCACTGTTTGATGAGGTGGGCCAAAAATCAATCGTCGAGGATTCAAGAAGGAACCAATCGTCAAGTAAGCTGATTGTCGAACTCGTCTTGTGGTTAGGTAATTCTCGTTGAAAACCAAGGGAATGTATGTTGTTTTGAATCGACTTTCAAATTAATCTTGCGCTGGAAGAGCAGGCAATTCGTACAAGGTAAATCACCCACGTGTCAGTAGCAGGACTCTAGCATATATATTTACCAAAAGTTTTCACTTGTGCTCAAGGATACGGACAGGGTAAGAAGATGAGGTTAAGAGCTCGTGCGAACTGAATATTCTTAACCATGACTCAGCAATGGGTGTTCCCCACATCTACTTGCGCTGTCTTTATGTCTATGTGTCAACACAGACATTTTGTTCTTTATCTTCAAACAACAACAAGAGGTTAAGGCACAGATTGATATTTAGTTTATTCAGCAGTTAGCAAAGGTCAGAGACCATAGGCTAGAAATGTGGTAAGTCATTATGAGTGTGTCAGGTGCCCAAAAACCATGGACGACTGAGGTTGGCTGTGTTTCTACTAAAATAAATGCTCCCCGTTTGGCCGCTGTTTATGTCTCGCCTTCGATTTGGGTATAGCCACATAGTTCAGCAATTTTAGGTGCACAAAACATTGTGCTACCTTTTGTTTTCTTGGACTCTCTGATTAATAACTAGGTTCTTTGTGAAAAGAGTGGTTTAAGATGAGCAGCTTTGAGCTCTGTTAGCCACGTGTACTTTGAAAAGTATATTTAAGTCTTTATAGTAACATTTATAATTAAACAAACATAAGCCCTACAATTTATATGCTCGATATGGGTGCATTGTTTTGTAATAAAGTGTATGACAGCCACAAGAAAGGCTTCTATGGTCAGCTCAATTATGCAAGCAGTAAGTGGTAATATGAAACACTGTACCATACAGCATGTGCGGATGCTGCATAGTAGGCTTCTTTTGTTCAGTATGTAGTCTGTATGTGGGTCTTGGGCCACTATTCCCAATAGAGAACGGACAGAAAACATCTACAGCCAGCGGAAGCCAGCGGATCATTCTAGCGCGTTTTATGACGAGACAGGCGTTGCACCTTACCGTACTTATGCTTAATATTGCGCTAACTCTAGCAACGTGGGCACACGTGTATAGAATGTACTTAAAATACAATATATTGTGTTTGACACTCTCCTCACATTTGCTTATCACACTGCCTTGAACAATAGATTTTTCACTGAAGAAACCGGTGACGAGCTGACAAATTAGCATATTTACATCAGCGTAGTTATACTATAATCTCACGTTTGAACATTCTTATCGTGTGTGGTTTAATAAAGTGGTTCATTAAGATAATATTTATACTTGCCGGGGAGGAGGCAGTATGTTTTACTGTCTCTATGTACGTATTTTTACTCTTACTGTGCAGTTGATGTTTTACATATATATATATATATATATATATATATATATATATATATATATATATATATATATATACATATACATATATATATGTATGTATATGTATATGTATGTATGTATGTGTGTGTGTATGTGTGTGTGTGTATGTGTGTGTGTGTGTGTGTGTGTGTGTGTGTGTGTGTGTGTGTGTGTGAAAATGTCAATGTTTTTGGTACAGCCAATGAAGTTCATTTTGTTCAAATTTTCTTCTTCTCCTTCTTCTTGCTTTTCTTGCTCTTCTCCTTTTTTTTCGTCTTCCGTTTCTTCTTCATGTAATAGATCCAGCATGTCCCTTGATTAAAGTCCGCATTGTGCAGCTCATATTTTATTTAAGTTGAAAAGTTATTCAAAAGAAAAGAAAAACTTTTCGGCTCCGTCAAATACTGTCGCATCTGGTGTTTAAAACGAAGCATGTCTTCGAGGCAATCTTGTGTTGAGCTGTTGAGCCGACGGAAAAACAAAAAAACAAAAAAAAAAAGAAAAGCTTATCCACTTGTTAACACCGGTAGTGGCCCCTGTAATATCAATACAGCTGTTAAGTGTAACACTGAGGGCATGGTTTGGGTGTATATACATGTAGTCAAGATGCTGGTTATTATGAGGAAATTTCATCTTTAAGTACATCCCTGGCTGCCAGTCACTGTCATCCTGTATCTCTCTCTCTCTCTCTCTCTCTCTCTCTCTCTCTCTCTCTCTCTCTCACACACACACACACACACACACAAAATTATCATACTGTTGTAGGAAAAAGAATGAAGAATGCCACTGAATACATCAGGCTTGGCAATAACCATTCCTTCTCTCTATCATTATTCCATCGTACAATTTGGCAAAAGTTTTTTACTCTTCCATCGTGAAATTCGGCAAAAGTCGATGCGCTGTGAATATATATATATATATATACATATATATATATAAAAGAAGAAGAAGAAGAAGAAGAAGAAGAAGAAGAAGGAGAAGAAGAAGAAGAAGAAGAAGAAGAAGAAGAAGAAGAAGAAGAAGAAGAAGAAGAAGAAGAAGAAGAAGAAGAAGAAGAAGAAGAAGAAGAAGAAGAAGAAGAAGAAAGATACACAGCGAACGAAAAGAAAAGTAAACATATACATCTGTTGCAGCTAAACCTCTGCCTCTGTAGTATCACTTGTTTTGACTTCCAACCCTCATCAGTTTAAAAAGATATTCTTTACTTGCTCCCAAAAAGGCACCTCCGGTGTACTGTTG
Organism: Hermodice carunculata; assembly: GCA_964020975.1. NCBI lineage: Eukaryota > Metazoa > Annelida > Polychaeta > Eunicida > Amphinomidae > Hermodice > Hermodice carunculata. The sequence continues at coordinate 21,664,328 of OZ026627.1, forward strand.
CAGGGCTATAATTGCTCATATGTCGCTTTGGTTGAAAAAGATGTATTACTGAGATTATAATAGTTTTTGCCTACTTTTTAATTTCTGCAGTGCATAGTTGCTATGGAATGACCAAATCGCTCAGCCTTGCGTATTCCTTGTGATTCCACAAAAAACAATCTGTTTACATATCTATATATTTGCCATGGTCAAAATTATAGTAAAGAATATACTCCTGATCAGTGTTGTTGTGACAGCAAAGTATGGAGACAAAACCTTTAAAATGATTTGATGGTAGGAAGCGCAAATCATGAGGTATACACCAAAGCATCTGCCTTGTATACTGCTATAAGTACATCAAAATTGAAGTTCAGTTATTACGTTTTGTAGGAAAATTAATGTCATACAGAAATTACATTTTCCCGCTGAAATCGTTTTGGACAAGTAATATCCTGTCAGGGAGTTAATGTGTTTTGCCATATTAGCGTAGGATAACGTACACCGTCAGGGTTTCTAATTATATACATATACCTAATGTGTCTTGTGATGGAATAGGGCAGGTGGTCCCGCCTAATTTTACGTACACGGAATAAACACAGCCTGAAGTACTCCAGCTGGATGCAGCCCAAGTAGTAATAATAATTATAATATTTCTGTGGCTGTCCACTTATCTGCCGCGGTCCTGTGTGAGACAGGTGGCCTAAATATTAAAATAAAATAAAAATAATTTTGATGAGTAGGCGGATTAAACCATTGTGATTCTCAAGGAATTCTCATCAGCTTGTGCTGTCATAGTTTCCGGGCCCAGAGCAGAGGCATAGGGTCCACCACACGCTCACTCACAAATGTGGTGAGACCTTTGTCCCGATTATATCCCCGGACACTCATTGCTTGTACTTTCATCAGCCTGAAAAGCCTAAAAGAGAAAAAAAAACTTTCCCTTACACACCCTATCCCCGCCTCTAAGGCTTAGGTTTTCCCTACGGGAGCCCCTACGGGAGCCCTTGTAAGGGCTACCACCATTCCGTTTCTTCATTGTACTCTGGAATTATAATTTACTCTGCTGCTATCAAATCGATCATTTCATTTCTTTTCTCACAGCGTCCTACCTGGTAGTCCTGTACACTCTTAATACCTACCTACACACTGAACCTCTGCTAAAACCTTGCACTTATTGATTTTACTATGCCACTTTCTGTTAGAAAAGATAAAACAAAAAAAAATTCTCCTTATCTCTCTATATGCATCACACCACAACAGCAAATGACCCATTGTCTCATCTGCCTTTTGTCTACACACGTTACATTTTTCATTACTGCCTGTTGTACACATCTATTTTGTCTTTTCTAGATTGCTTACTTCTGCCCTACTGTGAAAATGAAACCTAGATCTTTTTGCTGCATCCCAACACTCACTTTTCTCTGTTCTTTTCTACCTTGTACACATTTAATGTACTCTTTCCCTGTCTCCTCTTTTCCAGTCCTCCTTCCAGCCCTCTGTAACTGTCTTACCTATATACACTTTACAATCATCAATCTCATCATTTCCATTCAATTCATATCTCGCTGCTGACTTATGTATATCTTGGAACCAATTTTGGTCGCACCTTGAATACCCGATTGTAAACTTTCCTGCACCACCTGTCTTCAGTTACTGCTTGTAGATACCCCCCCCCCCCCCGTACTATACCTTTGCTTTTGCAATCCTTTCTGTGATTTTATTCCATCCTAACTCTCCCAGGACTGTTTCTGTTGTTGTACAGGGTGGTGCTCTCAGAATCCATTTCCTCATCTCATTCTGTGTATTCTCCATTTCATTCCCTGGGTATCTCCCTCACCTATTAAAATCACATCTAAGCCATGCATCATTCCTGGTATGACTCAATGGCATAATACCCTCACTGTGTTGGCTCTCTTGAAACAGTGCCATAGCTATTATCATTCGCCTTGTACGATTAACTCTCTCTATCATTTTCTCCAACTGATACCTGAACATGCCTGTTGCTTTTATCTTAATGCCTATGTATTCATACTCATCGACCTTTCCAATTCCGATCAAGTGTTCTTTACCTTCTGGAATTTTGAACTGCCCAAGTCTCCATTTCTTATTTTCATCCGGTTTCTTTCCAAGAACTTTAACTTTACTCTCAACCTTATTGCATTCTAACCTCCATTTATTCTTCTACTTTCTTGCTATGCGCACTATATCTTCTTGTTCTTTCTGAGACTCTGCCATGAGTGCAATGTCATCTGCAACAACAAAAAAATGGCCTTTTTACATCGCCGAACATTATTATCTTATCAAACTCCTCTAAATAATTCCCCAACTCCTTGTAAACAGAGCAAACAAAATCGGGGATAGCACACAACCCTGCTTTAGGCATAAATCCAGACGCGCGTTCTCTACTTTCACTTTCCCTAAATAAATAGCACAGCATACATCTTCATACAACGCTTTAAAATGTCAAGGAAATTTCCACTAAATCCTAGTCCACATGGTTTTTCCCACAGGACATCTCTCCATACCCTGTCATAAGCTTTCTTCACATCTGAGAAACCCATGAAGACTTTCTTCCACCTTTGTCTTCCCAATATCAAAATGGGTCAATATGAAGACATAGTCCCCTGCCCCTACACCTGGTCTGAAACTATTCTGACACCACCCACCCCCACCACTCCCAGAAGACAGAGCCTTTTAAATATTCTTCTTTGTCTCTGGTACATTATCCTGATAACTATGATGCCCAGATTTTACGAAATGGTGATACTCCTACACTGGTGCCATTGTCCTTCTGGGCCCTTCTTTAGAATATGTGAAATTCTAAGTCTATTCCATTCCTTTGGTACTTGTTTATTTTCTCAATCACTGTATTGAAAAGCAACTGTTAACTACCTTCAATTTCATCTGGCCCTCTCTTTAATGATTCCGTCAACATATCATCTGGTCCTGCAAAATTGCATCTGCTCAACGGGTATCTTAACTTCAATACTTCTCATTCTGCAACACATCTCTGGATCCTACTGATCTTGTTTGTACTCTGTCTCACATCCTGGTACTGCCCCATGACCCCACTGTGAATTATTAACTTCTTCCCAATGCTTCCTTAAAGCTTCCTGTAGTTCTCCCTTTTTATCTGTCTGTTTCCCTCAGTGTGTACTTTCCTGAGCTTTATTCTGTTTTTGCCATTTGTCCTGTTTCCTAAAGATGGTTAACGCTTCTCCCCCGCTCTCCATTATTTTCCTTCTCATTTGTTCATTATCACTGGCTCTCCTTTCTGCTTTCATCTCTGCTACATTTCTTCCTCATCTCACATACTGTCTCTTAGCTCCTTCTATATAACATTCGGGGCACCTATTTTTCCTGGCTAATCTCCACGTTCTATTAATAACTCTCTTTCTCATTTTATGGCTCCTTTGGACGCTTGGTCTATTCTACAGACCTAGAGTTGAAATGGGCCATAAAAGTGAAGGGTGACATGAGAGGAACACTGAAAACCCAAATTTACATGGCAGTTGGATGGAAACCGTTACATGAAGACTGGGACAGAATAATTCCTAGCGCCTAAAATTATACTAGTTACAAAATGCAATTCTAGATCGCTTGTACAGTACAAAGTGAAGTCAGAAAATGACTCAGGTCAGAACTGTAACAAACTAATCAGGTGCGTCTTCCCCCCTGTAAAATCGTCTCTGAAAGATTTGCCTTGAAGCGTTACACTATGTCGAATACATGAATATTATTTCTTTTATTAGTGTTTGGACAAACAATAGAACGTTCTACTGAAAATACATTCTTTCTTTTTGGGTACGGACACACATTTATTTTACAAGCCAGACAACGCATGGGCTGCAGTCAGTTTGCAGCCCACTCGCTCGGTTAAATTGAATGTTCATGTTTAGTCCTACTGATACGGAACAGGGAACAAAGCACTCTTTTTCTTTAACTGCCAGATAATTTAATCAAATCTGGGCAGATTCCTACGAAATTTACAATGCAGTAGCACCATTTATTCCTAAAACAGTTTTAGTTTTAATTTGGACTAGATCTCTTATGTTGAAATGTTTAGGTGGTAAACGTTGAACGGAAAAATAAGAAGGTGTAAATCCACAATTGAGTGTGAATAATTCCGCCGCATCATAATACAAGGCCAGTTTGCACATTCGGCGCACTGTTCTGTTTGCATGAATGTTGGTGTGTAATTTTTTTTTCTTTTTGTTTGTTTGTTTCTTCTTTTTCTTTTTCTCTTCCTGCCTTCCGTTCTTGTTTCCTTCTTTCTCTCTCTCCTTTCGTTCATTTTGTTCCAAACAGTATGCCAGGGCAGGGTTTTTGACCTTTAAATAGGAATCTGATGTCAGTTCCGTGATGGCTGGGGCCAGTATCAGACGTTATTCAGTCGCTGTGATGAACGAATGTTAATATACAATGATCGCAGGGTGTGTTTCCATTACGACCTACGGTTGCATGACTCGAGATTGCATTTCTACTAATGACGACCTAATCATTTAATGTCAGCCTTTAACATGAAAAATTGAATTCTGCATTCTATGAAATATTCCTTCTTGTTTGCGTATATAGACAATATTGGGCCATATATCAGTATTTTTGTTTTAGATTGAGAGTTCCTCCCCCCCCCCTCATATATGACGTCAGATTAATAGCTTACTTCACAAGTAGCTGTCTACCTATAACAATGCAAAGCACATACTACTTAGACGCGTGCTTTTCCAGTGTAACGGTCAACATAGTCGCCATGAGACGTCTTGATTTTCTATCCATTTCTGTTTATTTCTCAGGATATGGGGGCACTCTCACCAGAGGAAGACTGTGCGATCGTGACAAATGACCAGGGCATCTAAAAGGGATTACACGAGCTTACAGGCCAGCGCCCAAGTATTTCTTTCATCCAGTAATCGGTGTTTTTTCCGCGAATGGTTCCTTGCTGGAGGTAAGGAGATTTCAGTGGAGGAGTATCAGTATTGCCTATTAAGAAAAGATATTGCCTATAACATGAAGCCGGTTGCGCTCTTACAGTCCCCTTTAAATATCCTGCACGTTACGCTTAACATTTGCTTGATGGTATGGTCGAGCACTAAAAAGAAAAGAAAAAAAAAAGAAAAAAAGAAAAAAAGAGGGCAGAGGTAAACAGAATGAGCCCAAAGCAGACTTGCCTGTGGTGGGATCCTGTGCTAAGCTGTGATTTTATGAATGTGTTCCTGCTCATGCGCGTGGTTTTCCGGGCACTGAAAGTCGTTTCTGGTCCCGGCACAAATGTTAAACACACGTAACGTAAGAAGTCCTAGATGCCAGATTGTGTGCTCTTTCCTAATTTGACTGGTACCTGTGCACTTTTAAAGGCATGTGAAGTTACGCGGCACGATGGGCATGGGTCCGAGATATGAATTGAAGCCTCCTTTCTAGCTTTCTTATTACTAACGATGCTACATATGCACGTAGGGACACAGTCATATTTCATTTGGTTGGCTCAAATAGCCTCTAACCAAGTTTAGACCGTGGCATGTATATTTTTTAAAGGATTGATATGTACAAAATACGTGTACAAAGAAGCATACTTTGCTGTAGGTTTTTTTTTTTTTGGGGGGGGGGGGGGTGTTTTTGTTTTTCTTGTTTTTTTTTTTTCCTGTAAAAATTGATGACACCATTTCAAGTATTTTGGTGCAAATGCGACCCATCTCTATGCGTCACTGTAGTGATACAAGATAATGCATTTCCCTTGTGATAGGTCATCTGTGTTCAATGTGCGACCTCTGGGGCTTATTTGGGCGCGCGTATCAGACTAAAGCGTGCCCTCAATGCATGGGTGACAGGCCCTCGCAACCCGTGTGTCAATCTTGCCTAACCTGCAATGAATCCCTAGAAAGGTAATTCTTGTAATGTCATCTTTAGTGACCCCCTGTCACGCCACACTTGGCAATCTTGTGGAAAGAAACAGAAACACATAGTTCATATGGGTGTTATTTTGAAAAAAGCAACAGGCAAGCATTGCACAGACTTCCTTATGTATATCATTATTTGATCTTCTTTCAGCAGAATTCATTGTGATTTTCTTTTCGACATATATACATCGTAGGCAGATTTCTTGATGTGCGGAATTTGTACTGAAATACGTGTTTAAATAGAAGTGTTATTATCAAATTTTGAACGATAAAGCCAAGGCAATGTTCAAGAACATAACTATCGCATACCTGTCAGAGATTTTCGCAACTAAGTGTAATGCTAGCCAAGGCTTTTTGTTATTGTTTTAACCACGGAAGGCTCAAGCAATTCTAAAAGGTGCCTCCGCATTCAACGAGAGTTTCTTCACGAGAAACTGGTCCTTGCTTTCAAGTTGTTTCTTTTCGATTCTTTGGGGTTTTGTTTTTGTTTTTGTTTTTGTTTTTTTTCCACAAACATTTTTGTAGCACACAGAAAGCTATGAAGAGCTTATATGTCCAACTTATTATTTTAACATAGACTGTTTCATATTCATTGGCAGATTGATAGGGGTAGTATTTGTTTATATATGGGGAATATACAACCAAAGCCGTGCACCAACGCACCTGAGATCGATTAGTCCATTCGTCATGTTGACCTTCGAAGCTGCTCACCTGACACTTCCAGCTTTCAGTGAAGTCCCACTAGTGGTCCCAGGCAACCACAGTTAAATGTCGATCACTCCCTCTTTTGGCTGGTGTACAAAGTTATGTTTAGCTCATTCTTTCCATATTATAACGTTATCTAAAACTTTCCTCCCTCACGAAAGCACCAACGTGGCTTATATATTCAGGGTATCACATAATGCATGGGTGCAACGGATACACGGTCCTGTTGGCGGTATGACACTTTGTGCCTCGCAAACTGTGGTAGTAAAAAAAAGCCATTATGTGCAGACTATTCACTATTATGGATTCAAGCTTGCGTCCACAACGGCGTTTGTTTATTTGTTGTGGCATGAAGCTTTCAAATTCCTCCCTCTTTGGATAACGTCCAAGATGGCTTTAATATGAAAAAAAAAAATACGTGGAAGTGGCAAAGTGATTGTCTTGGGAGGCATTTATGAAGATCCATCCACCAATCATGGCTCTAAATTATTGAGTTTCTGTACCAGTAACAGTGACATCACATGTTAATGAAAGAAAAAGAATAACCGAAGATACAGCAACTGGCTCAAGCTAAATTATAGATAGCATACCCAACTTCGTCGGGGACAATAAAATATCTGGCCTTTGACAAATTTTAATCATTGTGTTCTTAGTACACTTTACCCCTTTAAACTCAAATATTTGCCTGACATGTACAGGATAGCAAGCTTTGATTATTTCAGAAAGGAAGAACCAAACACCTGAATTGACGCCGATAACATTCCTGCAGTATATTGTAAATAAACTACTACTTTACGCCGGTCACAGCAAAATGTATTTAAAGTGAAATCTCACCACTGCAGTTCATGGTGCCCCTTGGTATACCATTGCTGTTTGCACCTCATAGCGCAAAGTTCACCGGGACTCTTTCACCATATATTATAATAATGCAATACGGAGAGCTACAATGGAGATTCAGTCTACGTTAATTATGATGATTTTTTATAAACGTCATAAAAACACAGTGAACAATTATTCCCTTCGCAAAAATACTCGGCGGCATACAAAGCAGTTCTGTTTAACTAAAAACAATACAAAATGGTATCTCCCATTAATAACCCCACTATTACAGACGATTCAAATGCTCCAATTCATCACAAAATTCAAGATCAAACATTAGTTAAAACGTGAACTTTTTGTATTCCCTACAGAGACTATGGATCATCCTAAATTTAACACACTAGAGACTTTATGTGTTGAACCCGACGAGATTTTGTGCATTACAACATGAATTGGCATATAATGACGGCCATGGTGATGTCACCGCATGTCTGATTCATTTTTGACCATAAAAAAGGATTTCAGTACCCCTCCAACAACGTCATCACTTAGTGCTATTAACAAGTTATTCGAACAAGTTGTATTTAAGCACCTGTTTAAAAGGAGAAATCACAATGTACCGATTATCTGTGTCTTCAGCGGAATATTCAATCCAATACACAGAATTCTGCAGGGCTAGGTATGTACTCCCATTTGGTTCGTTGTTAAATTAACCTGAAATTAAAAGACTGCTTGTAAAGCTGCACAAATTAAATTTACTTGAACCTTTCAGCTGTGCAAATAATTTTACCACACAGATATTGCTGTTTCTGACACCAGTGGTTTTAAAGTTATTAGGCTGTAGGTTACAGTAAAATGTAATGGGTATTCACAACCGTATTCCTGAATGATTGATAATTTTGTCCTCTACAGTGGTGCAATAGAGACTTCTGTTCTTGCTTTCCTTTACTCCCTTCTGACAACATACCATCAGGACACCAGTCTGGCTTATGGTGGGTGATAGCGCGGTATAAAGTCAACTTGTATACATATGGCATTTCCTTAATGCTGATGGATTTAAGTCCCCGATTCTGGAAATAAAAGCCGACTCAGTAAATATACTGCATAGCCGTGTTGATATGGCACTCGCACATATCTACCTCCATTGAACCATTCTTTTTTTTTTTCTTCTTCTTTTTTTAAGAAAGGGGATTTGGTCGAGTGGATATGCGCCTTTCCCATTTCAACTAGGCGACTTGTGCCAAAGGTTGCAGGTTCGAGTCCCATCGTTCTGAACATAAAATATAAACATATCGCCTTCACTTTGAGGCACTTGATCTGCATAAAGATGATAAATTTAGTTCCTGTAACATCCCCGAAAGTATCTTTCCGTGTCTCTCCTGGCGTGGACTCTTAAGTAAATTGTCTTTCAGAATTAAAACGTTTGAATGTTTTGCCACGGTGGCAGGTTGATAGCCCAGAGATCCAAATTCAGAGTTTTGGGCCAGGGAGGGTTTATGAGCCAGGGACGAGTCAGGTGGGCGTGTCCTGTGGATCTGTCCTGGTTCCCATTTTATTTCGTATCGATAAGAATGACATAGCCTAAATGGATTGTTCAAATTATCACAAGATTCGCATATTAAACAAGACCTCTTAAAGCGGGCAGCACCGTCACTGTTGCAACCAGTTTGCTAAATATTGATTTCGAAGGGAGCAAAAGACTGGACTCATCAGTGGCTTATTGGATTATACTCTTTCAGTGCCAACTGCCAGTAAAGGGGAACTGCAGTGGAATTTCCATGTAAAAACCACCCGAGAGACTGGGCAAAATGCGGTCTTAATAGGGAAGTGGTTTTAATTGGGCGATTTCAAATAAGGATAAGCAAAAATGGGTCTGGATATTGGAGGTCTTATTATAGAAACGGTATCTCTATGAAAATGGTCTAAGTTGGAGGTTTTACTGTCCATCAACCCAAATGCTTTGAATTATAAGAAGAATGCTAGGTTCCTAATTCTTGCAAGAAGACTTTTCATTCAGTAGCTGCATGCCCACGATTACTCAGAATATAGTAGACCAGATCAACATCTGTCCTTTGTGTGCTTTTGGCGCAAGGCGACCAAAGGGCACAGAGGAAAGATGCTGACTCTGTAAAAAAAATGAAGCAGTCAAATCCACTCTGTTAGTACAAAGAAGAAAAACCTCATCAATATCCTGATGTGATATGAAATTTTGAAAACGTGCTCCATACAAGTCACATTGAAAAATGCATGGGAATGGTCAATATTTTGAAATATTGCAACTCTGTTAAAAGCGAAGGTCCAGGGAAAAGGTTCAACTGGCAGCGGCTAGAATAGTGTAATTTAGGACCCCAGATTGTAACACTTGATGATGTTTAATAGTGTAAGATTGGCTATTTGTTTTTTGCTTCACGAGGACGGTTTGCTATACAAACATGGAACATTATGCAAATGCTTACCCCCAAGTGCTGTCCTGTGGGGTCTTCAATGATCTCTTATTAAGGGTGTAATATCCGGTACAAGACATCATTAAAGTTGTGATGAATGTGGTCATGAAAGTTATCTGAAAGGCATCACAATAGTTAGTTAATATCAGGTTACAAAAACCCTAGAGGGACGTACCCCTGTACTACAATGGTACATTAATTTTATTTTACAAGATCCCCAAAGGCACCCACCTCAGTAGCTGTGTTTTTTAGCAAGCGATGAAGACATTTCCACATTGCGCCTGTGGCTATGGTAATCAATTTCCTTTTAATTACATTTCTGAAAGCATCGTTTTGACATCGGAATTTTTTCACACAGAAATATCTTTGTTTTCTCTGACACTACCCATACATTGCCGTTGGGCTGTGAAATTCGTACTAAACAATAGCCTACAATATAATCTTGGACGCTTTGTAAACTTACATCAGCGACATTCTACTCACTTAGATTTTTTGACGGTGTAATTCAGCTCTGTTGTTTCTTCTGTCGACGGTGATATCTTATATTTGTGCCCGACCTGTCTTTGTCATATAGTTTTTTCTCAATCTTCGAATCATTTATCGTATCTAATGTTTTAAGTCTGAAACATCTGACTTCTGGTTGTGCTATACGGAATAATATACGTTTTCCTTTTTAGTATTTAATTGTATTTATTTTTACGTTACACTTAATTTTTAGCAAAATATCTTAAACCAATGTATTTTAGAGTGAATATTTCGAGGTGTATTCCAAACTTTCTGCACAGGTGTAAAGTGAACATGGCAAGCCACATTCATCATCCTTTGGTATTTTTATGTCTGTGTGCCAACACAGACATATTGTTTTTCTATGAATTTTTTATTTCTTTTTTTCTTCTTTACAGGCAAATTTGTCCAACATTTCATTTGAAACGTATCACACGTAGAGACTCCAAACTTGGCACAAGTATACTTCGATAGATGAAATCTCGCCTTTTTATAATAAGTGGTCATGTTTTTCAAAATTATACAGATGAGGGCTAATTAAAGTTTTAAATCTTCAATATATTATATAATATCGTAGATGTGGTTCCGAGTGTATGAGAGTTCGATCATAGCAAGACAAAGGTCATCTCAAATGTCAAGGTCATGTCAAGGTCAAGGGTCAGTTTTAGGCAAAAAGGTCATTTTTAGGTCAAGGTTCACTTCAGATAGAGGTCATCTCAAGGTCAAAGCTCATTTCAAGGCCAAAGGCCACTTTCGATGGCGGTTTTCTTCTAGCCATAACCTGGTCAATTTTTATCCAATTTTGATCATGTTGAGCTCAAACTGTAGCTATTGTAACACTACACATTTTTTAAAATTTGCATATGACCTCAAAAGGTTAAAAGTCAAGGTCATTTGGACCTTTGAAGGCTTCATCCAGTCATAGCTTGACAAAATTTCCATCCAATTCTAGTCATGATGGACTCAAATTGTAGGTATTGTAACACTGCACAGTTTCATAAGAACATGTGATCTCAAAAGGGCAAAGGTCAAGGTCATTTATCGCTTTGAAAGTTTCATCTTGCCATGACTTGGTCAATTTTTGTCCGATTTGGTTAGTGTTGGGCTTAAATTGTTGGTACTTTAACACTGTGCGATTTAAATGTGACCTCTAAAGTCAAAGGTCAAGGTCATTTGGACTTTGAAATTTGCATCCAGCCATAAGCTTAATGTAATGTGAAGTACCAAAGGATAAAGTTGTAGCATTTAATATTTAGAACTTTTGAAAGCACACAGACAGATTTGCTTTGATGTAAATCTCCTTTTCTAGTTCGGTTTGCTTTAATAAAGCCAGAAAGCTTTTCGGCCTTAAGAAAAAAGGGGTTTGGACTAGTAAGCTATCATTTATTAAAAATGAGATATCGCCAAACCAATTATTAACCATTTAGCACCAGGTAAGTTTAAATCATAGTATTAGATTTCGAGGTTTAAGTTGACAAACGTGAAGATTATATTACCTGTGTCAGAAAAAAAGGATATGACACTTGACTGAAAGGGACTGAAATCCAGGTGATTTATTACAGCTCACGACAAGCGACACATTCATGATTGCCACGTGTTTGCTTTGACATTTTAAAGACATAATGATAAATTAAATATGATCTTTTTCCTGAAGGTGTGCAAAAATAATTAAATTAATTAATATATATATATATATGTATGTACATATATATATATATATATATATATATATATATATATATATATATATATATATATATAT